>OV816028.1:49277461-49837461 GCA_929113105.1 Agrypnus murinus
TGGTTTTGTTTTTTAACCCCTTCTAATGTTCTGCTTGGAATATGGTGGCAGTTTGACCCAGAGATACAGAGGTACTGTATCTTGGTTTGCTACCATATATTCCAGCTCCGGTTCCGTTAATTGTGCGTCAGCCGTCCGTGTACCATACTAGGCTGTTCTGCAGTTCTGGTGGTTCTCCTTGCTGCCATTCTTCACGGTTTATCCGTACTTCGAAGGGTTTATGAAAGGAGTATTTTGTTAAAATGTGGTCCGTTTCCATGTCTAACATTGGGCCGGACACTACGGTTATTATTTTGGAGTGTCCCCAGATATGTTGGGTGCTTTTTCAATTGCCCATACAGCTTAAGCGATGCGCTCCCATACGTGCCTCGCCTTTGATTATAAGATCTAAGGGAGGGAGTTGCAAGAGAGCTTCTAGTGCTGCTGTTGGAGTGTTCCTGAATGCTCCAGTTATGCAAAGACAAGCCAATCTTTGGAGTCAAGTTATTATTGGTCTTATCACTGCTGTGTATAGCCAATAGATCATTTTTGGTTTAAGTCCCCATTTGTTTCCAAAGGCTCTTATTACCATCATTAAGGATGTTTTAACCTTATTGGTAGTTCTCTGTAGATGTTGGTTATCTAGGATTACACCTAGGTATTTGACCTCCTTCTTAATTTGTAGAGTTTCTCCAAAGAGTTTCGGAGGATTTATGCTTTCGTGATTTCTCTTCCTGTTGAATAGTATAAGGTTGGTTTTTACAGGATTTACCGTAAGGTTTTCCTTGTTGCATTATGCCTCTACCTTATTCAGAACCTTTTGCATTATTTCTGAGATTATATTGCCGTACTTTCCTTCTATGAGAACGACTATATCATCTGCATAACCCAGGGTAAATAAGCCTTCGTTATTCAGATTGCTGAGGAGTTCGTCTATAACCAGATCCCAAAGAAGGGGGGATAGTACCTCTCCTTGTGGACATCCCCTGGTTACCGACACTTCCATCTTTTCACCATCTATAGTGGCTTGCACTCGTTGGCTTTGCAGCATGTTTGTCATCCACCTGCATGTGGTGTCATCAATGCCATGCCTTTTAGCCGCTCGAGTCATGGATTTAAAGGAGGTGTTATCAAAGGCCCCCTGTATGTCTAGAAAAACACCTAAGGCAATTTCCTTGTTTTCTAGGCTGTGCTCTATCTGTTGACCAGGGTATGGAGAGCACTTTCACCTGATTTGCCTGGCAGATAGGCATGTTGGTTTTGATGCAGAGGTCTCTCTATGAGTGCCCCTTCCCTTATATGCCTTTCTACCAGTTTTTCCAAAGTTTTCAAAATGAAAGATGATAGACTTATTGGTCTAAATGCCTTAGGCTGGGCGTAAGAATTACGACCCAGTTTTCGAATGAAGACTACTTTGACAGGCTGCCAGACTTGAGGAATATGGCCTAAGGCCAGACAAGCTCGAAATAGGCTGCACAGAACTGGGATCGGGACTTGCTCTCCCTTCTGTAGCTTCACAGGGAGGATGTCATCAGGTCCTGGAGATTTGTAGGGTTTAAAAGTGTTGATAGCCCAGTTTATTTTGCAGTGGTTTATCAGGTGATTAGCCAACTTCCAACCGCCTCGCGCTGCTCTGTAAAAAGAGTTATTAGACTATGAGTCGGGTTTGGCTGTGTTTTAATTATTGATCCTGGAAAGTGGCTTTGGAGCAGCAGCACCGCAGTATTTTTGCCAGTAACAGTAAAGTTTCCTGTAGGATTTTTTAGGGTGCCTACAGGATTTAGAGGTTCTTTAGCTAGGATGCGGTGGAGTTTTAGGACATTGTTGAATAATGTGTTGAATAAAACTAATTCAATTACTCTTTAAATTCTTTATGTCAGCTATTAACTAACATTATTCTAATGTCAAATAATTATAATATAAAATAAAATAAAATTAATAAAATGACAGGTGTTTACATTGCGGATGTCTATATCGGAAACTCGTTGTAATGAAGTATTTGAAAGTTCTGGTTGGGCGATTTTGCAGGGTTCTAATATGGACACCTTACAGTAATGCACTAGCGGTGTCCTAGTAGCGCACCATTAACTTGGTGGTTGTTGGTCATGAATACGACAGGTGAGACGCGTGTGCAGATTCCATGTTCAAAACAGTGTGAAATGACGGTTATTTATACATAATATTACAGCAAAAAAAGTTTTTTCTCTTATTAATATTATCTATTTTATTTATACTACTATTGTTTCAAATATCCTTTATTAGCTAAATTTAAAATTTCAATCTGATAATTTTAAACTTAATACGATAAGCTGTTATTATTTATTACAAACATTAACTGAAATTTGATCCAAAACTAGGAATTCCAGTAGCTTTCAAGGCTAGAATTTATAAAAATTAATTTCCAGATAATATTTTTAATGTTTACAAGAGATTATAAAGTGAGAAATGTGTGAATAGGATGCGTTGGTATCTAATTAAGAAAGATGCTCATAAATAGTATTAATAAACAAAGTTGTTTTAAAAATTTATCAGCTGTCTGTTTCTACTATTCTCCACACAGTCATAAATTAAATAAAACACGTAAGGAAACAGGTGAACCTACGTACCAATCGTTCATTCATGCATTTATTGTTAACTACAACAGGATATAAAGACAGGTGGATTCCATGTTTTCATAGAAAAAACTACAATTACATTGTAATTGCCGTAGTGGACATGTCTGTTAAAGCGTAGAAACTCTATTGCAATAATTACTGTTCTAATCATTATTAATGCCCTGCCTAGGGATATACCTTGTATATTATTATTCATAGGTTTTTATTTTGGTAACTGCATACATCGCGGTTTTGTTGTTTTTACTTACTCTATGCGTGCTTTGTGTTTATTAATGTGTATTTTCATATGTCCGTTTGAGTTCTGACTAATGTTCACATATCACTAATTTAAACCGATATTTAATTATAAGGTATTGTTAATGTTTCTATTGTGGAAAGTATTAATTAGTCCAGAGGAAATTGAAAATATATTAGATTTAATTGTATTGTGATTTATTATCTCCTTTATTACTTTCTGCTGCATGTTGGTTTTTATAGAATAACTGTTTACTTTATACATACGGTATAGTTAAAGAGCCTGAGAAAATTTCTTTCTATTTTTTATAAAGCTTCCAAACTTTGTGCTACTAAATATTCCTTGTATGCTATTCAGGTTCAAAATTGACTAGGACTGATTAGTTTTCAATTTGCAAAGAAAATATGAAAACTCTTTATTGGGTAAGAAAGTCTAATCATACGGTTATCCTGTAGTAAAATTGTAAGATACAACTATACTAGCACTTTTGATACTGCTGCTCTAAATAAATAATTGCCTCGAGTCGCATTCGAATCATTCTATTTTAAGTTTCTCAGTCAATAAAAATACATACGGACGTCCTATCAGGTTTTTCGCACGGATCTTTTCCTCTGAATCCTGCATTCGATTATTAACTTCTGCAGTCAATACTTTTGTACCTGAGTTATTCTTCTTTTCGAATTCCTCTCATTAGCTCGATGTTATATAGTTACTTTTGTCCATCCATAATATTTTCAGAATTCTTCTGTAAACCCCTAAAAGCCGCTAGTTACATTATATTATTTTTATTTAGGGTCCAGGTTTTCATTCCGTACAGTAAAATAGAGAATATGTAGCATCTCATCAGGTCCACTTTGAGAATCAGGTTTGAGTTTCGATTGCAGAATAATTTACCCCTTTTCGTGAACGTACACCTTGCTTTTTCTATTCTTTGACTTCTGCACTATAATCGTTCTTTTCATTGACTAGCGTTCCAAGGAAGATGTAGTTTTCAACTGTTCTATCTGCTCACTTGTATGAAAGTTAGTCAAAATTACTACATTGTTAGGAGTGGCTTTCATAGGAGATCTTCCATAGTTTCAGCGAGTAACACGATGTCATCTGCATATCTTGAGTTGATTACACAGGCCCACAAAAAAAAGACTTGTAGTTGGAAGGTGAGGTACCATGACGTATGCGTTTTGGTGTGCTGAAAACGAATTCGGGGTCAGAATTGACCCATCACCCAAGGATCTTTCTAGATGTATTTTTATAAACCTTTTGAGGTTATGTCGAAATCCTTGGGTGATGGGTCAACTCTGACCCCGTATTCGTTTCCAGCACACTAAAAAGCATACGGTATGGTACCTCACCTTCCAACTACAAGACTTTTTTTTCTTTTCATGGTCCTGTCACAAACCCACAAGAAAGAAAAAAGTTTTGTAGTTGAAAGGTGAGGTACTGTAATGATATTCATTTATAAAAACAGTCATTACATACATATTACCTCAAGAAGGCATTGGATGCTAAGTGATTTAGTTACAAGAATAAATAAGAAGTAATAAAAGATATCTAAAATGAACACGTTTTTTATTAACTCCAAGATTAAATATAACTTCTGGTAAACACCTACCGTTATAGTACCATACCGTATGTTTTTTGGTGTGCTGAAAACGAATCCTGGGTTAGAATTGACCCATTACCCAAGGATTTTTTTAGATGTATTTTTATAAACTTTTTGGGGTTATGTCGAAATCCTTGGGTGATGGGCATTAACAATTACCGGTATCTTGCCATTAAACCTTGCAATGACTGTTTTGTAGATTTTTTTATTTTTAAATATCTGTTTTAAATCTTGAAATATTCTGTATCAAGTAGGATATTCTAACCTTCGACGTATTGCAAATTATTAATTATTGTCAAGTAAGTGGCACCAATTCAAATATAGGTAACTACTTAACTACTAAACTTAATGACTTGCCTTAAGACTTTTTGGTGTGTGCTAATCCATCCAGCCAGATAAATCATTTTATTTGTTTCCTATTCCACGATATGTTAATTTTTTTAATGGTATACTGACTCGTAAAGATCTGTTTATTGAGCTCTTGAGTTTATTGATATGGGTAAAGATTCTTTTTACGGGCTAGCCCGTTATGAAGTCTGTAATAGTTATTTACGAGCGAAGCTTTGTAAATTAATCTTTACGGGTGAGTTGGAAGGTTTGTGGGGCGAGCAACGAAGGAGCGAGCCTCCATAAAGTGAGCCCAGTAAACATTAATTGCAAAGCTTGTCGCGTACAAAGTTTTATTTCTACTTTCACCGGCATTTTTTATGAATTGTATATTTTCTATAAAAAAGCCTTTTAGGATCAAAGGTGGTAGCACAATTTTCACAAGTTTCACAAGTAGATAAGATTGATAAACAAACAGGTTGCTAAGGATAAAAAACACAAACACTTAGAAATTTCGACATAAGATACAAAGAACACGTACGCTCTTATAGACTTAAACATCCAGAAAAATCGAATTATGCCAAACACATTTTGGAACAGAACCACCCAATGACACCTCAAAACAACATTAAATTCTTACATTTTTGCAACAACAAACACAAATTAGACATTTTAGAAACTTTTGAAATATACAGACATAAACGCACAATACCTTTAATGAATGAACAAACTGAGCTTAGTAATTCTCCTTTATTAGAAGTGTTAGATATTTAGTTTTTGTATGTATTGTATCTAGTTTCCTATTTTCTGTATGTATTTATCCTTAGCAACGTGTTTGTTTATCAATCTTATCTACCTTTGATAATGACACAAAGTGTGGAAACAATATTGTCAGGTTAAGATATTAATAAAACTTGTGAAACTTTAACTAATCTTTGTATTTATATTATATTTCATTTGTAAATTAATCTTTACGGGCGAGCTGGAGAGTTTGTGGGGCGAGCGACGAAGCAGCGAGTCTCCATAATCCAGCGAGCCCAGTAACGATTAATTGCAAAGCATGTCGCGTACAAACTTTTATTTCCACCTTCACCAGCATTTTTGTATGAATTGTATATTTTTTATAAAAAAGCATTTTGGAATCAAAGGTGGTAGCACAATTTATAGCTAGGCGTTACCATGGTGTTGTGGTTAAGGAACACATTAGTTGCCATAGCTTTTTGTTGATGAGCATTGTAAAACTTTACAGGTATCTTTTAGAAGCCCGTAAAGTTTTACAGGGCTGTGGCTGTAATTACTCATTTACTTAGTTGCCTAAAAGCCTGTAAAGTGTCATTTACATAGAAGGGGGAAATAAAAATTATTACGGGCTAGTTATCATCAATACCATAGCAGCGTACATATTTATTTTAAACATTCATATATATCTTAGGTATTGTGCTGTACTGCTTCAGTAAATGAAAGAATTATTTATAAGATTTACGAGTCAGCATACCATAAAACGTTGTATAATGCTCAACCGTTACACGAACCCTAAAGCTTGCACGGATAACAAACGCGATAGTCGCATCATTTGTCAGGTACCGTGCTCGAATGTGAAGTTCTAAGTAACGGTCTAGTAATGACAATTTGGCAATAGCTATTTTATTTCCTCGAGCTTTATGGAATTCTTAATCTTTTGATTGAAATTTTTGCTCACTAGTTTCTTCTAAACAATAGCCATCTTTTAAAACAATTGGTGTTATATGGATATGCAGGTCAGTTGGCATCAGATCCCAACAATTACAGATGTCTTGACCGTCAAGGGAAGAAATCCATGGTAGAAAAAAATGTTAAGAAAAATAAATTACTAAAATAATTTCAAATCAGTAGATCAACTAGCAAGCAGAGCAATATTAATGAATGAAATAAAAATTTTATAGTATGGCCACATAAAAAAAACTTACCTTCCTGAAAACGAAGGTTTGTTCGAACAGCGCAACAGGAAAATATTTGCCGGAATATGTATACCAAGAACCGAAATTTCTCAAGTCGGAGACAATGTAATTAGAAATCTTTTAAAGTTTTAATCTTTTAATTAAAACAGGACAAAAAAATAAGTTCATAAGAATGAACTCAGCATTTGTTACATTCGTACCTTGAATTACGTCGTCCTCATCCAAGCTTCGATCCCGAAAGATGTGCAGCAGTTCTTATTTTATCAAAAGAATGTTTAAACTTTCAGAAAAATTAATCAAAGAAGAACATGATTAAATAACTTTAAATTTAATCCAATGAACTATGTAGAAATGAAAATGGTGCCATTGTCGCCGGTTTACAATTAGCAAATGTTGCCAACTAAAGTCAGGGCGGTATTCAAAAAACTCCAGAAGAAGATTTAGTAAACATACGCAACAATATAAGTGAATAACAGTTATAGGAAATGATCAAGAATGCAGATATAATCAAACTGGAATTTAACCAAAAGGAGATTCAAAACAAACAAAAGAAGAATATTGTCCCGGAATAATAGATTGAATGGTCAAAGTCTACGGCATAACCTAAAACTCACTACTACGTATGTTCTCTAAACAATTAATAAACGTGATAAACGTATTAGAAACTTAAAGATCTAACCTACATTACTTAAACCAGAAAACAAGAGTCTTCGTCAGAAAATAAATATTTGCTAATTTGATTAGAAGGATATTGAATACTCAATGACGATGTGCAACTGAAGAATAACCTTTAAACTCTATTTTAGTGAAATCAGTATAAATAAACGAAGCAGAACGTAACAAACCTTGTGCTGGTAAAAATAACCGTCTCAAGGCCCTCTTGTTCCTATTGAAAACGTATTCAAGTTTTCCAGATTCAAATCCTCTTGATTTTTCATGTAGCGGAGTTCTTACAATTCACCGTTAAAATGTTGTCATATACTAGTTAGTTTTCTACCTTTAAAGCTTTGATACCATCTATTAGTCATAATAATATTATTGTTGTTTCACAACGGGTGCACGAATTTAGATCAATTCTTTCAAAACATTTCACTTAAAAATCAATTAATCGAAAAGAAAATTTATGAAGATAAATTCCATCGAATTTGCAATTTACTGAACATTACATAATATTCGTAAAAAACTACAAGAGCAATTCATTGAAAGAAAAATTCATTGAAAATAATTTATTCCTTGCAGTTTAACTTCCCCAAATCTCAATTGAACTACAAAAAAACGTTAATTATTACTAGGTGTCAACTGCTCACCCTAATGGGTAAGCTTTAGTAACTAACGAAATGAAAAATTCAAATGAAAAAAGAATTCAAGCTCGGATCCTCACCTCTCTCTCTTACATCGCTTAGTTCAATAGGGTTTGTGTCATCCAGCGCTAGGTAGCGCTGGCTGTCTCCACAGAAAAAATGTACCGAGACACATGAATGAATGAATGAAAACACAATGCATGTACTTCAAGGGTATAATGATTTTTTGAGGTTTGTGGCAGCATTTTCGTAGAAAGGCAATTATCTCATCATTCTACAGTATTAATTACTGGTTTGTAGTAATTCAATATATTGGTAAGTATTGGTTACAAATATCAATGTGAAACATCGATTTGCGCAGTGATCTATTACGACCAACAATACATCCCTTCTAGGTATCTTCGAAATTAGTTAAAAACACAACCTACACTAGCATCATCTCCAGAACATTCACGATTCACCAAATACCACAAGTCTGATTTTTTTAAAAATTTTTTACTTACACTTAGTTATTCGGGCATTAGCAACTATGTATCAAATTACCAATTTGAAGACTCTCTGTATGCGTAGTAATCTATACATTTCCAATACACAACTTCTTTAGAACATCCTTTCCTGTGTGCAAAAACTTATCATACAAGGACTACTTTTGCCCTCTTTCAATTTTTCACAAATTCTAAATTAATTTCGTCAAACATCAAAAGTAATTAAAATGCCTGACGATAATTCGTCAAAACATGTATGCAGTTTCTTAATTGTTGAAGATCACTCTTACTTCATCATCAAAAGGGTCTAATAAGTATAGATATGTAGTACATCAGTATTGTGAGATACTTCACCATAGTCGAAATATCATTAAGCGACTATTATTAACTGTAACAAATTGTTTTACTCCTTAAATGGCAGTGATTTAAATATTGCATTCGATTAATTATCCATTCGATGAATTACCTATTCGATATATTGTATTCGATGAAATCCCTTGTCGGTATTATGTGCATTGGGTCTAGGCCACAACGGCCAATGACCACAACGGCCAATCGCTATTTTGGCTGTTGTGGTCATAACCGCAACGGCCTCCGTTACCATAACAGCCAATTTGACCATATCGCCCAACTCGACACTTGAGCATAACGGCCACCATGACCACAACGGCCAACTAAAAATTCCACCCCAACCGCCATTTTGACCACAACGACCACCGACGCTTATGTATTGCCGTCGCTGGCAACGATGACTACAACGGCCAACTAGGGTGTGTGACCACAACGGCCAACTGTGGAGCGTGACCACAACAGCCAAGATGACCATAACGGCCAACTAGGGTGTGTGACCACAACGGCCAATTTTTTTCATTCTGTTATTTTGGTTTCATCAAAGTTCATTTCTCTCTTTTAACTTACACTCTATTTCAATAAGGTACGTTCAGAACAGCGGGGTCTGATGTCAAATTAGCACCGATTTAACGTGAATTACCTATATTGAAAAATACCTCACTGAAAGATACTTTTTCGTGAAATAGCAAGACCCTACTTCAGCTCTTCTACCCATAAAATCTGGTGTCGTGTGACTGGTCCGATTTTATACCTAATTTTCAACTAGAAACCCGACCCTAGCAACCTTCGTGGAGTACATAGCAATACTGGTTTCCCATACTAATGCAGATATAGCTTTCAGAAACTTACAAAACCACCTAAGCCTTTTTGAAAGATCATGGAACATGACGCATTAAAGCAAATATACAAAAATCAACACAGACCACTTTTACTACTAAAAAACTTATTTGTCCTCTAGTTCACCTTAACGGAAACTCACTGCTCCAAAAAGATTAGGTTAAATATCTAGGAATCCATCTAGACAGACGTCTTACATGGTCAAAACATGTTTGATATAAAAGACTACAACTAGGTTTAATCCTCAGGAAATACTGACAAATTTGACAAAACTCTGAATTATATCTTAAAAATAAATTACTGGTGTATACAAGTAGCAATCGAGCTCATCTTGTTCTATGGTATTCAATTATGGAGAGCAACAAACGAGTCAAACATTGCAGCGCCTTCAGTCCAAGACTTTGAGTTTTATAACCAAACGTTTCAATCCTTTGGATCCGCTAGAACGCTTTTAGCATTAGTATAAATTCCCAAAAAGTCTAAATAATATATTGTATGTCAATTAAATATATATTGGTTGTTGGCAAGTCCGCGGTGAAAATTAGGTATACAATCGGGCCAGTCACGCGACACCAGATGTTATGGGTAGAATAGCTGAGGTGGAGTCTTGATATTTTAAGAAAAAGTATCTTTCAGTGAGGTATGACGTTCTTTCACGTCATACCGTCATACGTAGAAGAATTTGAAAGAAGGTGAATATGGTAAACATCGCTTGAGCTTGTAGAGTATATCTACATACATGCCACATCCTGTCACAAGCTTGGCTTATGTCTATGAATGCCGCTGAACAAATTCGATTTGGTCTCCAGGTCAAACCTAATTTTTGATGCAACTATGTGTATTTGTTCGATTGTAGCGTATTGTCGACGAAATCCAAGCTGGTAGTTGGGTATTTGCTGATCGTCACTTGAGGAACAATTTTTTAAAAACCATTGACTGGATAGGTTTCCCCGATTTTGGGACCATTGCTATTTAGCCAGAGAAGTATCCCGTCCTTAATATCGCATTATAGATTATTGTTAACATGCGAAATCACTCATATAAAAGTTCCTTTAGGAGTTTTCCAGTTCGTAGGACGAAGCTTGGGGACTTCTTCGGATTTATTTCAGTTTTGATAACCTTAATTACTTCGCACGTGAAGGAAGTCCTGCATGAAGCTTTCTTCTTGAATGATAAGAGGCGTAAACACGTTCGCCAGATGTTCACCAAAGGTATCTGCATTTTGACTATTGTCTGTAGCCCAATCGCCAAGTATTGCATTCTAATCGGAGGGTTTTGTGACTGCTGTTGATTGATTTTTGTGGCCTTCCATAATGCAGTCAGTTGCTTTAGTTGCTGTTAGGGAGTGGAAATAGTTCTGGAAATATTGATTTTTCTGCTCATTTAATAATTTCTTAAACTCCTTGTGGGCCCAATAGAACTACATTTTATCGCTCGGTGCGCGAGTAAGTAACTGCCATTTTTTTCTCAGAGCTCGTTTTTTTTTTGTATTTTTTCTTGGATACGTATGGAGCAATACTGTTTTGGATTATTGCGGTTTGTTTCTGGGGTTGCGTCGCATGCTGTTCCCTAGACCGATTTTATTAAGTACTGGACAGATTCGCAGATATCGTGTTTACTTTTTAGGGGAAGATTTATATTTAGTATAATTTTAAAACTGATAAAAACAGCTAATTACGTATTTCAAATTCAATGCAATGAAAATCTATAAATAAATGTCAAGCTTGTTGTTTTACAGTTTTATTTCGTGCTTATTTAAACGTCCCCAAAATGGAAATATTGCTGTAAACAAGTTATAGAAAGACTTCTTTTGATGTTAGATTAACTACCCTGTAAACTAAAGTACCATGAATATGTAAATAGTTAGAGTGTATTGAAAGGTACTCGTACCAAATTTTCAACATTTAATCTGCCTGGGATACTTACCGATAAACTAAGAAAAAAATTCTTCAATTTCATGTGGCTGCAGTTTATAGAGGTACATTTTTCAATGTATGTAAGTCACGTTAAATCGGCGCTACATTGACATCAGGCCCGCTGTTAAATTCTGGATGTACCTTATTGAAATACAGTGTAAGTTAAAAGAGAGAAATGAACTTTAATGAAACCAAAATAACAGAATGAAGAAAATTTGCCGTTGTGGTCATTTTGACCGTTGTGGTCACACACCCTAGTTCGCCGTTGTGGTCATTTTGGCTGTTGTGGTCACGCTCCACAGTTGGCCGTTGTGGTCACATACTCTAGTTGGCCGTTGTGGTCATTTTGGCCGTTGTGGTCATCGTCGCCAGCGACGCCAATACATAAGCGTCGGTGGCCGTTGTGGTCAAAATTGCGGATGGGGTGGAATTTTTAGTTGGCCGTTGTGGACATGGTGGCCGTAATGGTCAACTGTCGAGTTGGGCGATGTGGTCAAATTGGCCGTTGTGGCTGTTGGCCGTTATGGTCACGGAGGCCGTTGTGGTTATGACCACAACAGCCAAAATAGCGATTGGCCGTTGTGGTCATTGGCCGTTGTGGTCAGGCCCCTGCGCATTCAATAATACTTGCCTTAGACAAAAGGGCATTCGATGAAATGATCCGATAGTCAGGTGTGCACATATTCCAACGTAATCTTCGTAATACTCAGCTCATAAATGTAAGTATCTTACTGATGATAAAAGACAAGTTTTCAGTACCATTATTAGACGTACCGCACTTTAAGACGACTTTGTAATAACGATTACAAATATATGTCATAAAGTTCGTTTTAATTAAGTATAATGCCCATACGTCTCATATCTTAAAGTATAAATAAAAAAACACATAAAACAGTAGTCACAAACTCACCTAGCGACTATGAAATTCTTGGTCTAAATAAGCCGATACTTCTACAATCTCAGCGAAGCTTCAGAAAGAGTTCGTAGAATCAATTCTTAAATTCACCTATATCAGATAGAACGAAGCAACTTAATACTTTAGAACTACTCAATTACTTATTATCGGGTAGCCACGCATTTTGGTATGTGGTAAAAAGCCAATTTATGGCCTTTAGAAATAAATCTGAGAAAAGTATAAACTACATTCAACTAGGACTACATCAAATAATTTCTTTGATGGAACTCAAAGTCTTGAGTGCAACTGATTGCACACAATTGAATCTAGTGAACCATTATAGAGTAATTCAAGAAGAAAAATCCTAACATTCTAACAAGAGTGAGATATGTGAATTGAAGTAAGTTTAATGGTTTGAAAATCATGAGCAATTAAATTATGCACATGTATTTGTATGTTGAGGTTTTGGTGCTTTATTTGTATTTTCTAAATATTCGTTATTTTTTAAAATACTAGAATACATATCGCTCATAGTTAATAAACAATTCCTGTAGGCTAATAAAATTTATACAGGAAGGAAGTACTGCTCGAGTGACCGCAAAAAGCAAGCTGCACTTGAATCGGAAGTGTCCATGTAAGTGGCGCACCTTGCGCCGTTGCGGTCAGTGATCAAACTAATAAGTTTTACTAATTTCTTAAGCAACAAGCAAGTTAAATAAAGTTTACCATAAAAACTTTTTAAACTACGTATTTTTGATGATAGCAGGCAGCTATAAATTTATTTTATTATAACAAATTTATGTAATTTTTATGCAATATGTTTAACTTATAGCATGTATTACTAGACAAGTGTAAAATGTATAGTATTGTGGGAATTTTGCAAAATTATTGATGTAATTTAATCATTTTAAATGACTTTCTCTGTTTTTTTTTAAATGTTAATATTTTAAACTTTACAAATCTCGGTAGTTTAATATAAATTAAATACGCTGTAATTTTTATTTAAACTGTGGGAAGTTGCAGTGTCCAAAAATCAAACCTTTCTCCATAATAAATTTTGATAATTGCTGTAAGTAAACGTTTGAAGCAATTTATACATACAAACTCACATTTGTTTTATATTTTATGACTTTATCGTACGAAAGTTATCGAGATACTAAAACTACAATCTGTGAATTTATTTTGTAAAATCCATATTACTACGATTGTGGGGTGATAATGGGGTATATAAAAAACACACAAAACACACAGATAAAAGATGTTTGCAAAAAGATGTAATGGCACACTTCTCATTTTGAAAAAAAATTTATATATTACTCCGAGTTTACAAATGTATCGTAGCGAGTAAGATATACTCACTACATTGGGTTTGGGCCGCTGATGTAGATTATTCTTATTATTTAAATAAATGCTAGATGTTGACAAATAGAATTAGACAAATCGAACCCGGGCCGCTTCAGTAAGAGTTGAACCCTTTACCGTGCGGTCACCCACGTCACTTTAATTGATTCTCTAGTAAATTCATTCATTTTTTAATTATTATTTTTTTTGTACGCAGACGACCTAGCTATATTGGCAGACTCCCTTATAGTATTAAGTAGAACCCTAAATGTTTTTGAATCTTTTTGTACATCTTTAAAGCTAGAAGTTAATCTTTCTAAAACTAAAGTCAAGATCTTTAGAAAAAGTTCTAAATTGCTACCTTTACATGATTTCATATTCAATGGCTCTAAGGTGGATGTGGTTAACAACTACACTTATCTTGGAGTTAATTTCACATTTAATGGACTCTTTGCAAATGCTACAGAAACTCAATGTCGTAAAGCTAATCTAGCTATAAATGACTTATACTATTTGGGCGGCTAATATTTCAGACTGGCACGTTATTACCCATTTATATAATAAAATAGTAGTTTCCACGTTATCTTACGGTATAGAAATCTGGGGCTTAAGTTATCTAAAATAACTATAAAGAACTCAAAATACTTTTTTTAAACAATTACTAGGATGACTAAAAACTACTCCCGGATATATGATAAGATGCGAATCAAAATTGCCAAACATTAGTTATTATAACAAAGGGATAATAATGGGAATTCGCGCAAGAGATTTATAAGAGAACGTTAGTTGCAGCCGTATACACGTGTTTCGCACTTATTAGTGCTCATCAGTACGGCATAGCAGATAGAAGAAATAAAATTTAAGCAACAAACTAGAAACAATGTATAACACAAGGTTTCACAGATAGTAGCCAACCACACATTTGTAGTGTCGGCTCGAAGATATTGAGTTTTCAATACAACAACAAACGTCACTACGGAGGTAGCTATAGCCACTACCGTGAGACAACCCAATCCCAAAACATATCAATATGAATAGAAATATTAATGCGCGTATATAAACACATAACAAAGGGATAATAATGTGAAACCTTGTGGTATACATTGTTTCTAGTTTGTTGCTTAAATTTTATTTCTTCTATCTGCTATGCAGTACTGATGAGCACTAATAAGTGCGAAACACGTGTATACGGCTGCAACTAACTTTCTCTTATAAGTCTATTGCGCGAATTCCCATTATTATCCCTTTGTTATGTGTTTATATACGCGCATTAATCTTTCTATTCATATTAGTTATTATGTTATTAAGTCGGCGCTATCCTTCGCTGTTAAAACCCTGAATTTAGGAAACAGATATCTAAAGATTGCTTTTAACAGGCTCAGACGCTTACACTTAAACAGTACTCCGAACAAAAAGTACAATTGATTCACACAATTCTCTCAGTTATTATTAGAATCTGCGGAATGCGATACAGATTTAGCCTCTTTGGATAATAAAGCTGTGAATACTAGGGTTTCTGGGTCTCGACAATTTTGCTATTCCCGGAACCCGAGACTGTTTTTTCCGAAAGTCCCGGGAATTCCCTTGAATCCCGGGTAGTAATTTTTTACATAGGCACCTAACACAAAAATCCAAATATTTGTTTTTAAAACTGCTTTAATTAATCCTCTAATCACTTTTTTCAAGAACTTCCCATTGGAAAATATCTGCAATTATTTACTGAAAAGCACAGCAGAACATAAATAAATTCTCCGATCATTTGATTACTTTTCTCGCTTTTATGCCAAAACCTTTCCTATTTAGTGTTGTATTGTTTGCGACAAGTTTGTTTTATTTTCATCTTGAAGCTAAACAGAATGCATAATTTTACAGTCAGTATGTATATTACAGTATATAACATTTTATTTATAAATTTAATAGGTAAATAAAGGCCAGATGAAACAAATTCAGAAATCTAGTCAATACACACTACTATAAGCAATTAATTATACTAGTGCCATTACAAAAACTATCTAAATCTTCTTGGAACACTTTACCTGTTTATAAATAAGAGAGGAAATTCCGAATGGAGACCCTATTTGAATATAATTGAATAGAAATTGCAAGTTTACTTATAAAGAATGCTGAGGCGAGGCACTATACCTAACGGCACTTTCTTGCTGAAACTAATTCCCTTACTTTTATTGATTGTTTATAGACAGGTTGTAAATAATTTGTATGTGTTTGTAAAGACTGTTTAGTACTTAAAAAAACTGTTTAAGAACACCATCTGTGCAAAGTAACACACAAATAAAACCTTAATTCTAAAGTAAGAATTTTAATTAAATACCTTGTATAGAAAAGTCCGTGCCACAAGTTATTTTTCCCGGGACTCGAGACAACAAAAAATAGAGTAATTCCCGGAAATTAGGTCCACGGAATTCCCGGGTCGGAAACCCTAGTGAATACCATCTTAGCAAAACACTATGATATTTGCCAGAACTCAGACTGGAACAACTTGCTGCTAAGCACAGCAAACTTAAGATTTTAAATTGTTTAATCCTAACCCTTTTCAGTTAGTTGCTGAATATTACTTTTTACACAATATTCCACTAATTATTATTTTTTAATCATACATCAATCGAATCAAAATGGTATCGATCATACAATTATTATTTCCATACAAATTGAAACCAGTTTATTGTTGTTTATTAAAATGGGATCTTCTACCAATTAAACATGTATTATTTTTGAAACTTCCTTTTGATATTTCCATATATAATTTAACATTGACGAGGTTAATTTGATGATTTTTATGATTTTTGTAGTGATTTCCAAAAGTTTATAAACTGCATTATTTTAGAAAAACAGCTTTTTATTCAAAACACTCCAAATATTAAATATTTTTGACGGTTTTTATAACCGCATTACTTTTTTTATAAAAATTAAATTCTAACCTAAGAATTTCAAATTTCTGAAGCAACTAGTACACATCGTGTTCCTTTGATGAAATAAAGCTACTTAATTTTGAAAAAACTAATTCGCTTTATATACTATTTCGGAAAACAATTGATTTAAAAAAATCAAAAAATTTATGACAGTTCCATTTTCACATAACCCAATTATAATTTATAAACTTTCATAAATGCAAAAACTATTTATAGAAACTTATAGAAAATAAAATCCCGAATGCAACCATATACAATACTTGGGTAAAAATGGAATAACCCATAACTTTAATTTTAATGTCGACGAGAGAACATTTTTCTATTAGTATTAATTAGCTTACTTTCATAAAAACACCCATCTACACTTTTTTTCTCCAAAAATCTAAACATTGTAACTTTAATAATTATATCTGAATGGTTTTAGGTGCAAAGCTTTTGATATGCAACCCAAATTACATAATTCAATTGAACGTTAGAAAAGCGCAGCTTGTCAAATATGTTTTTAAGTGATTCCATCAAAAGATCCAATCTTTACATTAAAATGTAAAGTAAAACTTATTTCCACTAAAACTATAAGATCTTATCTTTATCAATCTCATCTTTATCAATCTTATCTGCCTTTAATAATGACATTTAGCGTTGAAACAATTGTCAGGTCAGGTTAGGAGAATAAAACTTGTGAAGCTTTTAACTAATCTTTTGATATTTTTTTATATTTTATAATTATCGAATTCTTAATACACCAAGAAAACGTTGATGAATCAAAAACTTTTTGCAGATCTGTAATTTCTGGGTATAATTTAGAACGAAACGCTGTAGACCCTTACTATATTTTCACAAAAACTGTTCAACACTTCACAATACAAATTTCACCTGTTCGATGAACTGTCCGAACCAGAGGTGGCCACAGCAAATATACGTAGATTCAAATTAGTAGATGAAAGAAATCCGGTGTCGGTCTTGGGACTTGCTGATGATATGGTCCTTATAGCCAAGAATAACGAGAGTGCAATCAATTTGTTACCTACTGTTGAAGACAAATTTTATCAAATAGTCCTATAATTTAATCTTAATAATAAGTTCTCTCGGTAATTGTAAATAATTTTAGAATTTTAGAAAATATTAAGTATAACAAAGGCTCCCCATGTTTCTTCAATGATTATATCTTGGGTAAGCTGATGCTACTTTCTTCCTACGTAATTCTTGATGTGGTCGAGCTTTAAGATATCCCACGCTCCGCTTGTGTATACAAGGTCGTTATTGTATTTTGGTTTTGGTCCATCTGTTGTTATCCTGACCTGCGGTATGTCCGGCCTATTTTCATTTCAACCTTACTATATGGCCGATAGTAGCTTCTACTTAAGCTCTTCATCTAATATCTTCGTTGGTGATATGACCTTTAAGATTTACTCCGAGCATAACAATTTATTCTATGGTCTGTTGAGTCATTTCATATCTGTCTGTTTTGATGTTCAAATTTGGGTCCTTCAATTAATGCCTTCTAGGTCTTCCTTTGCTAGTTTTATTCAATTCTATAGGTTCTTTTGGTTCTCTTTTTGTTTTTGCTTTTCTAGTAATGCTACGTATTTTTTAGTTGTTGTGGGATCATTTTTTATTTTTCTTTCTGGACTATTAATATCCATATTATTCAGAATCTCTCGATTGGACCATATTTTATTAAAGTAAGTTCAAGTGGATATTTCCTTTTATGATTTCTGTTGTAGGGAAACGTTTTGATTTTATTAGTTTACATTTTGTTACTGAAACGTAACACCCCTACATCTTTGTTATTTATAATCAAATCAATTCCAAATCTCTCAGCTATAGGACCCCTTAAAAGAGATTTGTGTGTAATTAGAAACACCATTTATTATAAACCACTAAGATCAAAGACAAATGCAAATAATCTAATAAACATAGCAGGCCTTGTTTAATAGGAAAAGTCATAAAAATCGGAAAAACCATAAACTCAAATTTCGGTTAACAAGTATTGAATAATAATTGTTTTAAATGCATTATTAGAATTGAATTAAAATTATTCTATTTTTGTTTAAAAGGCAAAAGTCGTGTTAATTTATTAACAAAATGGTTAAAATTCTTGTTAATCGTTGATAAGGGAGAACCAGTTCGTTCGTGTTTTTGACTTATCAAAATCGGACCATAAATAATGGATTTACGGCTTACAGGATTTTTTAGTAAACAGCCTGTATATAACATGAAACATATGATTTTAATGAAAACTGCTCAATATTTTTTCTCGGATTGTTATGCAAAATAAAATTATTATTACAGTAGGTTTCGCTTACTTGAATCACTGGTTATTTACATCAGCTGCTTATATGAATCAAAGTACGAAAACCAAATCCATTTTTCTATTAATAAATGCAAATTTCTCCATTTATTGGAATCACTAAATTCTATCTCCGTAGATTTTTGCATTATTAAACAAAAAAAATTAATAACATACAAAACTTCTTTTGTAGTTACTAACAGCTTTTTTATACTACCTATTGTAATTTTTGGGGTTGGGGTTTTCCATTTACCTACAGCACTTGGACATGCTGGTTTTGATTAATATATTATTATAATGGATGATTTTTTCTATTATTTATTTATTTATTGATTGATTTTCGGAAGAATGTTCCTTCTCAGAATCTGCTTGGGGAAATTTGAGTTACGAAATGGTAAATAGGTTGTGTGTAAACGACAGTTTTAGTTGACCTTTTCTGCGTGGAACAATCTGGATCTTTAAATGCTTAAAGACACGAACTGTCAAGATGTAAGTGTTTGTCAAAAAAGTGAAATTTTAAAAAGTTTGATATTGACTCAAAAAAGCCGTGTACGAACGTGATTCTAATAAGCTGCGCATATTGTAATAAAATAATTTTCTTGTCTTTCCCAAGAAATATCTACTTTGGACAATCAAAGTTTAATTTAGATTTTGCAATCTTTCTGAAAAATATCTTTAAATTAAGTTTGGTGTAGAAAAGTAGATGTGTTATAAGATTATTATTTATTTATTAATTCCTGAATTTGTTGTTTTATTAAAAAATGTTATCTTTTGTAAAAAACAAAGAATTTGATTAAGGCATCAGGGCACCAGAATGCATTACCCTCGATTTTATAGAATAACTTAAGAAATAATACAGATATCAAACTACAAAAATTTATACTCGTACTTACATACAACACTATGAGCTACTTGCATATAAAAAGTAGTTCTGCCGAGTAGTTATTGAAATATTAATTATACTAAAGACACGGTTTACATCAAAACCCCCAAAACCCGACTTTTATTGTAACATAATTTGAGCTGTTAGTGTTTCTGCTATGCTCATTCAAACTCAGGGGTCAGAATTTCTGCATTCGATTAGTAGGTAAATAAATATAAATATGTAGAATCGAACTTGTTTGCAATTTACAATTTTTGCAGCTCGTTAATTCAATCTATTCAAAAGCTTTTTAGTTTCTCTTTCGCAACTGGGAGTATCACATTTCTACACCTTAATAACTCAGCTTAAAAATCAAAATATATTTTGCAATTAAACCGAGGTATTACAAAAAAATGTGTCAAGTGTAGGAGCCCTATTCTTAGTAAAAATAGCGAGGTGCAACAGAGCAGAATGCAATCGCTGGCTTATATATTGCATTATAAATAACATAACAAAGCATGGTAGGCGTCTCTTGGAAACATTTACCTCTAAACGGCGCCACTTTAGCATCAGTGCATTTATAAGTATTCTTGTGGTAGTCTTTTAGTCCTTCTCATTTAAATATAATAACTTACACAATTTTACGAAAAAAATATATAACGTGTCAGTTTCTAATGGTTTTCCAGAGAATCTCCGATGAAACTCCCACTAGGGCAAACGAGTTGCGACCTCTACGAGAAACTTGACTTCTCTGGAGGCAAATCAGGAACACATGTTTTACGTGCAGACACTTTTGTTTATTGACCATTGTAAATGTGCAGGTTGCACCATTGTTATATTAGCTAGTTAGTACTGGAATATATTCCATCGGGTTATTTATGACGGGAAAATATTATTCCTTTACTCTGCAACGATCATGTAGGTGGTTTTGTTATTATCTTTAAATAGGGCATTTAAAGAGCAAACTTATCAAAAGGATATATTATCTCTTCAGTAAACGTAATTTTCGTTTACAGAAATTTAAAAAGGAGATAAAATTATTGGTAGTGTTAAATAATCAATAATATTTTATTGCTCGGATGTAGTTAACTGCACTATACCACCTATAGCTATATGGTATGTTAAAAAACATATTTCGGTTAATACACGAGGTCATTCTTGGAATGGGCCATTATATTTAGCAGGTCAGGTCATAAACTTCTCCTAAATATCACCGACCATTGTCTTGTTTATGTTCACCTTAAAGAGAACGTCAAAAAGAGAGAATATGTGTTTCACCTGATAGAAAAACCCATCAAATACAAATGTTTTCACACATCATTTTTAATGAGTTATTTTCGTTGAGGTGATGGGTACATAATAAAAAGTGGAAATCAAATTTGTAGTAAGATATCAATTTCGTGCTTAGTAATACGATTCCTCCTAGTTATTGTGTAGTTTTCACCATTATAATTGATTTCTAAAACATAAATAAATTTATAATGGTTCCATAAAAAGGTCATAAAAGCTTTCCCACTGATGTAGAAAGGTACTGTATGATCTCAGCATTTTTTATTTATTTTAGAAGGATACCATATAAAAAGGTATTTTGTTGCAGAAGATGCTGATTCTTACATATTGACAACCTAAATCACACAAGACACTTTTTACCTTAATGATGCAACATCCTGGTTCAATTCCTCGTAAGCTGCAAGAAAGTACGTAAGTATAGCATTGATCTCTAATATTTTTCTTCATACTACTCAATACATTCTCTGCCTTTTAGCCTAATCTGCCTTATCTGCTATTTTTAATTAATCAATACAAATATCTTTTAACGATAAGAGCCTCAAGAAGACTTCTTTTTGTGTTCAAATTCATGTTACTAATATGTTGCTAACATCCGAGGTATTTGTTATAAAATCTGTCATTCAAATCCCGGTGGTTTAATTTATTTCAGTTTAAAAATTAAAGAGTCCTCTTTGAAAGCTTCTGTTCTGTTTTTATTAAGCGTAATGGGCCCCTTGATTATATTACTGTTAGTTCGTCAAGCTATGTTATTATTACTTTTGGATTTCAAAATTTCACACTTTAAAACTGTTTATAATCAAAGTTAAGTTAGGTTAAGTTAGGTTAAGTTAGGTTAAGTTAGATTAAGTTAGGTTAAGTAAGGTTAAGTTAGGTTACGTTAAGTTAGGTTGTTTTCTGAAAACATATTGGACTATATGATGGAGTAAAAAAGAACACTGGAACGAAATATATATAAATACATCAGGAAAATTATATCACAAAAAGAAAAAGAAGAAAGGAATCGTTACAATATAGAGGCGCAAGAAGAGATGACATAGATGACACATCTCCTGACACCGAAGAAGACCTATGGCGATACCAGTGCCACGAGACGGAAGAGGCAGTGGTTTTTAGTAGGTGCAAACCCCACACTACTATGGGCCGGCCTAAAGTTAGGTTAAGTTAGGTTAGGTTAAATTAGATTAGGTTAAGTTAGGTTAGGTTAAGTTAGGTTAGGTTAAGTTAAGTTAGGTTAAGTTAGGTTAGGTTAAGTTAAGTTAGGTTAAGTTAGGTTAACAGGTTGAGCGCCACGGCATTTCAGTAATTTTCTCCCTCTGGACCAAGATAATTTTTTGCATTTATTATATTCTTTATATGTCTGAATATGTTTTGAGTATTTTGAAATGTTGTTTCATTAATTTAATTAGAAATTAACGAAGCAGATCCCGGTGTCCACCATGACCCAGCAGGAAGTCCGGCGGACACCGGTGTCCGCTAAATACGATTTAAGTCGAGCGGACACGATTCGAACCGATGTGTCCGCTCTTCTAGTTGCTGCCTGTTTATACTTGTATCAAATTATAAACACGTGCATGCAAGATGAACACGCGTGGTAAAAAGATTTTGCAACTTGCTCTTGCTCAAGATTTGGAGCCAGTTCATTACCAGGCATGCCAGTGTGGGAAGGAACCCATACAAAGACTGTTAACTTATTTGAACGTGTACGAGAGTTGACGATTTCAAGAATTTTCTGAGCTGTAATATTTGAGCTAAAGATGTTTGAGATAGTCTTGAGAGAGCTGAGAGAATCTGTCATTATTAGGATTGCTGGCAAATGTTCTGCAGACTTCAAGGCTTTGTAGATTGCGGTAAGTTCTCCAGTGAAAACTGAGGAGTACCTAGGTAATCGGTACTGGTGGGTTATGTTTTCCAATATCACGGCAGCTCCAATATTTCCATTATCGTCTTTGGAGGCATCTGTATATATTTCGCTGTAGTTTGTATATTTTTCTAAGATATTTCTAAAAGTTGTTTTGATTAGATTTGGGTTGGTCTCTGTTTTTGGAAGTTGTTGAAGTTCAGTGTTTACTTTTGGTGAGGTATATGTCCAAGGAGGTGTGTTCAGTTCTTGTTTGTAAAAATTTTGTTTAGAGTTTAGTATTGGATGGATTGGAATATTTGGTAAATGCGAATATGAAAAGGTTTTGGTAGTGCTTGTTTTTGTAAGTATTTATTGAGGTATCTATAGGAATATAGATATCTCAGAAATGATATGTTGGGTGATTAGGTGTTTGAATAATTTTATTGAAGTATCTTATTGATAGGACCTCTCTTCTATTTGCTAACGGGGCTTCTACAGCTTCACACATTAGACTAGTGATAGGAGTTGTACGTAGGGCTCCCAGTGCTATTCTTATTGCAGAGTTATGTATTAAATCTAATACTTTAAGAGTTGTACGTTTGGCTGATGCGAATACAATGGATCCATAGTCTAGAGTTGATCGTAGGAAATTACGGTATACTATTAGCAGACTTTTTGTATTTGCTCCCCATTCGTGGTTTGCTAGCGTCTCTAATAAATTTATTTTATCTGTTGATTTTCTTTTTAGGTATTTTATGTGGGGTTTCCAAGTAAGCTTTTCATCAAAGATGATGCCAAGAAATTTAACTTCACTATGGTAGTTGATTTTATTTTTATTTATGTATAATTGGATGTTTCGTACTGGAGTTTTTGATTTGGTGAAATTTATTACTTTGGTTTTATTCGGGGAGATTTTGAATCCTGTTAGTTGTGTAAAATTTACAAGTTCGGAAATAGCTTTTTGGAGATGATTTTGGTTAATCTGGATATATATTCCTCGACAGTAAACCAAGAGAAGTGGTTTAACTGGTGTTTTAATTGAGTTGCAGATGTCATTGATAGCCAACAGAAACAGTGCTACACTTATTGGAGATCCTTGTGGGATACCATTATGCAGTTTAGATATATCCGAGAGTGTGTTTCGGATTCTTACTTGAAAAGTTCGTTTCTCAAGAAAATTTTTAATAAAAATGTAGATGTTCCTTTAATGTTGAATTCTGTAAGTTTTTTGGGTGGTAATTATCGCCAAGTTAGATCATAAGCTTTTTCTAGATCAAATAGAACAGCTGTAAGGTTTTGCTGGTTCATGAATGCTTTGTGAATTTCAGATTCAAGATTAATAAGATGATCTGTTGTGGAGTAGTTTTTTCTAAAACCGGCTTGATTTCGGTTAAGTAAGTTGTTGGTTTCTAAGTACCAGGTTAGTCTTCGGTTAATAATTTTCTCCATAATCTTGCATAGTGTATTCGAAAGCGATATGGGTCTATAACTGTTAGGAATTAGAGGGTCTTTTTCGGGTTTTAAAATAGGTATAACTATTGCATGTTGCCAGGCCTTTGGGAAACAGTTGTTAAGCCAGATGCAGTTGAAAAGTTTAAGAATATGGTCTGTTAATGTTTCAAAGATATTTTTTATCTGGAAATAGGAAGATTAAGTGGATGTTATTCGTCGGTCATTGAATGTTCAGTAAGTGTGGTAGAGTTTATTGACTAATTACTATATCGGGTATTGACGGATTTTGAGTTCTGACTGTAACATACGATATATCGTACATCAACGGTAACAGCTTCAAATTATTGAAAAGTAATATTAATATTTATTTACGTGGCAAGATTTGTAAAGTAATCTTTACGGGTGTGACACACACTTTTTACTCGAAAAACAAATTACATTGAAGTCAATCAATAAAGTCAAACAACACCATAAATGCATAACACTTACGTTACTATACTTATACGTTACTATCTGGCCGAGGCATCTTATTAAGCCAAATTATATTCGGGAGTCGTGGGTGTTAATCACAAAAGCTTCTGATTAGATAATAGATTAAGGAATAAATAGAAAAATAGAGGGCGCCACCAACCTGAACAGATATTAAATCATTTTACTAAAGGCAGGAAGTCCACGGTTTGGTAAATGACCGCCCTTTTAAATTTACTTTGAATTGATTTGAACAAATCTTTTAATATTCAAAATTTTTGTTAAGAAAATAAACATAAGCAGTTTGTTGAGCAGAACTATATAAAGGATAATTATTAAGTTTGAAGTCTATATTATATTACAAACATAAAAATTATCTTTTCTTACATTTCTAACTACAAAAAATTAACGTTAAATTTTGGGATTCCCACAAAATAAAATTTACACAAAGAGCCTAATTAATTCTGAAGTTAACAAATACCAAAGACAATTTTAGTTAAATAATAATTATAAACCATACCTAAACATACATGATCTTTAGCCACTAAGCAGTTATCCTGCAATTCGTGCAATTCGTGATTTTCACTTAAAACTTTCCCAGAACTTTGGCTCAAGCCAATAAACTAACGACCAATGGTCATAACACAAAACTTCGCACACAAACTGTAAACTGATTGAAGCTGAAGTTAAAGTTGCAGGAAACCACAATTGGAATTTTGAACTATCATTATTTTAACGACGAACTCCAAATTTTAACTTTAGCAATAAATTCCATTATGGAAATAAAAACGTTATTAAACGTTATATATAACAATAGCGGTAATGAAACTAGCTTGAATGTTTCTTTTACGGTAAGTCTTTCTAGAGAACACAATGCGCCAATCTATATATTTCAATCACAAGTTTTATTTTTGTTCCAGTTCGTTTGAGAGTTCCATCGGGCCGATCTACGCGATTTTCTTTAAATTGAAGCTTTCGCTGTGTAGATCAGTCAACACTATTTAATTTTTATATATTTTTAATGTTTATATTTTTTTATTTAAACAAATATAAAATGTTTAATTTGAGACGGGCGAATCGGACATTCACTTGGGGCGCCCTCTCACTTTTTACGGTGGTGAGTTTCGTAAGTACTGCCGCTTATAAATATAAAAGGGTGATGCAGCCGTGCACTTCAATCATTAATAAGCGGTTATTGTTTAAAAAATTGTTAGGTTGCGTAGACCAAACCTGCATAGTTGAAAATTATGGACAACATACGAATTATTATACAAATAATAGCTGATGGCAATTGCTTATTCAGAGCAGTTTCATATTGTTTGTATAAAACGCAGGAAATTTGCCAACACTATGTTTATGTCATGTTTTTGAAATATGTACTAATAGACGTTTTCAAGTATCTTTTAAACAAGATCGATTTTTGATTTTATTCTTATCATTTCGTAAGGTAGAATTTCCGTATGTATGTATGTAGAATAAACCGGAGGGGAGGGGTAAGCCATAGAGGAATATATGTCGGAAGAGAAGAGGGTAAGCTGGGAGAGAGTATTTCTAGGCTTAGAATTATCAACTGGTTATGTTTGGTTACGTTTATTTAAATAATCACTCACGAAAATTCGAAGGATTGTAATCACACATCGAAGATTGTATATAGGGAAATCCTTCAATGCTTTTGACCGTCGTGTCTTGACGAGGTTTCCCAAGTTAAGTATTAATTTACACGCATCCATTTACATAAATCCACTGTTGTATGGCGTTAAACCGATTATTTAAATCAACATAGTGTTTAAATGAGAAAACCTAACACTACACTCTATTTTCAATAAACGGCGCCAAAATGCAAATTACTTCCTTGTCGGTCCTTTAAATAACTATACGTATCAGAAATATACAAAATCATAGTATTTATACGTACGAAATTCACCAAATTGGCTTTATTATCTCAACACTGACTTAATTTCATAATAACATATTCTGTAATATGGGACACTCAAAACAATTCATACTAATTATATGACGGTAAAACCACACAAGCACACCGACCAAAAGGCCGACGTGAGGACTTTAAAATCCGCTACCGGAATCTCCTTGAAATGGTTGAAACTACATGATATTTTCAAACTAAAACGGAAGCAATTTTTCTGAACTTCCAACCAACTAAAAGCTGACGACATTACACCCAACAAGAAAAATAACAGAAATTCGAATCATCTTAAATATTTTGGAAAGGCTTATCAGCTCTACTCCAGTGCCAAGCTATAAAATTCGACGCCTAGACATATGAAACTGAATTTATTATTTTGTTGAGTACTAAACACTTTTATTCGTATCTTCGAATACAAAAGAATGTATCACTATTTCATTGGCTGTAGCCTAATGAATTGTTTTTTATATGAACTTTGTACGTACTTTTCGACCAAAAGAAGCTCGATATCGTTATTACTTAGCAGAATTATCAAGAAATGCCGGTTTGTCCGTAACTATATTTGACAAAAATGCATATTGAGAGTGGGAATTAAATTTCAACTTAATCCAAGCGAAATGTCTCACTATACACAAGGCCGTAGTAGTATTATTTTTATTAAATGCATATTCAAATTTAGAAATTGAATCTTTGAATTTTAAATTATAAAGTGTCATTTCCATAGAAAGAAAGAAAGAAAGAAATAATAATAATGTACGTGGCAAGCTGGAACGTTTGCGGGGCGAGCGACGAAGGAGCGAGCCTCCATACTGTGAAAGAGCAAGCTTTCAGCTTGAACTACGCCTTGTGGTTTCTGCAAACAATGTCTTATATTTATTTTCCTTTTTTTACTACTTTTGTATTGTTCGTGTATTTTTTGTATGAAATAGAGACGTTTATTATTATTATTATTCCAGTAAAGATGCGTACAAAGTATTGTCTTTCTTCACCAGCGTTTTTTATTAGTTTATTGTATATTTTGTATTTAAAAACACATTTTGTATTCAAAGGCTGTAGGAAAATTTATAGCTAAATGTTGTCATGGTGTTGTGATTAAGCAACAAATTACTTTCCATTTGCGTTTTGTTAATGAGCATTGTAGAACTTTACAAGTCTCTTTTAGGAGCCTGTAAAGTTTACAGGACTTAAAAGAAAATTACATGTTTTCCTAGTTTCAGATAACTATAAAAAAATGCCACCTATTCTCGTTTTCGCAAATGGTCTTTGTTTGTACCGTCTACGCAGAGGCACAAATATATGTAGCATCGTCAACCGTCAACAGCGGCGCTCTTGCAAGTTGGTGTAATTCTTTAATTAATCGATGTGTAAGAAGTCAAGTTGATAATCATCATCGATTACTCAACTACATAATCAGTAAGGTCATATCTGGCCTTATTAGCTACTATATAATAGTCGCTAATTTCCAGAAGGATAACTTTGTACGCTAACAAATTATGTCGATAGTTAGGATATTATTAACTTCTTATGCACTTTTAATGCAATTTTAATGCACTCTTTTCCCCGATAATGGTTTTCAGCACTCTGACAACGTCGTTGATTTTTTCTAGGACTGTATTTAAGACAATACAACTTAATTCAAAATGAATTTGCAATGGTCCGCTTCGTTTTTTGCTACCATTTTATGAAACTTTAAATTTAGATCATACGACTTCGTTTATAGGATGATTGATTAGTTGACATGACATACCTAGTTTACCAAAAATATTTAAAATGCTTTTTTTCTAGAATCTCCGTCCCTTCCCCTGAAGTCTTCCTTCGTAAGAGACATCCGTTTCAACATTCATAATATCACAAGACATATAAAAGTATGCTTTCTATGGGCTATCCTACAATAGCGGTGAAAGAGGAAAAATAAGTGCATGGCTATGTTTTACATATTTTCTAAACTTTTTATTTTTAAATTTCAAAACATAAACAGGTACTAGAGATCGTTTCAATTTTTGTACAAAGAATAGAACATCTACCGAAATGTAATTAAAACCCAGAATTATACCATAAATTTTAAACCTATCTGAGAAGTAGTAGAACACCATAAATATCTCAGCAGGATTCGCTCAGGAGCAGTCTCATCTAGTGAGTTGGGGCTAGGTGGTCCCAGATATCATACCGTAAAATATTAATTAATTAACATTTATTAAAAGATTAATAGATATTGATGGTTTATTCGGTAATTTGTAATAAAATACCGTATGCTATCCCATCCATGTTTATGAAGTTAAAACAACATCCTAGTTCGTTTTTTCTACGCCATTAAAATGACAGTTATGTTCAATGTTTTAAGATTTCATTGACCATTTAAAAAATATTAGGAAAACTAAGCTTTTTATAATGAAAGCTTAATTATATACTTGACTTGAGAATCAAATCATTTACTTTCACTTTACATCCCATAATCAACACATTAATTTTTATTGATGCAATGAATAGAAGCTAATTACTTCGTTGTTTTTATCTATAAATTAATACAACAGCTTTCATTTTCTTCTACACCTCTGGATCTAAAGCAATAAATTAATTATAAAAAGAGACAAACAAAAAATAGAACCGTTAAAAGCTTATACAAAGCTATGCACATGTTATACAAGGAATTGTTAGCAAAAGGCTACGTCACGATTCGCTCATTACCTTTAGATGTTTTAATTACCAATAGTAATTGATTGTTAGTTTGCTATCCTGCCGATAGCCACGTGCTTTGCTCCCGCTTGCTCAACAGATGACATAATAAAGCTCGCTCCAACTTCTATTCTTATTTGCATTTTACAATAGAATCTCGATTGAATTTTGAAAGTGAAACCACAAAAGGTTAAAAAAATTATAAAGGAAATTGGATATTTTTATTTGTGCCGGTAGCCGTATTCATTCTTTAATTAAATTGTTTAAAATTTCAGCTTAGAAAATATTATTATTGGGTTTCTTTGATTCAATACAGCCATTCATTGCTATATGTTATGGTTATTATGTAAAATTATAGACTTATTAAAATAATAATAAAAGAAATGAAAAGGATATTTTTCATTCGTTCTAGCTTTATAAGTGCTTTTATGTAATCGTACAGGTTCTTACGAAATCTATTTTTGTGATTATTTTATTATTGTAGTAATCTCTTTTGGATTTTTTTTGTTTAACAAAGTAAAACAATAAAGCACAAAGGAAATGATAGCTATTTTTAAACGACCCAGATTTTGACCTCTTAAATCGAAGTCGTTGCAATATAATCGTTCGTTAAAAGAGGTCAAACGGCACCTTGAAGAACTTCTTTGTTCTCTGTAAAGATGATATATTTACAGCTTTGTGTACCAACCTGTTGTATGAAGTTGTATGATAAATTTTATTTATTTATCCGTAATAGTGAACCGAGATTTTGATATTGAAAGCAGTTAATTTATTTACACAACTGTCTATGAAATGTTGTAATAAAATACGTATTAAGGATAATAGTTTTCTTGCATGAGTACGTACCCTTTTCTTTATTTATTATTAATTTTATCATATCAATTTAAAATGTGCACTGTAATTAACGTTGTATTTTAATGATCTAATACCTGTCATAAACACATGCAACATCCTCCAGACAAGTACTTTTTGCTACTTCTATTACACTTAATTTCGAATTCGCTTTCTACTATAGTAATAGAGGCCCTGGAAGCTGATGCGGGATCTTCTGGCGTACTTGAAATTTTTCTCCTGTACTAACTACTCGATCGAAATTAATTTTATTGTCGCTTAAGTCAATTAAACATCCTTTGGTTGATTATGTAATGTATATTAATTATATTGTTATTATATTTACTTATGTTTTTCCATTGCTATTCCATTCCATTGCTACCGAGCTAAACCGTCTTCTTCAGTCACTTTCACGCAATGTCAATTGAAAAGAAAGGCACGCAGTGGCTTAGAGTTCCACATAGGTACGTACATATACCTATAATGAAACGCAACATATCCGCTGCCCCTGAATCGTAGATCAAGTGGAAGGAGTTTACTTGTTCGGAATACAGTGTTAAATTTTCTCAAAGATGCCAACTCAGTAGGGAAAGCTTGAGCCTGCAATAACTTTGCAAATTACATTATTCTTCATTAAACATGCCATTAACGGGGAGTATAAACTACCCAAGCAGCATTTTTAGTCATTGCTACGTACACCACCACCTACCGGTTTAACTATAAAGTTTTTGTTACTAGTCGCAAGCACGTAATTGCTACGGTTTTATTACGTGCCTGGAACCAAAATGGTGAACAATTTGTGGATAACAGATACGTTGAAGTGACCTCTCTGGAACTTGTCCAGTTACGTTGAGGCTACGTAGCGAGAACGTAGCGGCATAGTAATTGCTACTTTCGTGGAACTTCTTTTCTGGCACAGCGACATAGCTGACATATCAAAGTTATAAACCATCGCAACTTTTCTGTTAAATGTGATGATAATAAATCAAAACATAACTACGCGCATTTTTTAAATATATTTTTTTGAATTAAAAAATGTCTTTAATAAAATACGCAAAAAAAACCTATAAGTTGATGAACATGATAGAAACTATTTTTACATTATCCGTAAGGTACAATTTACAATTTGTTATTTTTATTGAAGGTTATACTAAAATAGCTTTTAGTTTAACAATTTTAACAAATTGCAAATTGATTAATAGTCTCCAACATTCTACAAGTCATACTGGATTAGTTAAAAAAAAATCACCTTAAAGTAGTATTCACTGTGAAATGCGTGTCTAAAGTTCGTGTCACTTAATTATCAGTAACGGGAATTAAACAAATTCTACTTCAAGGTTGTTTTTACCACGAAGTATAAAATAAGTTAACTATAAAAAGTACTGTAAAACGACGTCAATGTTTCCGTAGCCACATTCTAGTCCTTAATGTGCTCACTGTGTCACTGCAAAGTTCCCACTGGAACTTTACAAACATTTAAGTTTAATCTCATATTTAACCATGAACATTATATTTTTTATACTGCTACATAATTAGATACTGCATATTTTAAGATTGAGACAATTAAAGAAAAAAGGGGAATATACTTCACTCTTGTTCTCTAGAAATGGGAGCGAAATAATATTTTGTGTTGGTCCGAACATTTAAAATGTTCAGACCGAGAAATGTTGAAGTCGGTGGCATATAGCTGTCCTGATGTACAAACATAAAAAAATTTGGCATAGAAGTTACTGTCACTTCATTGCAATTTGTTAACAGTAACCTTGGAGTAATTTCGATGCAAAACAACTAGTAAAAATCACTTTCAAGTAATTCTCCTCGGTAGCAAAACGTAAGTTTTACTTTCAATACTACTGTAAGGTTCCATTACTTTAAAAATTAAGCAATGATTTTCAGGCAGGTCTTAAGAACTTTCACTTTTACCTTAAAGCTTTAAAAACTTTAAAGTAGCTTTGGGCAAATTACTGCTACAGTCGTAATACCACATTAAAGTGGCAACAACTTTAATTATACTGAGTAGCAATACAATTTCAGATACTTTAAAAGTTACTTAGAAGTAATGGAACTACATAGTTCCAATAAATAGTAGAAAGAACTACATAATTACTAAAATATTTCGAAACTGGAGTAATTAAACCTATAAAAGCATAAATTTAATTGTAGTTATGTAATAACTGCTTAAGCAAAGTCCGATCTCAGTTACTGCTACTTAGATGCTGCTTGGATATTTTTATAACACTATTATCGGAGATGGAGCTGCAGTTTAAAAATAATTTTCTATCGATAATAATAATGATAAGATAATCATTTTTAATAACAATAAGTATTTTTTATTAGTGAATAAGTGTTAATAGTTTTATAATAATGATTAATCAAAAGATTTATTGACGTCTATTGTAATATTGATTTCATAATGATCTAGGACAACAACACTGTTTTCTATTTTCTATTATTTTATCCTATACATTTACACAGAAAAGAAGAATAAAATACCATCATATTAGCCTTGCTGTCCTAGATCATTATGAAATCAATAGTAGGTACATATTTTGTCAAAAAACTATTTTTCAAATCAAACAAATAAAAGTTGATAGGTGTAAATATTTTATGAGAAATTAAGTCGTCCTTGTTGAAGAATCCATATGTCTTAACTCTTATCTTGTAAAACCTATTATTATTATACAGGAACTCTAGGAAATGGATGCGTTCAACGTTCCAGTTTCATTTGACGCGTTCGCGTATCGAACGGGTGTTTTCAACATTTCCGAACTTAGCAAAATGCTTGGAATGTTTATGATCTGCGATAATGTTTAAAAAGAAAAAGTTTGTTGATTAATGTTTGATTGTGATTTTTCTAAGCATTAGGTATTCTATTTTATAACGACTTTAGTGAGGCGCATTTGCGAAATTTGATTTTGTTTGATCAATGTTTTACTTGAAAATAATTGTAAATATTCAGAAATTACAAAATTCAAAGAGTTTCCACGAATTCACTTCAAGCACTAGCTTACGAAATAAGTGGATTGGAAATTTACATATCAGGTAAGGTTTTCTCTGAATGTGACTACAGCAGCAACATTGGACGAATTACTGATACTGAACATGTGGTTTCATTGTTTACCATTGTGCTACCTGAAGAAACAAGAGTTAATAGTTGAATTAAAAACCTCTACTACTTACATTATGGGGTTTATATTTATCAGCTTCAGTAGCTTTCTTGACAAGTTATGTAGCACAAACTATATAGGAAAGAATTGAATATAAAATTTGGGTGTTTGAAACACCCTTGTAAATCAATAAACCAGTTAGCCAGTTTTAAATATATTTTAACATTTACCTCAAGAATGCAATCCTATAATAGCTGTATTTCAACTGATCTTTTTCTTGATTCACTATCTATGTACTTCAGAATTTCTTATCAGTAAGATTCACAAGGCCCTTTGTAGTATAATTTTAAGAAGACTTCTAAAACCAGTTTTAACTAACCTCGTTAAAACAAGCACCGACAACATTTCTGGATCGCCATTGCATATCAAACCCATATAGTAGACGTAACTATAGGTTTGGATTTTTGGAAGGGCTAACGAAGATTTGGGTATAGTCCTCCCGCTGCCTTAAAAAGAAATTTTAGCTTCAATTTTTAGCTTAGCAAAATGAATGCTATAATAGTATATTAAAGAACAAGTTTTATAAGGGTTGATTTGGCGCACGAATCCCAAGTTAGAAAACGAGCCGCAGGTTTTTCTATGGGATGAGTGCGCCAATGCCCTTATAAAACGAGTATTTTATGCTATTTTTTCTAATTTACGCCCCCTTTTTTCTTATTTTAATAAAAAAAAATATTTTGGTCGTCTAGAGAATTTTGTGTTAGTTGGTAACAGTTGGTAACACTCGGCGCCCACTTGATTTTTTGAATCATTTGTCATCATACGTCACTTCAAATAAAATTTTTCAAAACACTGTTCAATATAATAAAAAAGACCGGACAGTTTAATTCATTTAATAACAAGTTCACAAGTATCTATCTAACAATAAAAGTAAAAATAATACTCTAGTATCAATTATACATTATGTAGGTGGGTATCAATTTCTTGACATTTTTGAACTTGGATGCTTCATATTGCTTGAAACGGCTACAATATTGGGTGTCATCGGCACTTGTTTCTTTTACATAGCAGAATTTGTCTTTCGAGTAGCTACTAGAAAAGAAAATAAAGAAGCAAAGATGATTAAATCGATGATACGTGTCTTGTTTATAGTATCATAAAATTACAAACATGAATTGGACTTACTGATTTGTCCAAGCAGATTTGATGTAGGTACGAGGCTTGTTTATGTTACTAATTAGGAATATCCAAAACCTAACCTTCTTTCCAAGTAAAAATAGACCATAACTCCAAGTGAAATTTCATGTAAGTAACAATTAACAAACAGCGAACCAATTCAACGATATTAATTAAAAATTTATCGGAGGTTGACAATTTTGACAGATACTTGCAGTTTGAAGTTGTCACATTCCACGCATTACCCATCCAACCCTTAAAAACGAAATAACCCTATAATTCATTAAAGTACAGTGTACTTTTATAGATAGCCATAAACGACTCCTACTGATAGACGTTAATAAACGTATTACAAACGCAAAATAGAAAAAATACTTTTAATGCACGTTTAAATAAGTATTAATAATACAATGAGTTACTACAATCATGAGACAACTTTAATAATACGTAACAAGATGATTTCATAAACTATCATTAAATACTAGATTAATAATAATATTTGAGACAAATGTGATGACACGAAGTCTCTAACTTAGGATGATGTAAGGTTCTTAAGGAGCTTAGGTAAGCCGAATTTAACCAAAAACAATTTAACCAAAACTAATTATTATTTTATAATTTACTCTCTTAATTTAAACTAAAATTTTTACTCCTAGTAATTTTCTGTTGTTGTTGAGGGTGACGAATATTCTTTCCCAAATTCAATCGAAAACGAATAAATGTCCCTGCCTTTTATACAAAACCGAAGTTTAATACTCTATTCAAATAATCACCAGATCTCGTACTCTGATATCATGTCCATACCTTGTGTCAACAGTTTTGGGAAACTTACCAAACATGTGAAATTTTGGGTCCATAAAATAATTCTAAGTTTTCTATATAAATATAAACGTGATAAGCTCATTTGAGCACTTAATTTGATAAAACAGCTGAAACTCTTTTTTAAATAATCCTACAATATCTTTTTCTTACTTAATTAACTTTGCCTTTTTACTTTTATTTTAATAATGCACTTGAATTATAATTTTCGTGAGTCACTTTTATTGCACACTTTTATTTTGGCGAATAAATCTTCTAATAAAGCGCTTTTCTTAGAGAAAAGGAAGTAAAATTTTACAGTTGGAACACATTTCCAAATATTATATTTCGTTAAATAAAGAAACAGTTTTTTCTGATTTTTTATTCAAATCTATGACTTTTCTAATTACTTATATTTTAAACATTTAAACTACAAAACATTTCTAGTCCGTATCATTTTGGGGATGCTAATTTTTGTTTTGGGGGGCTTAGCACTGTAAATTGTCAAACATTATGTGAATTGGATGCACGAGTCCGAAAGAAAATGTTTTCGTCCGTGTGTCATACATTATTTTTTTATTCGATTGTACTTAGTTTCAAAGAATAATTTAGTATTTATGTTAAAAGATATCCAGTTAGTTATTCTTCCGTTTCGTTTCGTTTCGTTTCTTTTCTTTCTTCTAGTAACCCTTGACAAGCATATTTTACCACAGATTAAAAAATAAATGAATGCATTATAAAGCTGCCATAATGTTTCCTCTTTCGACGTGTTTAATCATACGGCATAAAGTTGGGTACTTTTACGCCGTCTCCCAATTTACGTCATGTATCGTTAATTCGTTGTCTACTTTACCGACAGTCACATGATAGGTTGAGGTTACAATGCCCAACAAACATAAATTAAATAAATAGGAGCTAATTAAAACAGTTTTAATTAATGTAAGTATAATTTTTAATTTAATTTAATTTGATAAAAAATCAAAATGCAGATAATACCCGTAAACTTTAAACAGCCTCTTAAACAAGTGCCCGAAGAAAGTTTTTCAGACCTAACCCCTAATTAAGAAATAAACGCAATCCACTGTTTTGATGAAAAGATCAATTTTCCGTCCAAATGTTCTAATCCTAAAACATGATTTTACGTAAAATTGGATAAAAAAATAAATTATTTTACTATCCATAGCCACCTGTGACGGGAATAATAATTAACCCATTAGTGCTCATGGGCAACTTGAGTTGCCTCTGTAAATATCGATTTACTGTTAGTACTATACAAATAATGCTAAGCAGATAGGAAGGGGAATCCCACAACTTAAACCTGTACAGCACATTTATGCATTTAGATTTATTCCAGTATTTAGTATTGAAGTGGTAGCACGTGATATATTGTTAAGTGTTTTGTGGACAATTGCATGCTCAGCTAAATATGTAAGTATGCTCTAGAATTTTAAATCTATATAGATTATATCATTAAACCGAATATTATCAGATATGAAGTAGTGTGTGTGTTCAAAATTCAGGCGGATTTATTTGTTAACCTTTTTGTTACACGTGCCTAAATATCACTGGCAACTGTAGTTGCCTCTGAGCAGTAATGGGTCTTACATGCTAATATTTTGTTTTTAGGACTGAAAACGACGATCTGTATACTGTAGTTGAACTTTTAAGTGCTTACGAGGATTATTATGGAAAAAATGCGAACGTAAGGTCTATCGGGGTCATACCTCCATGTGAAGGTCCTAATGTAGACACAGATGAAGATTCAGATTTGTCGGACGACGAGGTTGAAGGAACTCCTATGCATTTACCGGGAAGAATTCTTCGAAGTAAAGCTGTTCTTGAGTTTGAAGATTTGGATGACAATGCTGAGGAACCCGACAAATCACAACCTTGAGCCTCTGGAAGCAAAAGCCCACCAAGAAAGAAAGCTAAAAAACTCCCAGTAAAACGAATAAATTACAGCCATAGTTGATGAACAAGAAAAATGATTGGGCCTTACAACATATTATTCCAGAAACAGGACCATCCACTTTGGATTTTTTGAGAAATACAATTACTTCGCCATTGGAATGTTTCTATTCTTTTTTTTTTCTAAAGATCTTATTCAGCATATCGTTACTCAATCTAATGTATATGCTGCACAAAAAGGTATGCATAATTTGAATTTAAATTTTGATGAGATATGCACCGTGATAGGAATTCTGTTGTTTTCTGGGTATCATCGATTACCATGTAAAAGGATGTATTGGCAAGGTGATCCTGATTGCAAGGTTGAATTTATTTCGAACTCAATTAGACGCAGAAGATTTGAGGAAATCTTACGATATATTCATATAAATGACAATACAAATATAAACGGTGATAGATTTTACAAAGTAAGGCCCTTATTCAATTTTATAAATGATTCCTTCAAGCAACTGCCCTATGGACCATGTCTGAGCATTGATGAAAGTATTGTGCCATATTACGGTCGCCATAGTGCCAAGCAATTCATAAAAGGAAAGCCTATCCGCTTTGGCTACAAACTATGGGTAATTGCTAGGCCTGATGGAGCTATAATGCATATTGAACCTTACTGTGGAGAGAGCACAAATTTACCAAAAACTGGTTTTGGGCAAGGTGGAGATGTGGTGTTGGGTTTAGTGGAACATGCAAGGGTTCCGCCTGGTACCAAGTTGTATTTCGATAATCTATTGACATCTGTGAATTTGTTGGAAGAACTATGTCAAAGAAATCTTGGTGGTACTGGGACTCTACGCGAAAACCGCAAACCTAAAACTGAGGTTTTGCCAAAGAAGAAGCAATTTGAAAGAACTGCAAGAGGAAATTATGTAAGTGCTGGAAATGGTCAACTCACAGCAGTCGAGTGGAACGATAACGCTGTGGTGACAATTCTATCAAATTGCCATGATGAATTTCCATTTAAAAATACTCAAAGATATAGTCGCAAGGAGAAAAAGAAGATAAACATAAAAATGCCTAATTTAATTGCTGAATATAACGCGAACATGGGAGGAGTAGATCTCAATGATCAATTTACTGCTCAATATAGATGCAGAATTTGAATCAAGATATGGTGGTGGCCATTATTTGCCTGGGGCCTTCACGAATGCTGCGTACAAGGATGGTTGCTATACAGACAATTAGGACACAACATTCCTTATTTGCAATTTAGAAGACAGGTAGTGTTACAACTAGTTAGCAATCATGGAACCTTTGAGACTAGGCCCATCGTCATCATTTGCAACGTCAGTTGCCCTGGATGATGTGAGAAGAGATCAAAGAGGACATCTCATTATACGTGGTGAATCAAAGTACCGCAAATGCAAAGTATGTTTTAACAGAACCATTTACTTATGTAAGAAATGCAACGTGCCAATACATCCAGATTGTTTCGAAAATTTTCATTTGTAATATTATGTATGTTTTTTTATTTTAGTTAGAAACATTCTTAGTTAGAAACGTTCAGATTAAATGTACCAACTTGTATGTTATTATAATTGGTATATTCCATCTTTGTGAATAAAATTTCTATTCTTTATTTCTATAGGTTTTATTTATCTAGTGATATGTATATATGTCCAAGTGCTCACAGGCAACTCTAGTTGCCGGCGTATTCTGACCTTATGGATACAAAATGGTTTTTTAATGATTTTTTCAATGTTTTTCAAAATATTTGAAAGCCATTTTTAGTAAAAAAAATGCTGATTTAAAAAAAAATTAGTGCTGAGCACTAATGGGTTAATGTCTTACATTAAATCATATTCTGAATTAAACACATATAGAGAAATTATCATCTCAATTGGGAATCGATCCCAGATTCTCCCGCATTCTGCACTGGTCTCTACCTCTGAGCTACCTAAGGTGATTACCATTAGAATGATAATTTTTCCATACGAACTAGATAATTGCAAAAATACAAGGTGCACTAGATATTTTGCTCTATTCAGTTAATTGATTGATAATTCGCCGACGACAAATCAACTATCAAAGCTAATCTAGATTTATTTGGATAATTAAAAAAAAGTAATATATAATAAATTGAAGATAAAGATTATTTTTTTAATTAAAGTTTTACAATAAATCATATTCTGAATGCAAATCCATATAGAAAACTTACTTTTATACTTTTTCATTGAAATTGGTCAATTCAAAGTAATTGCCGGTAAAACCGGAAGTGATATTAAAAATATTTTTCTACGGGAAATTAAAAACCAAAAAAGCTTTCAAAGCTTTCTGGATCAAAGATATCTTTAAACTGCTGCGCCATCTTTGATTAAAATGCTATAAAAATAATTTAAACTCACTGTTGATGGGAAGTATTATAGAAATCAAATTCCAACAAGAAAATTCGATTTAGGATGTAAAAGAATTTTGAATTTAGCTGGATAAAAGTTTACGTATACTGAAACAACTTATGTTTGTACTGAAGAACTCTGGGCAGGATTGCTAGCATTAAAGTAAGTTCTCTGTTAATATTTTTTAATTTACTTTTTAATTACATTAAATTACTAAAAGTTCTAAATGATGACCAAAATGAATCACCAAACATTTTTCAATTATTATTTTTTGAAAATTGGAGACAAGAACTAGGGCGGTTTTTTGAAGTGATTAAACTGCTGTGATTTTATTATTACTATTGATTTATACTAACCTTTATTTTATATACTCAATATCCATAAATTTTATAATAAATGAAAGTTGCTAAGATTAAGAATATCCAACATTGGACAACGGAGTATAATACTGACAACACCATAAATAGGTATACAATTTTCTTCCTCCATAGATTTTTGAAACCTTTTTAATTAGCAAATCAAATACGTACTACAGATGTTCAATCGAGGCGTTTCATAATTCACTTATTATTATCTCTGATCTTATCCTTCTGATACAGAACTTAAATGTTTCTGAACACCTTAAAACTACTTTATAAGAGCCATCAATGAAACCTATATTTATCTATTAACATCCTCCATTAACTTTAGATTTTTTTTTACATTTTACTATAAACTTGAAGTGTACTCAAACCATTACGTTATAAAAAGAAAAGTTAGATTACTTCTTAAGATATGAAATTTTCCTGACATTAAAGTACCTGCTGAGTACGTGAGCGGTATTAACGAGAATTTACGACGGCATAAGGAATATTTTGCGGTTTTACTAATTTACTCGGTATGAAAACGAAAAAAGTCTATAGAACAAGTATGATTATAAAGCAAATGATTGCAGAAACGTCAATAAATCCCCCTGTTAGGTCAGTGTAATATACATTAATCCCACCTAATTGTCTAATAACTCAGTTTAAACGCGAGAGTTCGTGTCTTGCTCGAACGTTGATGTCTCCATCACATTTTTCGATTTGTTTTACTCCTACGCTTGTATTTTTCTATCCTTGTCTGCGGGGAAATTTATATCTCCGCTGAATTATAGGGGAGAATTGTATACTTTCACTTTTTTAATGTTATTTCATGATAAATCTAAAATGAACGTCAGCAAGACAAAAGAGAAGTGAGAGATAATTAAAATATTACTCTTTAGTTCTTGAAATGTTGAGAGATTAAATATAAAGTCTTATTTATATCCTAAGATTGCTTTTGATTATGGTTTTGTTAGATGTTTAGGTTTAACAAATGTTGATTATTTATGATGCAGCAGTATCGAAGCTTATTGTGTAAGAACTTAATGGAACGTTATCAACTGTGTGCTAAAAAACACATTTAGGTTATATATCATGAATAAATTGAGGAACCTTTCAACACGATGTAATTTTCTAAACTATGTTTACATTTGTTTTAGAGTGTGTAATTGGGTAATAATACGTTTCAAATACAAAAAATAGCACGAAAAGTGTTGGATTGAGTTAAATAATAAATTAATTTGTATGGGCTGGTTGGTACAAAATAAAAGTTGATTTATTTGAAAAAACCGTTTTAGTAGCCATTACTTAGTAGCCAAAGGTTAAAATATGGGAAGTATTTAAAATTATTTTGCCAATATCATTCATTTTTTATTTATTGAAATAAATGTTTACAAGTCTAGAAAAAACACGAGTAATAAATTGTCCATTCGAATAATAAATCGTTTTTGAATTTATCATACATTTTTATGAATATATGAAATTTTCTTTACATAAAAAATATTAATCGCAAACACAGTTTTATGTCTGGTCAATATTTTTTTGTACCTACAAGTAACTGTTATCTTCCATTAAAATAAAAATGACACGAATAAAAAAATATTTTGTGGGAATTTCTTATCCAAAAGACCTTATACCAGACAAAATTTAGGTGTATAAAATGACAGTTTACAATCTAACAACACAGGAAGAATAATAGCCACTAGGTAGCAATAAACAAGAAATATTTTTTGACTCCTACACCTAATGATATCTTACAATAAATGTCAACTACGGGAAATGAATCAAAATAGAAATGTCAAGACGAATTACACATAAAGTGCATTAGAAATGATATCATAAATTTTGTATAGGTAGTATTATTTTCATCAAACAAAATCTATAAACAAAGGAAATAAATTACGTTACAACAGAATTATATCGGAATTGATTCAGTATATCAAACCAAATAAAGAATGACTTGAATTATTACCTGAGGAAATAGGATTCTGTTTTGAAATTATGACTAATTCAAAGTCTAGACTTGCGTAAGTCGATTATAATCTCAAAATGGAAGAAATGTAACAAAACCTCTTAATATAGTACTATATAATTTACTTGTTTGCAGTACCTTATAGGCTGCGGTTTATAATTTGTATTCAAACTAACAATTTTCTGCACACGGGAAAACTTCATGCGGTTTGCAAGGGTTTTATCTGAAGTTTTCAGAACTTCAAATTTGACCGAAGAAAATTACTTACCGATCTTGGCTTAGATTTATAACAGTCAAATTTACTGGAAATCAAACGAGTTGAAAAAAAACATTTTTTTTGGTTCTTTTCCTGTAAAATATTTTTCAGCATTTTTTGAGTTAAATTTTAGTTTAAATTTTAGTGTAATTAAGACATCACAATAATAATACTCTTAAATACGTATTTAATTTCCCTATGCTATGTAATGTAATTGTATACCTAGCATCTAGTGTAAAACTCATTATGTTTAATAGATATTTGGTAAATGTATAGTAGAGTCCCGCTATTCCGAACGCCGCTATTCCGAAAATCCGCCTATTCCGAACAACAGAGTTCTGGAAAAATACCGATTTTTTTACTTAAAAACAGGAGAAATCAAAAAGACGTTCGTGAAAAAACGTCCCCTCCGACTTTCACTGAACCTGTTCATCACGAGCCGATTAACGCTGTATAGTAGAGCTGACACTAGCAGATGTCCCCACACTTAATTTACGCCTTAACAAGTCAATATACGTTGATATTATTCATGAAATCCGACTATTCCGAATTCCCGCTAAACCGAACAGTGTTCGGTCCCAATTAGTTCGGAACAGTGGCCTACTGTATTTTAAATATTAAATATTTTTAATATAAAAAGTATTTATGAAATCTTTATTCTATGTCAAATAATTTATATTTGAATTTTATATTTCATTCATATTTAGATAAATAATATAAAAATTTTAGCAAAAGATTTACATTTAAATCTATTATTTATAACTATTTAACGTACATTTAATTTAAAATAATTCAAATTTAGGGTATATTATATAGAATATATAAATATTATATAGATCATTAATGTTTAACTTGTAAAAATGTAAAACTTGTAATATTACCGTATTACCACGATTGGGGGTAGGGTGTAAACGGCAGACAGATCGAATTATAAATTAAAAACGAAACCTCAAAAGTATACACACCTCTTCCTTTTGTTGGTTTTTGCTCTGTCTTTAATTTTTTTTATTGTTAGCATAAACATTAATATCCCACAAAATTGAACTCTTTCAGGTCCGGTCGCTTTGAAGATATCTAATTTCTTATTTTGGCATACAAGTAATTAAGATACCAACACATAAATAAATCTTCACATAAAAATAACAAAGTTTTTTATTGTTATTAACACAATTAAACACAAATAAAAAAATTATGATACCATACTTAACTATATTCTCTTGGAACCAAAAAGACTGATTTTTTATTGAATTAATAATGTTCCAAATTCCAAATTTAAATTAATTGAAAAGATAACTGTCTTTTTGCTTCTAATTAAATAAAAACAATCACAACATCTAAAATTATGTGTTTAGGATAAAACAAACAAATAATTTAACTTATAATAATAAACCATAAAAAAATACTTATTTGTAATTTTTTTATAATTTAAACGGTATTTTTTATTTTTTTAATTAATAAAAATTTTGTTTAAGAATTCACTGTTTTAATTGTTTTATTATTTAATTTGGCTAAAGTGGTCCTGTATCTCTAACCTTAAATATTGACGCCAAAATCTTCCATCACTAACTTCTTATCAGCTGCTTGCTTTCTTGACAGCAAAATGAAATATCAAAACTAAGATCTTTAATCAATTTCTGTGATTATTCAATTTAATACGATGAAATAATTAATTGTTAATAAATTCCATCTCCATATACTGTTTATTAATAATTAGTAAGTTCATAACTCCAATTTTCATTTATTTCTTTAATTTCATCCAATAATAATTTTCCCTTCTTTGGATAATTAACTTTTGATGTTATTATAAATTTTTGTTTTCTTTTTTGAATAATTAACTTTGTTGAAATTGGTTTAATAAATTTTTAAATTTGACGTTTAAAATAATTAAAACTTATAATTTCTAGGACTATTCCCACAATCGAACGTGTGTGTACAAATTAAAGAAGATACCCCGATACAGCTGTTTCAAGTTTATTTGCTATCATCAGTCGAGTATAATCTGCTCCAATTTGCACAGAACAACCTGGGCTTTATGTGGGATTAGTTCTAGCGATTATAAGTTTTAATTATTTTATAATCAATCCCACCTTCCCACCGTTTGTTTTAAATCATTACTATAAATGTTTCATTTATAGTTTTAATTGTTTAACGTTTAAATTATAACCTTAAATGTTTTTCAACATAACGTGAACTAAATTATTTTTATTATCAATATAAACTTACAAAATTTTAATTTGTATTGCGTCGTAAAGGTGCATGTTCCCCTATGAATCTTTTAGAGCTACTTAATTGTAAGAAAATGGCTTCCTTTTTATACTGTAGCGTTCTTTTTAAAATAATAATCAAAAATGCTGTTTAAAATGGTCTATTAATAAAGAAAAGCTTATTTACAATGCACTTAATTAAAAACACTATAACTATAAACTATTTAACAAACTATTGAAAATGCTAGGTATTTACAAATTTCTTTGAGGACTATTTATATAAAAACTATTTATGTATTAACTAATTATTCAGAGTACATTTCAACACGACGCCGGTTAAACATTAACTGCCCCTTCTACTCGCGACTCAATTTATATCTTTCATACGATGACTCATACATCTAGAATGTTCGATGACGTGTTGATGAGTCATGCATGCAGCTGTTGATAAATGACGTCGATGAGGCGTGTTTATGAGTCATACACGCAGGTGTTATTGATGAGTCATACAGTTGATGACTCATACATCTAGAATGTTTGATGACGTCATATGTGGGTTTACTATTCGTTACAATACCTTTTGATCAATCAATTAAATTTTTACACAAAACAAAAAATTACTTTTCTAAATTTTCTATAACCCTATTTAATTTTATAAATTTTTATTTAAAGAAAAACTATTTATAGCGTCTTGTATATCATAAAATTACGAATCTGCAGATATATAACACTTGACAGAATTAATAGATTATTCAACTAGATTTTGTTGTCGACAGAACAACATTGTTTACAACTGAAATAACAATATAAATTCATAGTACAATTTCCTAATGTTCCTTGTTTATAAATCTATACATTACATCTTTTATGATCTTAATTAGCTATTTTTCTAGGTACTACAAAACTAGGCAGCCCAAATTATATAAAACTACTGCATGTTACAAAAGCGTAGCCTGTCAAACATGTTTTTCAAATATTATTTCAAAACGAACCAATCTTTATATGACAATTAGTATCGGTTATGTGGTTAAGATGCTACTCTATACAATTCCAACAAGACATATTTTATCAAAAACCATTAAAATTACCAAACTTGAATGCTACACAAAGGTACTACATAAACAAAATACATCCTTAAAATGAAACACAACTTTTAGTAATAATACTACAGGCGAGTAGTTATAACTTTGCACACATGTTAAATAACTACAACCTGTTCTGTCTGTTTCAGATAATTCTTGACTTTGAAAATGCAACAAAACTTCATTAAGTCTTAAAAAGTATTAACAAACCCCACATGCATCGTTAAATTAATTAAAGAATACTAATTCTTACCTAGAAATATAGGATTTCACTATATCTTTTTTATGTTTAAAGTGTTTTAGTGTGAATGTTAGACCTAACTGGCTAGTATTATCTATAATAAGAAAATATCTTTTGTCAATTATATCAAAAAGTGAGGTTCTGTTACTCATAGAACAGAATCTCTAGAATTTGCATTAAATATGCCTACTAAATATTTTAATACGGTTTGTATTTACCGAACATGATTGAAAATCAAAGTATATGTGGAAACATCTGAAAATTTTCTTTTCATTTTATAAAACGGGTTTTTTATGACAATAAACCACAGAAAAATGTTTTTGTTATATTTTTGTCTTGCAGATTTCAGTCGGATTAATATTCATTATATCAAATACATCATACGGTATTAAAAATATATATAATAAAATATATTTAAACAACATTCTAAGTTCTATATTTAATAATATTGAAAATCAATAAGTAACTATATGTTACTTACCAAGGATCTAAATTAGATTTCTAATAAGGCTAAAAGGATGTGCACGAATAGGCAGACTAAAAGATATATATACTATGAAAATAGTTATTGATGAACATAAGGGTAAATGAATAATTATAAGCTTCAGTATTCAAAGTTCAAAAAATGGGAGATGTTGGTTTCCAAAAAACGATGGACACAGATTAACATTACGTGTACTTCTATCAGATTTTGTAAATGCCAAACAAATTAACATTATATAATAATTTGGTAAGCGTAAAGGAAAATGTTCATATTCTTTAATCCGATTTGATACCTATTTTTTTAGAAATTGCCGTTAATTATAATTTTTTTTAGTTTTTTCTTCTTAATTTTGTTTACTCTCTAATCTTTCTTGTGAATCCCTTAAAACTCAACTACTGTTATTTCTATATATTTAAGTATTTTATATTCATTGGTAATATCGGTTATGTTAATTATAACATTAAATATTATTATTAATTATATTAAATTAACTTTTTGTGTACAACAAACATTTTATTGTCGTGATTTATCTCTATTCCCTTTTTCTTTTTACTTCACAGGTGACTTTCACAGTATAATTTATTTTTTGCACTGGTCGTTTGTAATCGAATACTAACTTTGATTCTTCGGGTCCCGTTTTGTTGTGATGTATTTAAGTATAACGCTTTTGACTTCTATTTAACAACCGATTATAAGCTATATTAGGTGTTGAGACTGACTACCTTTGTAAATAACAGTTTATTGCGGTCTTGTAATATTTAAATTGAACAAATGAAAAGTAGACAGGTTGAAAGAGATCATGTTAAGCCCAATTTAGCGAAACATTTTGAAATATATAGTGAAAACCCTGAAAGCGATAAATTACACAGGCCCACAAAATAAAATGGGTGATGGGTCAATTTTGACCAAAACATACGGTATGGTATCGCACCTTTTAACTACAAAACTTTTTTTTTGTGGGCCTGTCACAAACTCACAAAAAACAAAAATGTTTGTAGTTGAAAGGTGATGTACCATACCGTATGTTTTTTGGTGTGCTGAAAACAAATCCGGTGTCAGAATTGACCCGTCACCAAGGATTTGTTTTAGATGTATTTTTACAAATTTCTGAAGTTATGTCGAAACCCTTGGGCGATGGGTCAATTCTGACCCCGGATTCGTTTTCAGAACACCAAAATGCATACGGTATGCTACTTCGCCTTTCAACTACAAGACCTTTTTAATTTAGTGGCTTGTGTTATATAGTCCTAAGAATTATTGCTGTAGTGAGCATTAGATGAGAAATTACATATATACAGGGTGAAACTACTATAACTAGAAACCTCGTTAAAGAGGGGTAGCTGTAATGATTTAGAACATATTTTCCTTGTAAAAATGTGATCGCTTCTTACTAGTTTTCGAGAAAATCGCATTTTAAATCTTAAGTACGGCTTTTGTACTCACACTCCATGACATTAAAAAATCTTTTTGTGAAAAATATATTTTTTTGTTTAGTCAATTGTTTTGTTTAATTTAGTTTAAAAAAAATTTTACTTGTTTAGTTTTTTAATGTAATGTGAGTGCAATGGGTGTACTTAAAATTTAAAATGCGATTTTCTCCAAAAATAGCAGAAAATGATCATATGTTGATAAAAAGATATGTTCTAAATCATTACAGCTACCCCATATTATGAGGTTTCTAGTTATATCAGTTACACCTTGTAGAATATGTAGAAGTTTCATTAAATATATAATATGAAAGTACGGAGACTTTTAAACAAAAATTATTCACCGTTAAGTTACGTATACGTAGCATGTAATTTATTGCATTTTAAGTCCATAGTGCATATGTTGCTTATACGTATACACGATGAACTGCCTTTTACATTTTTTAAAGTATCAATTTGGCAGATTTTATTTATTAAGAATTTGTAGATCGATAAGTCCGAAAAAAATATTCGTAAATATGAAAGTCGAAAAGAAAATATTTTATTTGCAGATGTTCTCTCATATTGTCTAACTTATTAAACTTGTATGTACGTGAGATGATACGTGGAAAAAGGCAGAGACGAATTTATTATTTAATACGAAGGAATTTGTTGAATCCCGTTTGAAAAATAACTACTGTTTATGTTCACTAGTTTACACCGATGTCTACGTTGTGAGATTTATAGTCCTGGATTTTTAAGTACATTGCGAATTTAAATGAAACCTTGTACAATTTTAAAATGCTTCTTTAAACTGCGTGAGCAAGTCTCGATACGATAGATACAACTATGTGTACATTATTTATCTTGATAAAAGAAATAAGACGATCGAAGACTCTATGGTTCTGATAATCGCTTTACTGCGGAACATAAAACGAACAACCTGCAAGAATGATAAAAGCGATAAACTTTAAGTGCTATTCTGACAGCTCTAAAAAAGGCTTAGTTCTTATGGATGGTGGATGATTGAGCTTTAGATTCTCTACCAGTTGACCTTGAAGGTCGTCTTCGAGGTTTATGCGTACATATTCTTTGATTTTTACCTATATGGGAAATAACCTCTTATAGCTTACATGTAATGTTCAATAAAACATCAAATCGTTTTGAAAGCTAATAGATATGTCTTCCTTTACATAAAAATGGTATCAAATTTATGTGTCTAGGAGAGAGAGAAAGAGAGAGACTAAAAAATATTATAAATCATAGTATGATATTACATTATTTTATTATGAACTTGAATATTATCAACATGTCATGCATTTACAAGTGTGTATAATAACAACTGAGATGTATTGTAATACATAACTTGTGAGGTGAACGTCTATTTTTAAACAAAAAATTGTACAATAATAGTCTCTTTAACTTAAACTCTTAAAAAATCGTAGGGAATATTTAAACACAAATCCATCACAATATAAGTATCAAGAGCGATCTACAGGTCAAAGATAAATGATTTTTTGTCTGGACCGGTAACCCCTAACGTTGGCAAATGATTGCATTTTTTACAGTGTCCGAATTAAAAATTTAGCAAAAACTGTTGATCAACAGTTAGTTGTAGAATTGGATTAATGAAATAGTTTCTTTAGTAAGTAGTATTTGTAGAAGTGAAATAGTAATCTTCTAAAACCTGTTACTACGGTTTTACTTTTCGCTATTTCACTATGTATATGTATGTACTTACCGTTCTAGAAATGTATGTAAGTAGCAAATTTTCCATTATGTTACCCGCAGCAACTAGTACTTACTGTTATGAAAACAGGTGGGAAACGAATAAAAAGGATGGATCGTGAAAAACTGAAAAATATTTCAAAAGTGGACTATTTTAGGTGATATTTTTCAATAAAGATTGCACAATCATTTCAGAAAATTTGCATCCTTTACTCAGTAGTCTTACGTATAGGGTATAAATCAACTTATGAAAAACATGTTATATTTGTGTTGTCCGTTTTTACGTGCGTTAATTTTCACAAATTTTGTTGTTCATGACTTCATTCAAAATTTGCTCTAGCTCAAACCTTTCTTGCTAATCTAGTCTAGCTCTAGAAATTAGTTATAAACATTTAAAAACTGCAATAAGCAAGTCTAGTGCTTCAAATTTGTCTGCCACTAGACAATCATTGTAGAAAATAATCATGAGTTTGAAACATATCCCTTCTTCTGGACAAGGACCCAAACATTGTAATTTATTAAATCTTCTAGAACAGATCAGGATCCTGGTAGTTTATATAACGGGAAGGAAGTTAAGAATCTTACTCTTTAGATAAAAGGTGCTAATCAAATATAAACTCAAGAGAATTCTATACCTAAAAGTAAACAATAAAGGTATTAAAAGTGTACAGAGCGCCACAGTAATCAAAACAATAAACATAACCTTACTTACAAAACTAGATCAGCACGTGAAGTGTGGACAAAAGCTTGATGTTGACTACTTGTATTTGATCAGAACAAGACAGCTCTCACTCTATGAATATGAAGCTGGAATTTAATAAGTTGAAAAAACAAAAACAATAAACAGGCCAACCACTAAACATATGCAGTTATTATTATAACTTATATGAAGAATTATTACTTCACCAGTAATCGATCTCCGATAGCTCAGCGGTAGAGCATCTGCCTAGATAGCAGTAAGCCCGGGTTCGAATCCTGGTCAGAGATAATAATTTTTCATAATTCAAAATATGCAGTTATATTTTTCTAACAATTAAAATATAGATCAAGCCCGATAAATGCTGTTGTCGGAGAATAACTTGCAACAATTTGTGGTTATCAATTTCAACAATCCTTAAAAGAAGAATTCGCAATAATAATTTGCAATAATACTAAGAATAATAAGAAAATAAAATTTAATAAACAGGAATCTTAATTCGTAAAAACGTACAATAAAATACAATAAATTTGCCTCCAATTAAAATCCTAATATAGATCTAAAATATATATCGGAAATGTGAACAACAGTTTACACAACCACAAATAAGTCTAAGTACAAACTAAGAAAATCTAACATTCAACTAATAACACAACACAACTTTACTCCCACCAGAGCAAAGCACCATAACAGAGCTAACAAAGCTCCAAAATAACAACTCAGACTAACTAACGAAGCTTCAAAGCAACACAACCAACAATTTAAACAATCGATAGCTAACAGGAAGCTAATTAAATCCGACATTAAGCGTTCTGCATAACAAAAAAAAAACAGTGCTAGAAAAACCAAGAGAACTAAAAAAAACGAAAACCAACCACGTCAGGTATGTAAAAAACCACGAAACTAAATAAACTAACCGACAAGAACTGATTTGCTTCAAGAGGCAATTTGTTACAGATGTGTTGAGATTGTTAGGAGAGTGTTGTTTTAGTAACAACAATTAAAGAGTACATCTCATACTGACCGCGGTCACAGCAGATGATTTTCCACGCATCGCGTCACCCTTATAGCTCCAAGTTTCAATTAGTAGCAATGTACTTTCAAAAGCTGCAGTCAAACCAATTCAATCACGCGAAAGCCCGAAAGCTGCCAATCACAAAGAATGGAAAATACTTCTAGTACTTCACCAAACAATTTCGAATAGATGTTGCTTTAAGCATGTATACCTTAAAGTGTACCGAAAGCAACGAAAGGAAAAATTAAGCGTAAAAGATACCAAATAGAAAAACGGAAATATCAAGAGGCGAAAAGAGGACCTTCACACACACTGAAACAAACGATGCACAAAAGAATACGATCACAGACAGGAAGAGTATAGGAAGAGGAAGATACACAAGAGCTACTTAGTTGAAAAAGGTCGGAAGTGTGTCCGGAAAGGAAAAATGGATTATTCAGAAAAATGTCGCCATAAAAAACTCTAGCAACCGTCTTATTGAGACAAAAATAGTAAACTATGGCAAGATGGAAACACCAAAAAAAAAGTGTCGCCACCAGATAACCAACCACACTAAAAGCATAAAAAATAACTTTTAAGGTTACGAATGTTACAACGCATTCAGGAACTCTAGTTGCAAGTTGTAACATAACATTATATTGAGTAACATAAAATATTCTACATATTTCTCACGGTTGAAATCTTGCTTGGAGGCACAATTCTTCGAAATATCCCCAATAAACAAGCTAATGTTTCCCTAAGTCTTCATAAGTGCAATTTAATTTATGACTTGATATTAACTAAAATTGTCTTTTATAAGTTTGAAATCCTTTGTGTTTTTAGTTGAGAATGTTTGTTTATGTTTATTTTGTTTGTTGTTGTTTATTTATTGTTTATTTTACAACCTCAATACAGAGAACTTAAGTACTCAAAAAGATGAGAGAATTCTGCAATTTTGGTATTAGTCAAGATAACGCAATCACCCCTCTTTAAGATTTAAAAAAATTATGCCCCTTTTTCGACTAGTTGAGTTCAGTCAGTTGCATCATGGAGCGATACTCAGGTAGTTCGCCTGGAGTGTTTGCGCGCGGTTTGGCGCTCCTGGAAATGTTTCTTTCGTGGAGCGGGCCTGTTGGATTAGCCCGAGCTCCGTAAATAAGTTAAAGTTTTTCAACTGATTAATTATACTTTTTTTGTTAGCAAATAAATTTATATTAACTCATTTCTTATGAAGTTGCATTGACACAACCAATTGTTAGTGTTCTTATCACAGCCCAATCCTATCATGAAGTAGACTTTATAAATATCATAAATATAAATTATATCATATCATTTTTTTGAAAATCTTTCCCCAGTTTGTAGATTTCCTGTTCTATCCTTGTCTATCCTATCTTTCCTAGTCTAATGACTAGGTATAGGATTTGTATGCACTTAAAAATGCTGAAATATGCATGCACTTATGCACTATAAAAACGTGAAATATGCACTTAAATATGCACTTAAAAATCATGAAATATGCGTTTATTAGAAATTTTTAATAAATATATACACTTTCATTATTAAAAAAACACCTGTTTAGCGTTCTTTACATTTTATTTACAGAAATTATTTTAATTAGACATGCTGTGCAATAATTTAATTAATTAAATTTTCTAAACGAGCGTTACAGTTCACAATGACGTACATTTTCAAATTTTCAAATGTAAACATATGCCTATTATCCCTAAATATTGTTTTATATTTTGAGAAACACCGTTCCACATAGTTAAAGTAATTCAGAAATTAGAAAGTCAGGGAAATTCATTAGATGAATCTCTTCAGCATGTAAAACTGTTAGGTGTTTCTTTGAATAAAGTAAAAGGGTCAAAGGGTTTGACTATAAAACAAAAAAAACGCACAAAATTCGTCAAATCAAACAATAATTCTGCCCTCACCTCCTTAGTATTAAAAGCATCCTGTGCGCTTTGTATGCATAGTGCATCGTGTTTATTAAGTTTATTTACAAATGCTTTAATAATATCAAAATAAGTTTATATAAATTTTCCGCACTTTTTCCGCAACTCTATGCATTGCATGGGCAAGACAAGTTAAGTGGATCATTTTTTCGTACAGAACTTGTAAGCCTGCTGCAGCCTTGATCATGTACGGTGCCGCGTCGGTGACGCACAGGAGTACTTTCTTGTACTGTATGCTGTCCGGCCACAAAATAGCCATCGAATCGTTAAACAATTTTGCCACAGAACAATGATTGGTGCTCTTGAAAACGTTCATTGCTAATAGATAGGATTTGGGATTGTCCTCCGAATTTAAAACGCCAATTATAACGTTAGCCACGTATCTGAAAACAAAAATTTGATTTTTATTTTATCGAACTACATACTTAGTCGGTTACAAACAATTAGCGCAAAACAGTTATTTAAAAAAAATTATATTTTAATCAAGCAAAAATATTGTTGTGATTAAATATGTAACTAACAAAATAGAAAATAAAACATCCGTAAATTGCTCTGCAGTCTTTAATTAGTTAAATTTTACTAACAAAACGAAGGAAATGAAGTTTCTACGCACCTTCCAGTAGTGTCAGTAGATTCGTCAATGGAAACCCATATGTAGTTATTCGCTACATATTTTCTAATTGATTTTATGGTCTCTTCGTATAAACGAGGTAAATATTTTCTCCTGAGTGTAGACTCGTCGGGTATTGGCATTTTTGAAATTTCTTCCAGAAAATTACGAAATGCTGAGTGATTAATTTTACTTAACGGGATATCTGCAGCCACAAATGCACTACATAGTTTTTTATTAAATTCGATCGATTTGCTGGACTCACTGCGCGAATTATTAAGGTACCCCGGTAAAAATGTTTGTTTTTTTGATTTCAGGGCAACACACTTTTGATGTCGAACCGTGTCCAGATGTTGTGTAACTTGAAAGCGTTTCGTTGCAGTCACTTTATCGTCGCACGCTGTATAATACAACACCTTATCGTCAGTTGTAAGAACACTGAATTCCTTAACATAACTTCGAAGTGTAACAGACACAGACCTTAACCTTACCTTACCTTAACATGTGGCTTAAACATGTAGAAATATAACTCTGCATATGTTTCAATCAATCATACAACACTGCAATCATACAACAACTTCAGGTATGACTCGCAAACACTCGGGAGTATTACTATCAACCTGCCTTGTAGAAATTCGCGATAATAAAGGAAATTTTAAATTTTTTAGAGCGTTGTTAGATAGTGGTTCAATGACGTCGCTTATTTCGCAAAAATGTCTAAATTCTTTGGTATACCAAAGAGTAACTCTTCTATTTCTATCCAAGGGTTAGGTGAATCGCATCCCCTGTCGAGTAGTGGTGAAGTAACATTTTATGTAAAACCTATCGGGAAAATGAATCCCATTTTTACGGTAGACGCTTTAATTTTACCTAAAATATGTGAGAGAATGCCTACCATGCCTATTAATGTGCAAAATTGGCCTCATATTTCGAACTTACCTTTAGCAGATCCTTCATTTCTTAAGCAATCGGATATTGACATTTTATTAGGCGGTGATGTATTTGCAAACATAATATTAGAAGGTCGCATTGATGGATAGCCTGGTGAGCCAGATGCGCTTCGTACAATCTTTGGTTACGTCTTAATTGATCCCGTATCCAACATAACGAAGCCAATTTACCAAACTTTATTTTGCACCTCTTTAGAGACACCTTCACTTGAAAACATTGTTAAACAATTTTGGGAGGTAGAAAACGTTCCTGACATAATTTCTATGTCACCCGAAGATAACCTTTGTGAACAACATTTTCAACAGAATGTAAAAAGAGATAGTTCAGGAAGGTTCATGGTAGCTGTTCCTTTTCGGGAACCATCGCCTATTTTTCCAGGCATGCGCAGTCTAGCTTTGAAACGTTTTTACGCACTAGAACGTCGTCTACAACTTGACCCGAATTTATACGATGAATACCGCCAATTTATGCAAGATTACCTAGATCTCGGCCATATGGCACGCGTTGATAATTCTGAATCTACTGATTTCTCTTATTTTATTCCGCACCACTGTGTAATTAAGCCGGGAAGTTGCACGGCCCGTTTTAGAGCAGTTTTCGACGCTAGTGCTAAATTGCCCAATCAAAGATCGCTCAACGATTGTTTATTTTCTGGGCCCAAGCTACAAACAGACATTTTCGCTATCTTGTTAAATTTCCGGTTGCATGAAGTTTGTTTTACGGCCGATATTCGCCAAATGTATCGACAGATTTTAGTTTCCGCGTCTGATTGTAAGTACCAGCGCATTTTGTGGAGACTTTCGCAATCCGAGCCTATTGAAGAATTCTCGCTCCTCACTGTAGTTTATGGTGTAAATAGTTCACCATATCTCGCTATTCGCACAATTCGCCAGCTTGCATTAGAGGAAGAGAATAATTTTCCTTTGGCAGCTAAGGTCCTTCGAAATGAAATTTTTATGGATGATATTTGTTCAGGCGCTTCATCCCTTAAAGCCGCCTTGGTTTTAAGAGACCAAGTTATTTCACTTCTTTAAAAGGGTTGTTTTGAACTTAGAAAATGGGCCCCGAATTCTTCGGAACTTCGTTCTATTTTTCCTGAATCATATCTGAGTACTAATCCACTTTCATTAGATAATAATTCTGAATCCCTAAAGGTTTTGGGAATGGAATGGCATTCCTCAGAAGATTATTTTTCATATTCTGTTAAACCTTTAGATCGTACTTGCACCAAACGACATATTCTATCAGAATTGGCTCGTATTTACGATCCTCTGGGAATCTTGGCTCCTGTAACCTTCTTTACGAAACACTTCATTCAGAGGCTGTGTTTGGCTGGTTTACAATGGGATGAAACTCCAAGTGACGAGATTTTTCGAATATGGAATCGTTACAAATCTGAGTACCCTGTATTATCCAACATTCGTGTACCTCGTCTTCTATTTGCTGCTAATTTTACTAGTATAGAACTGCACGGATTTTGTGACGCTAGTGAAAGAGGTTACGCAGCAGTCACTTATTTTCGTATTTTTTATCCTTCTGGTGAATATTCTACTTCTTTTTTGTGCTACAAAAGCAAAGTGGCTCCGATAAGCAAATGCTTAACGATTCCTAGATTGGAGTTACTAGCTTGTGTTTTACTCGCAAAACTTATTTCGTTTGTTCTGGATAATTTACAGGATAAAATACAGTTTGAGAGAATCTATACCTGGTCTGACTCCCAGATTGCTCTTGCTTGGATTAAATCCTCTCCGCACCGCTGGAAACCTTTCATATCTAATCGTGTTTCCTATATACAAAATAAAATCTCACCTTCATTTTGGCACTATATTGACACTCATTGTAACCCCGCTAATATGGCGTCACGAGGTCTTTACCCTTCCGAACTGGTAAATCATACAATGTGGTTTCAAGATCCTTCGTTTTTACGTAGTCTAAATTCGGAATGGCCCGCATTTTCACGACATCACGAAATTCCAGATCATTACGAAGAAGAACGCAAAACTGTTTTAATAGTTCAAGAAAAGAATACAATTTTAGTCAGCCTCTTGGAAAACTTTTCATCTTTAGCAACTATTCAACGAATTTTAGGATATATTTTACGATTTTGCTATAATTTTCGCAATCCAAATTCCAAGAAATTTGGATATCTTAAATCTACTGAATTAAAATCCACAATTTTAATTTTAGTCAAACACACGCAAAGTATCGCTTTTGCAAATGAATTTGATTTAAAGGTTTTTTCCCGGCCTTTACGTAAGTTAAACGTCTTTCTAGACAAGGATAAGATTTTAAGGGTCGGTGGTCGCCTAAGTTATTCTAAGTTAAATTACGATCGTAAACACCCTATATTACTTCCACGAAATTGCAGATTGACGAATCTTTTGATTGACTATGTACATAAAAAATATTTACATGCCGGTCTGCGTACTACACAATTTTTTATTTCGCAGAATTTTTGGATCTTGTCACCTAGGAGAGCTATACGGTAGGTTTTATCTAAATGTATTACATGTTGGCGAATTAAACCAATTCCCGTTCAAAAACCTATGGGTAGTTTACCTTCTCCAAGAATATCGGAAGTAAAACCGTTCTTGAATACGGGTATAGATTTTCTAGGTCCCATAATGTTAACTATGAGTCGTCATCGCGGTTCGAAAGCTTTTAAAGGGTATGTTTGCTTATTTATTTGTTACGCCACCAAGGCTATACATCTCGAATTAACCTCCGATCTTTCAACTGACGCTTTTCTAGCGGCTTTGCATAGATTTATCGCGCGTAGAGGCAAAATTGCTCACATTTATTCTGATTGTTGAACAAGTTTTGTTGGTGCTTCGCGACATTTATTTGAAGTCATGAAAACCGCAGCTGATAGAGAGGCTATTCAATGGCATTTCAACCCTCCTTCTAGTCCCAATTTTGGTGGGCTGTGGGAAGCAGCAGTGAAGTCAACTAAAAGTCATCTAAATCGAGTTATTGGTAAACAAATTTTATCATACGAAGAGATGTATACGCTTCTGACACAAATCGAATCAGTATTAAATTCACGACCTTTAACAGCTGCTAGTTCCGATCCAAATGATAGCACCACCTTAGTGCTTTGCCCGAAGACTATTTTTCCAAGGTACCAATAGGCCGACTGACGCGGTGGCAGTTGCTACAACGGCTACACCAGGATTTTTGGCGTCGATGGTCTCTGGAATATTTACACACACTCCATCAACGTAGTAAATGGTTAAATTCAGCAACTCCAGTAGATTCGGGCACGCTTGTTTTGATTAAAAATGAATTATCGCCGCCCTTAAACTGGGTTTTAGGTCGAATTGTCGCGTTACATCCTGGTGGAGACGGCATAAATCGTGTAGCAACTGTCAAAACGGCTAATGGCATTTTAAAACGGCCACTTTCAAAATTGTGCCCATTACCAATTTATGACCATTAATAATATAATTTTTGATATTTGTGATTGTGTTAATTTTTTCCTCTTTCTGTTTTTTTCCTTTGTTTAAAACGCATCATTTTTTTGCGTTTTGCCGGGGGAATATGTTAAGAGTTCACTTAATATTTTTTTTGTTATTTTGTTAATTTCTATTGCATTGAAAAAAAACAAATGCAATACTCGTAAAATGCATGGTTGACAGCCACAAGTGTTTTTTTTACAATTAATTTTTTTTTGTGAAATTTAAATAATCTATTGCCTTGCCAAATTGTGAAACCAAGAAAAGGAAGAAAAGAAGAACCAGCAAAAGAGCTCTTGCGAAAAGGTGGACTCAAACTCGTGGAATTTGAGTAACTGACGGTCACATTTTGGTAAGGCAATTTCATAGTTTGTAGATTAGAATTTTGTTGAATTGATATACGCTTATTTGCAATATTATCGCGGATTACGTCAACTTGAAAACTATCGAAGGCAATTTATGATATTCTATTCGCTACAGTTTATTTGTTTACCAAAAAACCACTGTTACACTTGACGACCAATCGTTGGACTATGTAGGGCTATTTAGGCTGTTACAATGTACTTACGCACAATTAAAGTATACTAAGTTGGTATAGTAATTTAGGTGTAATTTTGATAATTGAAATATTGGATAGACAAATTTTATTGAGGTACAATAACTTCTTAATACTGTAACACATTCTGATCTATTTGAAAAAGAGAACAAAGTTTTAAAAATACCAATCAACAGCAATTACGTGTCATGTGTTGTTGATGATATCTTGGTTATATAAAATAAAAACATTATTTACAAAAACAAGTATTTTTTTAGCTATTTGCAATATTTGACATAGTTTTATCTATTCTAACTTGCAAGGGGGATAACAATCTGTCTTTGGTTGTTACATACATCTTAAGTTCTTCATATCAGCGTCATGTCTTCGTGGTCACACGTGGACAGATAACCGCAAGCACACACACAACGTGCACGCGCCCGCGCAAATACAGACACACACCACATGATTTTAAAAAATGTATGAGTTTCCACTTGAAATGTTAGTTATACGTGTACAATTTCTGCATAGTTCTACATAAGAAATAAAAGCAACTGGTAACAATTCTCTTTTGTGAACTTATTGAAAGATGATTTTACGTTTTGACGTTTTGTAGAAAACATCACGGAGATGATAATCCTACTGCAGTTAATGTTTTTTAAGACGTGTTGGTCTTTCGTTTATGCAATATGTTCCTACATACTTTTAAGTGCTGTAAGAACTTCAGCGTCAATAAATGTTGAGCTGCTTCTGAAACAAGGCTTTTATTTATAACTTTTATTTTGTATTAAAATCATACATGCGTGATACGAGGCGACGCAAAAAGAAAAGTTTTGCCCAAAATGATGTAATTAATACTTTATTAAGTATAGGGAATTATTAAATATGAAATGAATTAGGAAGACATGTATTTTTATATTTATTAGTTAAAGTGCCTGTACATAAATGTACTTAAAGGCAGGACGATGCTACGGAGAAAAGTGAGATGCGCGATCGTGTGTTGTAATGGGCAATGCAGATTAAGCAAGCGAAGTTTATTCTTAAAAAACAAATTTTCTATGTTTAATTAAATATTTTACTATTTTATAGCAATAACTCGTAAAAATATAAATTTGAATAGACGCTTTCGTTTCTAGGAAGCTGATTTAAATTTTATATTTTTATTCGTAAAATGGGATCAGTATAACATTTTCCCTGCTCAGAGGGAAACATTTACAGAGTTTCAATATTATATATAATTATATTTAGCATAATATTCATGCCATATTATTATTCATTAATCAGAAAACGTAAAAGGCTGTAAGGGATGGGAGAATTACTGTTCATCCATATTATTCTCAAATATTCCACTACTGAATAATATATCAATGCATTGATTACATTATAGGTAATATATTATTTAAAAAGAGTGAGTCGAATGAAAATTATTATAAGAGATATAGCAAAATCTGTATATATTAAGATTTATTTAGGATTACAGTAGATACAAAAGCTATAGTATCGCGGAACATGTATCCATTTTAACACCCACATAAAAGGTATAATTTTTAATGGTATTCATACTCGCGTGCTAAATGGACACTTGTTTTCACACAATAACGGTTACAATAATTATTTTAACATTTAACCTTAAGTTTCTTTTTAATCGCATGTTTAAAAGTCAATAAACGATTTCCCCGTGTTAGGTGTTATAAATCCTGGGATTCCTCGCTTGCACATACTATACGAATTTGTGGTTGATAAATGGCCTTCCAGGTCGCGTTGGAATGTCACAATTTTAAAGGTCAGTTCATCGGCGCCGGCGCCCTATTAATAAGTAACTGATGAATCAGGAAAAAGGTGAAATTTATGTTCTTCAATGCGCAAAACATATACATTACATATTGACCAAATAAGGAAGCAAGGACATTCTTCGTTTGAAATGTCGGGAAAATTTAATCAAAACTTTTGTATCGATATTTTAATAAAATATGCAAATATATAATAAATAGCAGAGATTTTGGTATTAATGAAACAACATTTTAATCCGGATTGCCGTTTTATCAAGATTTTGGTGACAGGTATAACCTCATTATCCTTCAAAACTGGGATTTTTCTATTTTTAAGCTCTCTTAAATATCGTCCATCTACATATATGTAGGCACCTATTGCAGATTATTCAATATTGTAATTCTGCCTTGCAAATATTTGATTATTATTTTATGATTACATAAAAGTTTTATTATTATTTGATCCTAAGATATCCTTAATCCCTAACTGACATTAAATTTTTACATTGTTGGTACTTACATAATCTTGAAGTATTTAGCAATCCGTGAAAATCAGTGATTGGTATAAGAAAGTAGAAAAATCAATAAAAATAAATCAGTTATAAAGTACTAAAAGGAACTGTATCAGAAATATTCGGGAGTTCAAAGGTTGATAATCAACAGGGGGTCTCACTTTCACGACCCCCCTAGGGGAGAGCAACATTGTCCTTGTATGACTGTGGGGAGTAACTCCGCCTATTGAGATATCAAGTTGTTTATGGTATTGGTGATTTCTTATTGACACGGTCGTAGGTTCCACTTTTTATGCACTGTTTGGCACCCGAAGATAGTCAGATTATAAAAATCTACAGGTTTAATTTGAATTTCATGCAAAAATGCTGGTCATTGCTTGGTGTTTTCTACCTACGACTTGAGTAACTAGTGATTGCTTTGGTATAATAAATTAAAGGCCTGAGTGCATTGGTAACAAATCTTAATTCCATTCTATAATGTATATCAGTGCATACCGTAATGTATCAATAGGATATTGGTCGATTTTGAAGTAAACACACCCCCACTGAAAATCGCAAACTCCAAGAACACAACTGACAATCCTTAAACACCCTACTACTTATGAAGATATGTTGTACTAGATTATGTTTATACTACAAAAATGGAAAATGAAAGAAAATAAAAATCTACTCTGGTAAAAACGATTTAATTCATCCTCTTCATCAAACTGAATGAAAAGATCTCGAAGATCTCTTTAGATATTGAAACAACGCAATATTCAGGGATAAAAGAAAAACTATACGCCGATAAATCGTATCATTTTAACCCGATGGGCACGCCCTAGCGGTACTTTTATTACATAATGTGTAAATGCTGTGTAACTGTATAGAAGGAGTGTTAAAGATGCGAAATGCATATATAAGATATTATACATCTAGATGCCACCTGTTTGTGGATTTATTGATACAAGGAAGAAGAGAAAAACTGAGAATAGTGTTTTATCTCTAGGGTCATTCCATGCGAAATCGATCACTAAAATGGGTCGATCTCACGGATTTCGATGAAAATCAGTTATGAGGTAGTAATCAACGAAAGAACATAACTTTCATTCATCAATTTGCTATATTACGCAGAACTTCGGAAATATTCAACCTAAAAAAATTGTCAACACTGCTTGCACGTCTTTAAAGAAATATAAATATCTCGAAAAGTATTTATCCTAGAACAAACATCTTTTTATAAATTACTCACAAGAAGACGGGCTTTTTGAACGGCCTAATAATTTTTTGCTACCAAACGTATTTCTATTTTTTTCTTAACGAAATATTCTAAAATTGCAAAACAATCGGTGTGGTCACATTTTTAAAAATCTGAAAAAAATTGTACAGATTCTTTGAACATTTCTGTATTTAAATGCAAAATGGCAAGCTGGACATTTTAATAGTTTTTGCAGGAGAAATTTTTAAGGAGCGCATTACAAGCAGTTGGTGCACCATAGCCCACGGCCGGCCGGTGCAATCCTATCGCTACCTTTTAGTTAGTAATAAATAATACGATTCATATAATAATAGCGATCTGTCTTAACTAGTGTACATAAGATAATGCATCTATGTGGATATGATTATACTGATTAGTTAATTACTAATTTAATTAGTATTTAAATCGGTTTCTTCGGGTGTGTTAAATAAAGATCCTAAAATATTATAATGCAATAGCTTATTTAATTTAAGTTTTATTAAACATCAGAACCTACAATAGAACTCGGAAAAAGCGTTTATCGGTGCAGCTTTTCCGGACTAAGTGTAAACTGTTTTTAAATTTAATATTAAAAACAACTCATTTTCTGGTTGGACGGAGAAAAAAATAGTAACAGCTTGCTCTAGTAAACATCACTAATAAGGTTTGTAAACAAAAATGTATACTGATTCACTCTTGGCCAATAACACGTCTTAAATGATATTGCTCGACGGAAACCACGAGAAGGTGGTGAATCGCCTTCCGTCAAGAAAGGTTTAGGAAAGAGGATAAAGGAAAAATGGGAAAAATAGAAAGTCGAGGATAGGAAAGATGAATTTAAAGAATTGCACGAATTACCTGAACAACGGAGCTTTCCTCTGAGGAAGAAAACGTTTTGGCTATAAGCTCTGTCTGAGATTGAGGTAAAAATCCACGAAACTTTCGTGTACCTTTTACGGGTACAGCTAATTGAAATCTATTTGCTAGTTCGACAGTATGATTTGCGTGCTCTTCTTTGGTGCAGTATTCTATATTAAGGTTTTTTATATTCTCATTAGCCCATTGGAATAATTGTAAAGGATCTGTAATTTGATCAGTATGTGGTCTTTGCAGGCTCGCATGCTTGGCTAATCGTTTGATTGTACCCCCAAGTCCATCACATGGGCCCTTTCCATGGGAAGTAGCAAAAAAGTGCCATTCACCTTGTATTCCAAAATCTCTTTGGTGATAAACTAAATTTGCAAAATTGTACTTATTTTTGTACTGGGAAGCAGCTCCATCCGAAAAGTAAAACATCTTTTCAATTCTATTTTCAAATTTTGTTTTTACGAATGAAGTTAGCCGACATTGAAAAAGATGAACAGCACTTGTGTCATGCGTAAGGCAGTCGGAAATTATCACAAAATTTTCACTTTTGGTGTCATTATTGCTGCGATGGTATATAGTAAGGTACACCTATCCGTTTGTGTCCACTCTTTATATTCGATTTGAGTTATAAAATGTGCATCGAATAATTTTTCCATACGTAATTGTATGTCTTCAAATCCAGGACACAGACTGCAGTTTTGTAAATGACAAGACGTGGAAGGTGGTTGGCACATTACCATCGCTAGTATTCCCTTATAAGTTGTAGGAAAGGCGACTGTATCCGTTTCAAGTTCGACTAGTTTTGCTGCCATTAACATTAATTTGGGATTTTGGTGTATGACACATACACACACGGAATGAGTACCACTGGATCCTGCTAACACGCATTCTTTTGGCCGCAAAGACGCAAATTTAGAAAATCCTACTTTTTCCAGGGGATATTTTTCTTTGAAAGCCTCATACGTTTCTTTTAAATTGCACAAAACCAATCGCTTCTGTACGTGTATCCGACGATTTTCCTCCTTAACTGAGACAAAATCTTTTGCTCCAGGCATCATTCGGCTTATGCTATCATCTTTGTAAAAATCAACTACACGGGTTGCTGTAGCTGCTGATAAAGTCTGACCAGGTTTCAAATTGGGAGAAGAAAGTAATCCTTTTACTTTACGTAGATTTTTAGCCTTACGTGCCATATAAAAAGTTGTTCCGAATTCTTTTATTATTTTTCTTATTGACCAACTCTCTGGAAGTACTGTGAGAATTCGAACTTTTTCACTGGAATCTGCCACGGACACGAACTTCTCCTTTAGGTCTTTTATGATAGTACCGCCGACCGTTTCTTCTTCCTCCGAACTATCACTACTATCTTCGAATAGCTTTCTCTTTAGCGCTTTCTGGATTTTATCAATCTTCTGACGCTTGTTTGGATCTCTGCTAAAATCTTCCTTTATTGGCGACTCTTTGATTATTGGAAGCACCTTATTAACAGCTGTTATAATCGTTTGCCTCTCAGTTTCTTGGTCAACAAATACAGCGGAAGTAGTTGATGTGGAAGATCCTTTATTTTCATTTGATGATGACGATGATGATCCTGGAATATCAATTTCAGATCCTCTTGATGTGCTAACATCAACATTTTCTAACTCCCTTTCGCCTGTTGTAGCTATATTCTTAAGTCGACATAGATTTAGTCGACAACTAGAACATATATATTCTCCTAAAACTAAGTTAATGTCTTCACACAACGCACGTAACTGTCCAGGCACTTTTCTCACATTTTTTGTTACGCGATTATGACCTCGCTTATTATTATAATAAAATTTTGGCATTATTGAAAACTCGTGATATGTAACTTCATGAAGTTCACAGAACAACAACACGTTATCAACTGCTGCTGTTTTCTAAAAACCAAGTTTATATTTAGTTGTCGGTAAAGGGAAGTAAATAGTATAAAACCAATAAAAGATAGAATAAAAGACTAATTGTACTCTGTGTCAATGCCGTTACCGTCCTTTTTTCTAAAATTGCCTGTCGAATATTTATGACTCGAGATCCAAAGCTATATGTACCGTTATAACATAGTTTGAATGTTGAAAAACACTCTTCGTCAAACTCATTTGTAGAAATAGGTAAATGTTTTATTGTGCCTATTGTTCAAATAGGTTTTAAATGCTATTGTAGTAAAAGAGGACCGAGACAGGACATATCAATTTTTATACCATGCTACCAATAAAACTTCAGTACTTCATCATAAACATTTTAAGAGTTTATGAGATCATAAACATTAATTTACTATAGGTACCCTTTTAACGGAACAGTTGGAATTTATAATACGAAGCCGATCTGAAATACACAAGTAATTAACTAATCAATATAATCATATCCACATAAATGCATTTATCTTGTGTACACTAGGTAAGACATATAGCTATTATTATAGGGACCATGTTATCACTAACTAAAAGGTAGTGATAGGATTGCGCTGGCCTGTCGTGGGCTATGGTGCACCAACTGCTTGCAATGCGCTCCTCAAAAATTTCTCCTGCAAAAACTATTAAAATGTCCAGCTTGCCATTTTGCATTTAAATACAGAAATGTTCAAAGAATCTGTACAATTTTTTTCAGATTTTTAAAAATGTGACCACACCGATTGTTTTGCAATTTTAGAATATTTCGTTAAGAAAAAAATAGAAATACGTTTGGTAGCAAAAAATTACTAGGCCGTCCAAAAAGCCCGTCTTCTTGTGAGTAATTTATAAAAAAAATGTTTGTTCTAGGATAAATACTTTTCGAGATATTTATATTTCTTTAAAGACGTGCAAGCAGTGTTGACAATTTTTTTAGGTTGAATATTTCCGAAGTTCTGCGTAATATAGCGAATTGATGAATGAAAGTTATGTTCTTTAGTTGATTACTACCTCATAATTGATTTTCATCGAAATCCGTGAGATCGACCCATTTTAGTGTTCGATTTCGCATGGAATGACCCTCTAGTCTAAGTCAAAAATTGTTCATGCATGTAGTAACCTTGACTGTTGTTTCAATATTCAAAATTAATAGAAGAGACTATTTTGGTTTGACGTTTTAAAGAATACAGCTTACCAAATATATCAACATAGAATTAACTCGGTTAATGTTCACATTGTTGTTGAAAATAGTTAGGGAAAAGTACGATTATATAGAAGTCTAATTTCTGGAAGTACCTGCATACAAATTTATTTGACAACATTTAACTAACATACTAACTGCAAACATGCAGCAGACAAGAGAGACTACATGTCGGAATAATGTCATGCAAAAAATAGCTTTTTTTCAACAATTTGTAGCGTAAGGAAGAAAAGATAACACCATATTCTACACTATTATTTCCTACCACATAAACATCTTGTCCTCTAAGTCTGAGCAAAAAGTTGCCGTCAATGTAACTCAATGAATGTTGTTATCTATTTAGTTTAAACTAGATATGTCAGTATATAATAATCAGACCAACATTTTGTTGGTCTTCTCGATTTTTCTTCTTTCTTTCACAGTTGGTCTTTAATCTTATTTGAAGCATTAGATCATGTTAATCTACAAACTCAAATATGTCATTAGTGTCAATGTAGACATGTATGTAGATCTTTTGCGGGTTTGGGTTACTTAACATATAGATCTCAGAATTCTTAACGGAACATTGGACTCACTGCGTGTTAGAGCGCAAGTTGTCGCATGTACTAAAGACTCTGAAGAGTAAGCTACGTATACAGTTATAGTGTGTCCATGATTATAATTTATCCGAGCAAGCCATGATTTATGTTAAGCTGGTAAACTATACATGAACAAATATATTACGTAAATTGTAACTAAAAATTGATAACAGGTATTATACAACCTATCATACAACACAAACTTAAACAATAATTAATGTTTGTACATTCAATCATTTATGTTAACATTTTTTTTTGCTTTTCTCAGTTCGATTTCATTTTCGTGTTTAACCTTAAAAGTTTCTTCTTAAAAGACTTTTATCCATTGTGTTATTATCAATCTTGTCACTCCTAATTTGTTTATGCTTTTGAGCAGATATTTTTATTCGATATTCCTTATTTGGAGTTATGTTTAATGTAAATTCTGGTTATCACTGTTTTTCTAAAACCTTCGCAAAAGATAATTATTTTCTTTTACCAGTTTAGCTTAAGTTCGTGGGAAACAAGTAGTGTTGTGCTTTACTCACTTGTGAAATTTGATTATAATTTTCCTTTTTGAGTTTTTAAGTAGGTGAAGTATTAATTATTTCCTGTTGATCTCGTTTGTTTCATGTAGGTGATACTTTTGTCAAAACCAGTGGCAGATTTAGGCACAAGCGTTGGAAGCGGCCGCTTCAGGCCCCGCAGAGGCCTCCTGCCAAGGACCGCACTGGACACGCGACAAATAAAAATTATTGGCGTGGGAATTCACTTTCTTGAAAAAAGTGAAACAAGAAACATATCATATCGTGTACGTCGAGGCGCGTAAAAAAGGTGTACGGTAGACGCAATATAGAGTTTTGTGCGAAAAGGCATGCATTCAGAGTGATAAGTAAAATTTTATAATGGAATATACAGTTTCGCAGCAGACCTGCAAGGAATGTATCATCTCTATCGCTCCGAATGGCTTGCCTTCAATGCCTTCTAGCAAACTCTGCGCGGTCGTCCAACTTACATTCGGGGAAGGGGAATGGTACCATGCTTTCGAATGGGTGAAATTCCTTAATGTCATTTGTCAACATTTCCCAATGTTGAAACAATTTAAAAAAAAATTAACGTTATCGAAATGTAATGCAACTGGAGAAATCTTTGTTCTTAAACGTGTAAAAAAATATTTAAGAAATAATCTTGGACAAAGTCATTTAAAAAATTTATCAGTAATGTTTATTAAACATGACACCAATTTATGTTTTGAAAATATTATTGATAAATTTGATGCTTCTAAAACCAGAAAAGTTTCATTATAAATGAACTGATTATGGAATAATAGTATATTAAAGAACAAATTTCATAAGGCAAGATTGATTGCACGAGTCCAAATTTAGAAAACAAGCCGCTTGCGGCGAGTTTTCTAAAGGACGAGTGCAATAATGACCTATGAAACGAGTTGTTTATGCTATTTTTTCTATTTTGCGCCTTTTATTCCCTTTTTAAATAAAATAAATCGCAATTTTAAAATTTAGGGGATTTTGTGGTAGTTGACATTAATAATGTGACATTTGAAAATTCAGATTTTTAGAGCGAAGTTTTTGTCAATTTGCTGTTTTTTCAATTTTTTTTTCATTTCTACCAACTTTGAAAAAGTTGGGCTATTAAAGCACTGAAATGAGCTATTAACGCACTGTTTTGGGTGCTTTAACAGCTTTATTATAGACGCAAAATAGAAAAAATGTTTTTCTGAAATAGTACATAAAGTAGAATTTTTACGGACTCATCTGTCATTTTTATTTGCATTGTTGCACATGTATTTGACATAAGTCGCACGGAGCCACGTTGACTTAGTTGCCTACTCTACTGTTATTAAATGCACATTTTGTTAATTAAGAATTTTAAATTCTTAATTTCACGATTTCAGAAAAAACGTAATGTACATCTCAGCACTAAAGCTGATTTTTTATCACTCGTTATGGCTGTTCAACAATTTCCATATTCGTGATTTTATCACTTTCTTAATAAAGTACAACTTTATTTGGTATACAAATAACTAATTTATCTACGACCACTATAGAAAATTACACATTTCACATAGTCTAGTAATGATGAAAATGATTCATTGTTCATAATCTTTAAACTGTACTGAAATGACCGTGGGAAAGGATTTCGCGTTATCAGTGGTTTTATTAAAATGCCATAGCTGTCAGCACATGAAATATTTTTTATTATTTGAAATATACATAGTTACAACTTATAGATAAAGATTAATTTATTTTTAAAAGTTAAAATTGTTAATGGACGACTATTATACTCACAATTTTATAGTGATATGTGTATAAATCACAGACGGCATCCTAAGACAGCTATTTTGAGCTTTTGGTTGTCCTCAGTCCTCAGTTAGGGGCAGCTAGTCTGTGAATTCTACACACATCACCCGAGCGTGTATACTAGCTCTGAAATAACATTAACACCATCAAAAAACTGTGGTACCTCCTGTAGGTATCAAATCGCGCTACTAAGCAGCATAATTTGATTATCCAATACAGGAATATACAAAATAAAATCCGGTTGAGCGGCCGACCATATAATTAATATAAATAACGTGTTTTAATAAAGTAAGTTTTTAATAAATTTAAAAGTTAGAAATTGTTCATGGACCACCATTATACTCACAATTTTATAGTGATATGTGTATAAATCACAGACGGCACCTTAAGACAGCTGTTTCGAGCTTTTGGTTCTCCTCAGTCCTCAGTTAGGGGCAGCTCGTCTGTGATTTATACACATATAGTATAATAGCCGTTCATCAACAAAACTCAGTTTATTAAAACACGTTTGTGTTCATTTTGTATTTTAGTTATGTTAATTTATTCTGTTTAATTAATTTTTTACTTTAAATTATATTTTGAATGCAAATCCATATAGAAAAAATTATCACCCCTGCTGGAAATCGAACCTTGGGCCTTCCACTTTCTGAGCGACATCTTTACCTCTGCGCTACTGTGTCGACTACCAGAATATAAAGTTACGATTATTACATTGAGTTATACGCATTTCTTAATTTTTACAACTAACACCTGTTTTCCACAAACTGTGGGCATTGTCTACTTTTGACATTCCAGCATCTCAATCTCAAATCATATTCTAGGTTAAATATTTTCCTAGCTGTTGGTGTTTTATTACGTTTTTGTCGTCGCAGATAAAGTATAGTGTGTAACACTTACAAAAACGCCAATTTCACACTCGTGTGACTGCGGCATAAGACGTAGTTGGATTATTCAAAAAATCTCCCCCCCGCCGTAAATTTGCGCCTGATATTAATAATTATATATACTTAATTTTTGAAAAAAAATATAAAAGGTATATAGATTGTAATAATTGATTTATACTATGGGGACCCAAAAATTTGTAACGCTTCAGGCCCTTTAAGTTTTAAATCCGCCACTGGTCAAAACAGCAAATACAATTTGATTGGGATTTAATCGCTGCATTTCTATGGATTGTAGTGGTCAGACCTACAATAAACCAAGATTTATCAAAATAGCTGAGCTGTAGCAAGTCATTTAATCACAAAGCAAATTGCATAATAATCAATTTACCTAGTTGTGTTATTACATACAGGTTCAGGCAAAAAATATAATTGATTTTAAAAAATAACAACCAATAAAATGTTAGGGATATTTATTACAGGTTCTTTAAAGTTGGTAGTTTGATTTGCGTTATTAGGAATGCTTATTTCAATTTTATAAAGTTGGTAGTTTGTTTTTTTGTAGGTAGGGGACGATGCTTTTTTGTTTAAAAAAAGGGATGATTATGAAATGTAAACAAGAGGTAGGTAGCCATTTTTGATCTTTGCTCGTATAGCAATTTTCTTCATGTAAGTTCATTTTATTTGTTTAATTTATGTTGATTCTAATTGTGTGATGTGGTTTTTATATTATTTAATTAATCTAAAACTCAAATCCCTCATTTGAATCGATAAAGAAGTCAAAATATAAATGGCAATTTTTAAAAAGATTCGTTTGATAATCCATAATAATTTGTAAATTTGTCCTTTTGAAGTGAAAATATTACTAGAAAATAATGTTTTATAACGTTTACAGTATCATTACAGCTAATTATTGCTAACTGGAAATGTTATTCATGCATTTAAATACGACTACTGTTTATGTGTTTTATTGTCAGTACTTATTAATTTTTAGGCTAATTTTTTCCAACCTAACTAAATGTTTTACGTTGTGACTTAAAATGTCGGGATAATCTTTTGGTTCGGAACAGTTGGTTATTTCCCTAGGGATACACTGATTTTATTATTTGAGAGAGTATTAATCTCCACGGTGGCTAAAGCCCACTTGATAGGCTGTGCATAAAGAGAACCCTCAAACTTTTGTTTTGTGTACACTTGCATGTTTATATATTTTTTATGTGTTATGTTATTTCTTTGTGCCTATTGCTTTGCTTGATTATCTAGGTAATCATTCCTGTTGCTGACAGAAAAACTATATCTTGCAAAAGACGTGTTCTGATATTTCTTATTATGTATGTATGGTGACAAAGTATCTATTGCGCTATGTCAAATATGAATAATTTCTGTTCTGTAGTTTTGCGTATTCTTTTTAATTTGGCACGTTTCCTTTTCTAGTTTATTTGTAAATCTTTTTGCTTGACTCAATTTTCACTTACCTTTGATGTTTTATGTCATTGAGAGATTTGCGTTTGACTATTTATAAATACCTGGTATAAACACACAATTGATTTATTGATCTGTATTGTTTTTGTAATCGAACTAAATAATCATTTGATCAATTATTAAACTTGAAGTGTGTACGTATTTAAGCTGGACTAGAGTATTTTCAAGGGGTTTTTACAGAACTAGCCTTATTTTTTGTATCAGTTTAAATCCGTCCCCCCTCGCTCAAGATTAAGAATAAATAAAATACTACAATCATATTTAACTGTTTTTTTATTTGTATTTTTCTCTCTTTCTCCGTCCTTATCAAGTAAGCTAATCGTTATCAACTTTGGTCACATAATAATATCATTATAAAGCTTGTCATTTGTAAGGTTGGTAGTGCTGTGTCGACTTCCGTTTTATTAAATATTTGAATTTTACACGGGTAGAGTAATTTGGGTAGTGATCGTCTAGTGGCTAGGGACCCCGAGCCATTACAGTATAGTTCTAAACTAATTTCATCACCTGAACCTCTTTGTTCAAGCCGTTCCCATCTATTTCGCTATGCCTTAGTTTTCGTGATAACATTTTAATGAATGCAAAATTCTCTTTTAGGCGTCTTTTTTACGCTACTCTGTTACGATACGTTTTACGTAACGTCTCTTCGTTACGCATCTGGTTAGCATTACTGGATTTTCTAACTAACTAAGTTTCTTTCTGAAAACTTGAGCTTTGTCTTCAGAAAATCAGCAGCATTTAAAACATCAAGTGTATTATCGAGTGCAATTACAAAGATCAAGAAGGCAAGCCACACAACATCCATCCATACACAAATTATTGTTGTTAATCTTTTGATCTTTATACAAATTCACGGCCTATTTTACCCTTAGGCGCATTAGGCGTGTGCCTAGGGCCCAATAGCAAGAGGGGCCCGAATTGGAAAACATAAAATCGTAAAAATGCACAAAAAAAACACGCGTGCATCTCAGTGCACGTGACAGAAAAAAAAACTTCTAGTAATACTACGTTTCCACTGGCAGGAAATCTGGGATTTCGGCTCCGAAATTCCGAAATCTCATTTTAGTGTTTCCATTGCACTTTTATTGAGATTTCGTTGACGTTTATGTATATGTTTGTTTACTTTTTGCGACCCTGCATTCGTTTCAAATGGAGGATAGGAAAAATTGATACTATTTATGTATAATGCACCACTTGAAAACGCACCAAAAATACCAAAATTTCAAACCGTCATAACTTGGCGGATTTTGGACGAAAATGGATAAACCTTTGCGTGCTAAAAAGTTTGTAGTGTCTAGTTTAAGGTCGTGCGAGCGAATATTACGTTTAAACCTTTTCGCCTCCTGCCACCAACGAAGAACAAAGATTTTGATTAAAAAAATTTCAAACTTTAACAGCTTGTACAGTGTACCAAAAAAATCGTGGACCCAATCGACTGTCAGGAACTCAATTGAACATGTGTGGGACATAATCGGGCGTAACATTCCCTAGAATGAGATTCGCGCAGTTTTGAACGAGGTTGCAAGAGGTGCGCCAGAAAGGAAACACACACATACACACGATGTGTAAAATCCGACCGATAACGTCCTCATGGTGTACATCGGATAACGCTGATGTCGACGGTTACACGTTAAAAAATAAATTAACGTTAATAAGAAATTTTTTATCAATTACAAACATTTTTCAAAATTTTTTGAGTTTGGCAAAAATGTTCAAACTCAACCGGTAATAATGTCGCCGGCAGAAGAATGCAGGGTAGATTTCAAAAAATTCATAATTTTGCGCCAAATTATCGTAGGCACCCGAAGTTTTAAAGAATTTACAGAAAAAGGACTGAACTTTATTGCCTTGGCAGTCGATAGGGTCCACGATTTCTTTGGTACACCGTACAAGCTGTAAAAGTTTGGCATTGATTTTCTGCGGGGGTGGGCCGCGGGGAGCGGAAAGGTTTAAACGTAACATTCGCTCACACGTCCTTAAACTAGACACTTTAAACTTTCATCCATTTTTGTTTAAAATTAGCCAAGTTATGACGGTTTGAAATTTTGGTATTTTTGGTGCGTTTTTAAGTGGTGCATTTTTTCCCCTCGAGAGTATACACGGTGATTCAGTACTCAATGATCGGACTTTGAGGATAAGCTTCTCTGGTTATTAGAAACATAAAACCTAAGTAACTTTTTTTGATTAAATGAACTTGAAAATTTCGAAAAATTTGACCGACGTTTTCAGAAAAGTACGTATAATTGATGCAGGTCAGTGTAGTTAAGTCGAATAGAAATAAATGCAAGATCTTTAGAAATTGACACCATCAGTAAAAACGTGACATCTGTTTAAACAAGCACAAGGATGCAAACGACGCACATTCCATTTTTTAGATGTTAAAACAAAACAATCTATTAATCCGGGGGATTCCCCTTTATTCTAATAGTAAACGCAGACAGAAATGACATCATTTTAATACTGACCCATTATTAAAACCTTATTATTCTTTTTGATGGTTTAATTCAACGACCCTGAATGATTGATGGATTTGTTTACATAGTCAAGTACAAGTACTGTTACGTTTTATTACTAAAAGCTGCAGTGTAAGGGGTTTGCAATTTGTTATCATTTGAGAAACCAAATAGTATCGGGTATCTCCTCGATCTTGACCTCAATAGATGTGTTTATTCACAAACCTGCAGTATTGTATTACACATAGGGGTTAATGTGCCTATTAAAAGAATTTGAAATTGTCTTTAGTAATCAGAAACAACACAACACAAAAATACCATTTTTGAAACAATATCCATCGAGAGGTCGTTCTCAACATGCTTTGTTTATTTAATTCTGTTTATCTGTTGTTATTCTACGAAACACTTGGCCAAAATAAAGACGTTTTTATTACTTTATTACGCTATCCTTGCACATTCTAGTAGTATTGAATATCTGCTTGAACTTTTAAAATATGTGTCATGTGCATTCATACTATTAAATTTGAAAACATTAGGCTGAACTTCGATGCCGTTTTTCTCCAAAAGTATAGAAATACGAGAAAAATGGTATATAGGAATTTTCTTTCTTTAATGGTTATCTAACCACTGGCAAAGTCCGATTACTACGTAATGACTCACCGTGTATAATATGCTGTATATTCTTTGGGAAAAGTAAAAATATTTACGGTTACCGATAAAAAGAATAAAATAAAATAAAGAAAAAATTAAAGGAACAAATTAAATTCTTGGGTTAAAATGTGTTATGGTTTTATTTCCTTCACCAGGGCAATTTGAGGAGTTGTTTAGTTTTAAATCAAAATATATTGAGTATATATTGAGTACCTGTTTGGTACGCCTTTCACTCGAATACGGAGCCCGAAATTTGTTAGCTCAGCCTAGTCTACTCAGTTAAAAATAGGCCCGGTACAAATTCTATTTTTTCTCTTTTAGGTTATTATTTTATATGCAAACACTTTGTTATTATTTTATTTGACATGCAAATATTTGTTGCCTTTACACAGTTTACACAGCAAGATTTACTTTAAAGTTACCTTTTCTGCAGAAATATCCTGCATATCTATCAATGTTCTTTTCAGGTAATTAGTGGGACTGTTTGCTTATCATCATAAAATACTGATTAATTTACTAATTTCAACTGAATTCTTTGATTTTAATATTAATCTTTTTCTGTTTATTGTTTTATTTTTGAATAAATCGGTTTTGTTTCTGTTGTATCATGTGTCTTTTATTTCTATTATTGCTGAATTCAAACAGCGGATGTTATCTTGTAATAGACGTTTGCCGGACCTAAAATCTCGGTCGGTAAATTCCCGTTATATTGAATAACAGTTCCACAAGAATCAAGTGATTTTGTTATTTTGGCTAACGGAAACTTCTTTTACATAAAATGAATTTAAAATTATTAAATAATTAAATTTCTAAACAAATCAATATAGACATACACACTTATTAAATGACCTTCCATTATGAATAATACGATTATATAATAGTGGCTCATTCTAAATTTATAACTTCTTGCCAAAGCTTGGTAAAAAGTTTGTTAAATAAATAGCAGAATATTTTACGTTGCTAAATAATGATTAATGTGTATTATTCAACATTTTTTTAACAAGTTTAGATAAATACTAATTAAAATCATAATAATCTAGAAAGATTCTCAAATCCATCCCAGTCAAATTAACGGAAAATAATATTGCGAACGTTTTACATTTACTCAAATGAATTAACAGAAATACTCGTAACATCCAAGTACTTACTACTTATCATTAAAGTATTATGATTGAACATCATGCTCTGCAAACGATTTTTGCGGTATAAAACTTTTATTTAATTGGAAGTAAAAACAACACTAATTATAAGAAATATCAATTTGCCATAAATTTATAACTTCTGAGATTCCTGAAGATTAGTCAAACTTTTCAAGGTCGAGATTACCATACTTATTTAGAACAAGGTCTCTGATTTACACCATCTATTGATGATAAAATTTCGTCACGTTTGCCAGATGAGATACTTTAAATCAGTTTAATAAGCAGACTCAAATAAAAGTGGAAAACTATGCGCTAGGTAAATAAATGCAGGGACATTTTGAAGGGTTAATGTAGTACTATTGTGGAAAATGGGCAACAGATTATGACCTCAACAATTATGTAACTGAATGTTCTATAATTTTAGAAAAAAATTTTAGTTCTTTTAGTATTTTCAACAAAATGAAATTATTAAAATTCTATATATGGTTATTTAATTGCATATTAAAAATTCAAATTCTAATCGAATGTAGGTATAAATTGCTTTGCATGTTATACCACTCTTTAACTTAACATAAATAAACAAATTATGCCACTGACAATTTTTGAAAATATTTATCAAAAACAAAAAATATACAACATATAATAGCGACAAGTTATTATAAATAGCTAAAAAACTCAATTTAAATATTATAAATTTCCATAAATCGTAATTTTTTATTTTCCTGTTCGATTTTATGTGCTTTCTCAATAGAATAAAAAAAGGTAATTTTATGCAGTTAAATTCCAATATAATATTTTAATTATAATTTTATTCTGTGACACTTATAATAAAATTTAAATTACCACTTAATAAAAAAGATTTAAACTTGGTTGAAACCAATGGAGTCCTGAAATTTAACAAAACGGGAAGGAAATTAGAAAAAGTACCTGTCTATAGTTTGAAATGCATGATGCATGGGTCGTAGCCTTTTAAGAATTTCTAGGTGTGAATAACGAATTAATATCTAATATGAGGTATTCAATACACCAAAGGATCCTCTTAACTAGTAGATGAATCAATTTGTAAATGTACATTTGCATTTACACGCATACTTATGTAAATTTCTGATTGTATACATTTGTTATAAAAATATATGTCTGTTAATATCTGTCCATTTTATAATATTTATTGCGTTGTTAATTTTCCAAATTGATTTTTTCGCGAAACACGAGTAAAAAATAAATTGAAAATATATTTTTGTACAGTTACACTTGTCAATCTCAATCAATAAAAATAGCAATAAATTGATTGCGGTCATTAATTTTGTTTTTTCTCACAAATTGTTTCTTTGTGTATTAAGACCAACCGTGTTGGCAAATTACATTATTCATTAACAACAATCTATTTTTTAAACGTCTTCTAACAATAAGAGACGCAATTGCTATATAACCACGTCATCATCAAGGAGCCCATTTATTAACCTGCATTCTTGGCCTTTAGAAATCGTATTTAACGCATTGAAATCATCGAACAATGTTCATTCTTCACAGATGTGCCGCACATAAAGGGATCACCTAGATTTAAATATTACTAATGCGCACCTACAACCGCTGAATACATGGAGAGGATGAGTTGGCTTGTTCTATGTCGAGATCTCTTTTGAATTACATAATTCAGGAAATGGAATAATGAATAAAACTGGAAGATTATCTCTATAAATCACAAAGAGAATTGTTTGTACAAGAACAAGCAGCATGTAGTCATCTTTAATATTCTTCTTTTTTAGTTATACGGAAGCTTATGTTTACAACAATTTGAGCTTATTTAGTAGTAATTAATAATCATTTATCATAAGCATCACTGTCAGTTTTGATTAAAATTAATTGTTTATTTTTTGCAAAATGATTTATATTTTTCTTTATTTATAAATTGGAGGACACTAGAAAATTAGCTAAACTAAAACCAATAGCGGCTAGTTCGCACTTACATCAACAGCACAGTTTAGTGATGTGAAGGATGGATGCTGAAAAAGTTGCAAGAAAAAAAATCATGTAAAATTACCTATCATTTCAAGTTCTAGACAAAATACGATATAATGCACAAATTTTTGCTGATCCGAATTTTATAGGTCAAATTACAGTGGAGCCCGGATATAGTGAACTTGAAGAATGCATCAAAATTGGTTCACTATATCCGAGGTTCACTATAAAAGAAAAATTAAATTCTTTATATGTTTATTATGTTTTTATTGTTACATTTAAATAAAGTTAAATACCTTACTTTATTTTAAAATATAGATTGCATGTACATGCTTCCAAGTTATTAGATAAACAAAAAAGAATAAAACTCATAAACTACGTAAAATATTCAGAGATTTTGGTTTGTACATGTCTGTTAGAAAAACTAATGTTACTTATTACTGCCGTGCTAAGCGAAAACAACCTATCTGCAAAACTGCAATGTAGAAATGTACTATATAGAATGTAAATGTGAGCTAAGAAAAGATGTGGTATATTTCTGAGTTGATGTTGCACGGTATATAATATACCCTTCAAGGTCACAAAAACTATTCCACACTTTTTCTGGAACTTCACGTGATTGTAAAAAATTACGAGTTTCAGTCATTTTCTGAGTCATTTCTTTCATCGAAGGAACATTAACCATAACATCCTCATCAGACTCTTTCTCGTTCTCCTCACCATCACTTACATTTGGCACTGAAAAAATAAGATAAGAAGTTTAGTTTTATTTCAAAGTTATAATATGTATGTAAAATTAGTGAACACTGAAATAAACAATCTCGGTTTTGGTGTTACCCACCTGTTGTGACTGACTTGATAATTTGTTGCTCTGACAAGGATTCGGTTGACATAACGTTATCATCGATTGCAACATATTTTTCAAAGTCAAAATCTTTTAAATTCTTTCTTATTTCTACTTCAATGGTGCTTTGAATCTCCGTACCTTCACGCTCTTCTGCATGCGTCTTTAACCACTCATTTAAAGGTAATTCATCATCTGAATCAAATTCATCTTCTTTTTCAAGAAATCCTGCGTGCTTAAAACAGTTTGCAATAGTTTCTCTACTAACCTTTTGCCAAGCCAAATGAAGAAAGTTTACAGCATCTGAAAGGCTCACTGAAAAATCTTGTCCATTATCCATTGCTTCTAAAATCTTCATCAGCATAATCTTTCTGTAATGGCTTTTTAAGGAATGAATTACCCCTTGATCCATGGGTTGTAGCTTTGAACTGGTATTAGGCGGCATAAAAACCAATTTAGTTTGGTTTAGTGGAACTTCAGGATGCGCTGGGCAATTATCAACTAAAAGTAAGATTTTTCTGTTTTTCTTTTTTAACTCTGCATCCCATTGAAGTAGCTCTTCTGAAAACAAATTAGATGTCATCCATGCTTTACTGTTTGCTCTGTATTTGATTGGTAATGTTTTGTTTTTAAAACATCTGGGATTGGCGGATTTTCCGATAATAAACAGTTTTCTCTTTTCCGTTCCAGACATGTTTGCAGCTACCAAAACAGTAATTCTCACTTTAGACAACTTTCCACCAACACAGCTTTCTCCTGTGAATTTTAATGTTTTATCCGGGGTCAGTTTGTAAAAAAGCCCGGTCTTGTCGGCGTTAAAAATGTCTTTACTTTCATAGTTCTTACAAAGGCCAGGCCAAACAGTAGTTAACCAGTCATTGACAACATTCATATTAACAGATTCATATATATGCAGACTCACCAACAATCTTTCCTCCAGTAATACAATTTCTCTTAGCGGGGGAACCCCCGAAAAGTTCACTAGGAACCACCGAAAAGTTCACTATAAACGGAAAATCTTACTTTACTTTAATAAAATTTGGTTCACTTTATCCAGAAGTTCATTATAAGCGAGTTCCACTATAACCGGTAAAAAAATATATTAGTCTTATGGAAAAAAATTTCGGTACTTGAAGTAGCGTCCACTATAACCGGAAGTTCATTATAAGCGGGTTCACTATATCCGGCCTCCACTGTACTTCAAAAATGATTTAGATATTTTATTAAACAAATTAAAATGTTTTTTTCCGCAGGTCTGTGGTCTCAGGTTACTACCAAGTAGCCAAGATTTTCTTGGAAAAAGGACACCTAATTTATTTCTTTTGTGTCTTGAGCGCATCGTTTTCGAAATAAATTCTTCTTGAACAACTAGCTATAACAGTTTATATGCCAAATCTATTATACCATCAACGAGCTTCCGTCGATGGTCAACAGATAACGCGTACATCCTTTACACTTCAAATTTTACTTGGCGGTATTTTTTTTTATTTAATTAATCATTTATAATATAATGAAAATTATAATAATATAATACACCAAATATAAAAATTTCAAAGTTGTAAACATTAAGAAAAATCATAATAGAAGTATTAATGCGCGTACAGATAATCGTACAAGCAAAAAGATAAAAGATTGCAGTCGTCTACACGTGTTTTACTCTTGTTAGTGATCATCAAGACGGTATAGCAGATGGAATGGATGGATGGAAGATGAAAGCCACCAACTCAGAAATGTGTAACAATCATTACTATCCATGTGTATGTACAGGGTGTTCCATAAATATACCGACAAACTTTTAGGGGTGGTAGGGGACATCAAAACAAACATTTATTGCTTTATAAACATATGTCCGAAAACGCTTTGTTTTGGAGATACAGGGTGTTGAAATTTGTACAAAAAAATGAAATTATAGTTTACAATACGTGTTCAAAATGTTGACTATTTGTTGGTTCGCTGTTCCCAAGGGACTAGGCTTAGGCATTTTTCTTGGTTTTCTTCGAGAGAAGAACGGCCTGGATGTTTGGCAGCACTCCGCCCTGGGCGATCATGACCCCGGAAAGGAGCTTGTTCAACTCCTCGTCGTTCCTGATGGTGAGCTGCAGATGACGGGGGATGATCCTGGTCTTTTTGTTGTCACGGGCGGCGTTCCCGGCCAACTCGAGAACTTCCGCGGCCAGGTACTCCATCACGGCGGCCAGGTAGACGGGCGCACCGGCACCGACGCGTTCGGTTGTATGATGAGGTTGCCGGCGATCAGGATGCTTCTGTGCATACAAGCGTGCAGCTTCTCTACCACAACAATTTGCTGCACCATAAGCAAGGTGCATATCGGCAAGTTCTTCAAATGAGTAATCCATTTTAAATAAAACTTTTAAATTAACAATCGACACAAGTTTTATCACAATAAACTACTTGACAGGACTACTCACAATGACAAATTAATTTATCAAAATGACATGTCCATCGATAATTGTTATTAATGGTAACTGGATTTTAAGCATAAATTTACCTACTACATAACTATTTATTCTATGGTTCAACGTTTATTTCTCGAAAACGAAAAGTTTTCGGGCATATGTTTATAAAGCAAAAAATGTTTGTTTTGATGTCCCCTACCACCCCTAAAAGTTTGTCGGTATATTTATGGAACACCCTGTATATCTGTACACACATTAATACCTATTCTAATTGATATTTTTCTGTTATCAGGTTGTCTCATGGTAGTGACTATAGCGGCCTATAAGGTTCATTTGGAATAACTCACTTTACAATTATTATTCATAATTACTATTGTAAAAGTTTTGCATTGTTGTTCAATTGTTTTGTTAAAATTTGTAGTAAAAACAGTAGAATCACAACGTTGCTTTTATTATTTGCTAGTCAGTCGTGTCGCCCTCCGTGATCTTCTTTCATCAGTCTATTCTCTGTCAAAGGGGCAGGGGTTCGGTTTCGAGATTCGAGATTCGGACAAATCTCGGTTGTGACTGAATTTTAAAAATTGAGCACAAGCGTATTTGAACACCTTTGGATAAGTTATGAAAGTTGTATGAGTGATAAAGTATGGTGGAGCGTAATGTACTTGCTAGAATAGCTCCATAGCCTCCGTTGTACTCCCATAAGAGTTTGTGTGAAACCCCGACACTGCAAATGCGGGTAAGGGTGAATGTCTTTACTACGAATTCCACTCAAAAAATTCTATAAAAATACAAAACTAAATAACAAGTGATTGTAAATAATTTTAATAAATTATTTACAATCACAAGAATTATTTACACACAAAGAAAAAAATAATTTATTCCAAACATTTTCTTTTGACTAAGAAAAGATATTTTTTAATTTTTACAATTTTAAAGTAGAAGTACAGAAGCAATTGTATTGCCTAAGCCACTGAACTGTGTGAAGACAGAAAAGTAGAAAAGTGAATCTAACTATTCACCACTTTAGTGTTCAACGAAATTATGAATTGAATGGGGAGGACAAATCAAATAAATATCTTGCTGCAGTTCTTCAACATTAAACTTGTAATATGAGAAAAAGGTAATCGAAAGGAGTATAAAAGAACCTCACGGTTAAAATGATTCCACAAAAAGTACTACAAAGAATTCAACCGCGTTATAAATCCGTATTGGTACGTGTTGAGTTCGTGATACTTTGTATTACTTGGCTTTTTGCCATCCTGTATCATTTTTTTGAGGATCTTTGCATTTTCCCTACTTTAGTTAGTCGAAAGTCTTCCCTGGTTTTGATAATTCGAATTTATTCTCGATACGTTCCCGTTTCGTTAGCTTCGAAAGAATGGTCTAGTGGCATCGTCTTAGTGAATTACGTTTTCCTTTCGTTGTATTAATGGGAAACGCATTTTTGCGGATATAAAGTGATTCTGGGTGTTGCGGGTCTGGGTGATGAATTTTTCCTATATTTTTGGGATCTTTGGGGGATTTCACACTATAATTCTTTTGAGGTTATGCACACGTTCTTAAGGGATCATTTATTAAACGTTGGACATTTCGAATTCTGAAGCGGTTTGGCAATTCATCAAGGCCGCCCTTCAACGAAGGTAGTTTTTTTAATGCTTGCGATGCGATGGCATATTTGGTAATTGATTTGTTTATTCTTTCTTCCCTCTTTCTATTCATCTTTTGGTATAAACCTTCTATTATCTACGATATAGTTGCTTGCTTTTCACACCTTAAGCTTTAAGCAATGTTATGTCTATATCGTGGCATTTCTTTCGATTTTACTTCTGGAGGATTTGTTCAATCTACAATAACTGAAGAACGTAGCGGATTTATGAGTTGTACTCATGTCAATACGCTCATGTATACGTCTAAACTGATAACTACTGCATTAATGTATTATATAGGTATTATATCATCTAATTATTTATTATTATTATTATTATCATCTTTTTATTTTTTAACTACACCAAGCATACACTAAGATGACTCTATAAAAAAAAGTTTTAAAAGGGTGATAGGTGTAACATAGGAACACTGTCAAAATTTGTAAAAACACTAAAATTTGCCTTCGGGGCCTGCTATTCTTTTACTGTGCAATGTTTTTACACGTTTCGATATACTCTGAAATATCCAAGAACTAGTCAGGTTCCTAGGTGTCTAATCTGACACCTGGATGAGCCAGATAATTCAAAAAATAAAGGAGTTATGATAAGTTCAGTCAGATGATGTAGAGTGAGAATTTGCCAAAAATCGAAATTTTCAAAAACTTCTACTTCGGCCATTTTTAATCCAAAAAATCTGGAAAAAATAATTTATTGACATTTCCTATGTATCTATGCAAGGACAAGACTTGAACAAAATCTGAGACATTGAAATTACGACTCTAGTCGATTTGGCATGAAATTAGCCATATTTTAGTTTTTTCGCTATGAAGAATTACCCGCTCGACCGGGGATCAAACCTGCGAGCCTTGTATTATGATGCAAACATACAAACCAAATCCACGAAAGCTGGCTGATATTTGGTGTTTATTAAATAAATAAAATAAAGTTTCTTGAAGTTTCTTCATAGAAAGAAACTGTTAGATCAAACAATAGAAAATATTTAATACAAAAAATATTTACATCAAATGAAGGTTATAGCGATAGATAAATATAAACAGAAAAGGTAAGCGTAACTTTTCTCTACTGTGAAGTGACGAAAGTTGGTTGGACGCAAAATGGCAAGGCATCTCGCTTAAAGAATAAGTAAGAGTAAGTAAGTCCGACTTTAAATAGTAGAATTCACTGTATAATACTGTTAGAAATGTTGAAAATAATATCGGAGATACCAAAATTAATATAAAAATTACAAAAAAAAAGATAATATAAATTCAAATAGAATGAGAACTTTCCTAACTAAACAGATTTTAAACTTAATAACCGCTAACATGAATCTCAAATTAATAATAAACAATTGACAAAAAAGGGATTTCATTCTACTAGCAACCAAGCTAAAATCGCGCGGCTGGTATTCTGAAGGTGAATAATGAAGATGAAGTAGTTAGCTGAGCATTCCTCTGACGAATTCATACTATGCGTACAATTACAATAAAGATTTATTCAAGAATGTTATTTTAAGGTCAAAACAGAGGACTAGTAGATCGTGGTAATAATGACAAGTTAATAACTAGGACAATGCAATAAGAAGTCACAAGAACTTACTCTCAGAGTAGAGACAGGATACAGTTTTCCGTAGTTATCACTGCCACATCGGAGTATAATCTCTTCTCACTACAACATAATATAAAATTGCAAATCACATTATGTGTATAGTAAATGTTACAATATGTAAGGTATAAGTAAGAATAAGAATTTACAATGCAGTGAGAAAGGGTGTTATAACAAATGCTAGTGCGTAATAGTATATTACATTACTAGTGTGGAAAGTGAAACTTTTCGTACGCACGAGTGTGAATTGACGCACGAGGCGTAAGCCGAGTGCGGAAATCACACGAGTGCAGAAAAGTTACTTTCCAACGTGTAATGTACAATATTTTTCCTACGACCCCCCAAATTTCAAATGTTTAAAAAAATTTGATTTTTTAAAATTTTCAAGAATATAATTTTTGAAGATTTTAAAGCAAAATTCTTATGGTTAGGTTTAACAGAGAAAATCACACTTAAAGCTAATTTTCTTAAGCCATTTATTTTTAGGATATAAAGTTTAATTTTTTAAACAATTTAGTTTCACAATATGAATAATTATAACGAAATTTCTATCAAAACATTTCAAGAAAAATAAAATTAAGTTATCTTGACAACTTAATTTTATTTTTCTGGAGCTGAATTATGACAATTGTTAAAGTGAATGGGTGTTTGTTAACATTTTATTTAATAGATTCTTTTACTAAATATAAATTTCAATTTTAAAAACTCATATATTCATAACTTATTTAAACATAGTATAAAATTAAACCTTGGGTTTATCAGCAAAATTAATTAAATGAATTACTATTACAATTTATAATATAATAATTTCAGAGGCACATAATTTATTTTTTATTTATATTTAATAATATCTCCATAATTAACAAATATAACTTCAACTAATAACACAATGCCAAGTGTGAAAGAGGTTGCCTAACTAAATTATATGACATTACTCTTATTTTTCTCCCATTTGGCATCGCTGATTTTAATCTTGGCAAACTTGCTTCAATAATTTTCATGTATTATAGTGAGGTTACGTTAGGTGTAATCTATTAGATATTTCTTTTTGATAGCTAAAATAACTAATTAAACATTAATTAAAGTTATATTTATAAGAAAAGAATAGATATATAATGGTTAAAATGCTTGTCAAAATTGGATTAAACATTAATGTCTTCATTTTAATGTAAACAAAATTCATGGATTTCTAGATATTGCTTAGCGTGACGTATTTTCATAACACACACGTGTGTTATGTTCCTAACATACGCGTGTTATATGACTCACTTTCTTAATATCGGTAGCGTTTGCTATTGTTCACTTTCGTATGGCGTCGTAGGAAAACATATTATGCCCATCCATCAATCACACATTTATGAATAAAAGTAATTACTTTGAAATAATTAGTTTCTATTAGGTTTAAAACAGTATTAGACAAAAACTCATATAATTAATTTTGGTATTTGTATAATCGACACTGCTAAGTATTATTTATTGGCGTTCTGGGTAGGGCTACCAGAAAGCAATAAAGTAAGGCTAGTGACCAAGCTAGGATCATATGTTCTTATTTTGAACTTTACTTACTTTTAATAAACTTTATATAAATATAACTACTAAAATTTTGTTAAGTTATTATTTATGTCAGTTCCATTAAATTCCCGCAAGTAGCGCATGAGAAAATCTTGATAATTTAGTTTTATAGTAACTCTTTTTTCATAGATAAAAATAATCTTATTAGGTATATCAATATTTTTCTAAATATGGTAAATATGGTAAATACATATGGTTTTATCAAATATTTTTGCCAATCTTAATATTTTATTTTCCACATCTATCTTCAATTCTTTATAATTTCTTCTTCTTCACTCTGATGAACACAACGAATCTCTTGGAAGAATTAACCTCTTTAGCAAAATAGAAACTAAAGGAAGATGTGATAAAGCTTCAAATGGTAGTGAGTAAAATCCCTTGTCTAGATGTTAGCATCTCGCAGCGAAATAAAGAGAAATAAAATACAAAACTGAACATGTGGGCAGGTCTAGCGGTAGATGACAGGTATGAAATAGCTTGCTAAAAGAGCACGTGTGCGCTACTGTCACTTCCGGTTCCGCCCCACTCTACAGCTTCATTTGTCTCACCCACACATGTGCACATGTTCTATAGATGCCTGATTAGAATACAAAATTTACCTGTATCTGTAGCGTCTGACATACATATTTATGTTGTACATACATGTATGTAAAATGAAGATCAAGAAGAAATTTATTTTACGTAACATAAATTATTTATCTTCGATGTATCACCAAATGATCGTTTTGATAATTCGGTTGGAACACTTGAGTAATGAGCTGTAGTGGACAAAAATATAATTATTTTTAGGTTATGTATGCTAATAACACCAGTGGCATTTTATTAACTGACTTATCTCTGGCAAATGTACTGTCACATAGTAAGAAACTGTCCATTTTTCGTGTTTAGATAATATCGTACGATCCAAGGAGAAAACCATAACCATTTATTAGGACAATTTATGTATAGTTACTTGGTATTTATTTTCTGTTAGATAATTCATCAAAACTATAAAAAAGAGAAAGTTTTACTTTGTCAAAAATTTAAGAGCACTAATATATTCAATTCAAATTAAGCTAAATCCAAGAAATACAGCCAAATTTATTCAAAACAAATTAGTTTTACTTAATTTCCAAAAATGTTAATTCCAAACAACTTCAAACATGATTAATATAATTTTTTTATGTAACCAAAACTTTTTTTTATATTATAAAATGACCACTTGTCACTGCCACCACATAATTTCTATTGACCCTAGACCCTCAATCACTATAAATAGGCAACGGTAATACTAGAAACACGACGATTGGAACAAGTTGATTAAAAATTCAAGCAGAAAATTATAATCAGGATAAATTACTAAGAGCCTCAAAGAATAAATTATTATTGTACGCTTCCTGATCACGTAACACGTTATCCCTCTACTCTTTTTTACTGCTTGGTATAATTTCCTCCACCACGTGCTCTAGTTAAAGAAAAATAATGTTTGTTCTTCCGCTTTAGGACACAAAGAAAAAATAACCTGCAACCCTCTTCTTTTTTGCCATTTTAGGTCAGAGAAGGTCTTATTTCAGGAAGTTTAAAAACTCCCTAAGCTTAATGTACCAGACGTAACATGCTGGGTTATATTTCCTTTTAATTTTTTTTGTATTTCCTGATTTGATAAAAAATTTGTTAAATCTTTATAAAGCAAATATGAGCAGCTTTTTTAGGTCCTTCAAGACAACTTTTTGAGAAAAATAAGCAAAACACTTGTAGCTCATATACAATTTCGATATAACTTATTGTGCTTTTAGGTAAAAATGATTTATCGTTGGATGTATTACATTTTAAAGTATTTCTTCATCTTTAGTTCAAGTTTTACTAAAAGTGGACTTGAAGCGATTTGAAAAAGCTTCCCATATAATTCATAAGGACTGATTGTAAAACAATGATACGGTTGGCCTATTTTGAGCAGATTTTCAGGCGTGTAACAAAACATCTGTAAGCGTCTTAATAAAATAGTGGCGCTGAGTCACAATGAATAGAAATTAACTGATCAACAAATTGTAAACCATTGAGGTCGATTGCAATAGCAGTCACCAAAACATTAATTTCGTTTAAAAAATAGTTAACTAACTATAAATTGGTTCAATGTTACTTTGGACTTAAACAGTTACAAATCTGTTTATACAAGTAGACTGCATCTACGACTATTCATCTTACAATACAACAATAATACACAAGGATGATGGAAAGGTTCTCTACGTCTATCGCTAACAACTATTGTGCCTGTTTGTCTTATTAAGCCAAAAGTAACAGTCCTCGTCATAATTGGTACGCCAAAGGGTATTTTCCATTTTGCCGAACATCTATGCATTATCATACTGACCCAAAACATGTTCAACATATTACATATGGAAGCCATGGTTCATTTTGGTACTTTACACATAGTAGTTTGAAATAGTATTCCTATATGCAAAATCTTCAAACTTTTCTTCTCTACCTAAAAGCGTGATACACAGACATAAACAAACTGTGACTGTAAATAATGAGTGAGCGTAAATTCTGTGACTGTATGTAAATATAATCTTTCGGTCGTATTCGTATTCATCATTATAGTGCATTTATTCTTACAATCGTCAAGAAATGTTAAGAACGTTTACTTACTCACCATGTATTACCCTAATAAACGTTTATATGCAAAAAAATATAGTTCCCGGCCTATCGATCTCTTCTTCGATCTAAACTAAAATCTTATTTTCACCCAAGCAACATTTTCTTTAATTAAGAACTTTTTTCTTTTCAAATAATTGTATCTGGATTTTGTTGATTATATAGGATTGGTTTCTTCGAACCAAGGCAAACAAAAACTTTCGCTGTTGCAAATTGTGAAAATGAGGTCCACGACCTCCAAAGATCACTAAAGGTCGAAAGTCCAACTTCAAGGTAAATAATCAAGTGCGGTGTCAATATAAAAAAATATGAATAGTCAACAACCTTTTACTCTGTTAGTTTTGTTTGAACTCATTGTATGCTAAGTAAAGAGGCTCAGTTAAGCCACTAAATAAAGATAGAAAGTATACAAATTAAACGACTTTGTTTCCCTTTTCTAGTTATTATCCACTTCCATAGAAAGTTCTAGGTTACTAACCATTAACATGACAACCCATCAGACTCGCCCATTGCTCTCGTGTGGTTCATGCTGACTCTACTCGTATAGTGCAACACAAACAAAAACAAAATTAAAAAAATAAGATAAATCAATCCTAAGAAAGTATTGCCTTTTATCCGAGGAGTAATACTTTTAGCATCATCATAAACTTAAATACTAAATTTATTTAAAATTAAATAAATACCTTAAAATTTTTAAATTAAATCAATATTTGGCGCCAACAATTTGCTAACTGAAATTGTAGCAACACAGCAATTCTCTGTTTTCCATACGGTTTAAAACTAAAATGGTGGAAGCACAACCTACCTCTCTTTCAAGCAATGTCCAAATAAATGGTATTAATAAATAAAATTCAAACCCAACAACAGCTTGCTTGAAATATGATAAGTCCATTTAATAATTATTAAGTTTTTAAATTTTCTTCCAACATCCAAATTATAGTGAAGGTTAAAAGTTCCATTATTCAAATAAAACTTTCTTCTTCACAATCAAATCACTTCTCCACAAATAAATTCACAGCACTAATTGTTATATTAATTAAATGTAATTATTGTTAAAACAAATAGTAAAATTCAAAGATCTTCGATGATTATTAACCACTTTGACATTGCAACAAAATATAACCTAACATTTTTACGTTTGGTTTGTTTACAAAATTATCAAACTCACTACATAACCTTAAATTTTTAAATTTTTGTTTTCAACATGTGTACACTGTTTGAAAGATCTAAAATAACAGAGAGTTTGTTACTAAATCGGTCGCTCTTTTTATACCCTTTTTGAAACAAACGAGGGCTTTAGCGAAATTTTTGGTGGAAAACAAAAGAACTTCAGGAACTGAATATAACATAACCACATAATTGTTTATAACTATTAATCATTCTTTAAACAAATTCAATAAATAAATAACCAAAAATTCCCCTTTTAATGATACTTTTATTGACATATATAAAACAAGGTCACTAGAAAAAGTCATCCAAAACACATTTCCTACTCAACTATCAAATAACTAGATTTAACTTAATTACCTAAAATTACCTAGTTGCATTTTGACAAAATCCAACCTTACATCCTAATAAACATTATTTACATATTTTTAGATATCAAAACCATGAAAATAAAAGTTAAACTACAATATTTCAGATTGCTATAGCAAAACGCAGAAAGTTGTATTTTATTTCAATGATATTTTATACAAAAAGCAACCCCAACATTTAGAGTTGTTTTAAAAATGTGCCCAAAAAGGTGCTTTGCAAAACAGCAATGAAACATTTTAGCCACAAGTTATATAATCTAACTAAACAAGAAACAGACGTCTATAGCACTGATCTGTATGTCTGACCATTTACCCGTATAAAAAACTTTGGACTGGGACAGGGAAGTGGTCAGATCACAACAGTGACAGGTAATTGGCCTTGGAGGATTCAAATCTGGAATCAGATTTGGTGTACCACTTGACCTTTGCCACAGGTCAAAGTGAAGTGATCCATCTTTTGCAGATAATTGTGAAAATATTAGTTTAGAGGCATTAGCAACTATTTTTTCTTAACTAAATACATTTAAGAATAGCTACTTTGCAAAAATTTGGGATATCTAACGCTTGAGGTCAAAATAGCATGATTGTATAATTTTTACTTATGCAAATCTTTAAAAAGAGCATTTTACTTGTACGACAGAGATAAACAACATTTCAAAAACAAATTGATGTAGAAATGCAATTGGATGTTTTAGACGTCCAATATGGTCAGTTACACTAGTTGAAACCAAAACTGAGACCTAACCAGAAACACAATTACACACTTTTAACATTCATCTTTGCTTTCGAAATTCTCAAATTAGAATCTCAATTTGGAAATCCAGACCACATTGTATCATGATATCTTCAGTAGAAAAACCGTACCGCTTCAAAGGTTGCTTTTGGGTCGTACCTATTAGCCTGGTAGTCTACTTGAACTGGCAGTCTGGAGATTTACTAAAACTATTTATATATCTTGCTTTATAATAAATTTCCTAACCAAGAGCACCAGCTACACCATCCCATTTGAAAACGTTTCAATAGTCAGTCGAGTAATCCTTTTATAGATCTTTTGATAAGTTCTATAGTATAAACGTCTAGGTTTTAGTGTTTTACGAAAAATCTTTGAAACAAAATTAGAAATTTTGGTCTACAAACTTTGATACATTGAAAATAATTTCTCTGTCTCTAAATTTCGTTACACCAGCAAACAGTTAATTCAACTCTACAATCTTCTTTTCGGGACCAAGTAAATTACAAAAATATCTTTCTTATTAAACGACACCAGGTCAATTTATTGTTCAAGTGTTATGGTCGTTCAATAACCATAGTTGCTTCAACAACAATAATCAAGTGACTTCAATAAGGTGACCGAATCCCCTCGAAGAAGGTTAAAAAATCATTTGTTCAGGCGCCTACACTGCATGCTTCAAAGAAAGAGAACCTAAGAAAGGGGCGAAACTTACTATGTTACCAAACAGAGACTAGCTACCGACGTTTCAAAATAAATGAAAGGGGACTATTAAAAAACAACTTAAACCAAGCAGATTAAAAATGAGCGTTTTGTCTGTCTTGTGTCATATAACAAAACAGAGGAATTTCCACTTTTTACCACAAAATTCTTCTTCAAATTACAAGGAACCACTTTAAAACAGAAGGCCACTACTAGGTAGACAGTATTTATTAAATTTTTGACTAATAGAGGCTGGGCATGAAAATGCTGATTTCTCATTTATATTAAATGGACGCACGACTTGCATCATTTAATGTTAATAAAAAAATGGTAGTGTTGGACGTCATGTGCAAAAAAGGGTAGCGACTTACGAAAATGACACTTATAGACATAAATTAAGCTGATTGGCACCCTTGTAAGTCGGAAGGCTTTTACAATGTATTCACTTTTAACAAAGGGAAATTATAATTATTGCCTTATATAGAAAGAGAAATACAATACGATTTTTGTAACATTTTGTAAAATTTTAAAATTCAATTAAAAAACATAAACTATTAATATTTATTAAAATATTAAGTGATTATATAATAATCAACATATCCGGTGAAACTTTAGAGAAATACATTCTTCTATAAAAGATTTATCGAAAATAGTTTATGGCTAAGAGAATTACACATCAAAGCTATAGTACGAGGATGTACTTTAACGAGCGTTTCATGCGCTTGTGCTACTTAATACAGATTAGCCTACTAAAGAGTTTTATTTGCGGATTGTGTACAATTGAATAGATAAATTATTATCCATTAGGGTCTAGGCCACAACGGCCAATGACCACAACGGCCAATCGCTATTCTGGCTGTTGTGGTCATAACCACAAGTTATTCCACAAATTCTATTACCACAAGTTCTCATCAGTTTTAAAATTAAACTAAATGTAAATCTTCCCCTAAAAAGTAAACAGGATATCTACGAATCTGTCCAGTGCTTAATAAAATTAATCTAGGGGGAAACATGGGACGTAACCCCAGAAATAAACCGCAATATCCAAAACAGTATTGCTGCATACGTATCCGAGAGAGAATACAAGAAGACGAGCTCTTAGAAAAAAATGACAGATTACTTACTTGCGCACCGGGAGATAAAACGTAGTTTAATAGGGCCGTCAAAGAGTTTAAGAAATTATTAGATGAACAGAGAAATCAAGATTTCCAAAACTATTTCCACTCCCTAACAGCAACTAAAGCAACTGGCATTATGCATTATGGAACGCCACAAAGATCGTGTTTACGCCTCTTACCATTGAAGAAGAAAAATTCATACGGGACTTCCTTCAAGCGCGAAGTAATTAAGGTCATCGAAATTGAAATAAATTCGAAGTCTCCAGGCTTCGACCTAATAACTGGAAAACTCCTAAAGGAACTTTCGTGTGAGGGATTTCGTGTGATACCTGTAATCTATAGTGCGATATTAAGGACGGGATACTGCTCTGGGCAATGGAAGGTGGCCCAAATAGCAATGGTCCCAAAACCAGGGAAGCCGCCATCAGATGTGACCTCATACAGACCCATTACTCTGTTACCCATCCTGTCAATGGTTTTTAGAAAATTGTTCGTCTAGCGAATGTCGCTGCTAATTGACGAAAATCGGCGAATACCCAACTAACAGTTTGGATTTCGCCGACAATACGCTACAATCGGACAAGTACACATGTTACACATGTACACAGTTGCATCAAAAATTAGGTTTGACCTGGAGACCAAAAGATTTTGTTCGGTATTCATAGACATAAGCCAAGCCTTTGACAGGGGACATGTTTACCGTATACCTTCTTTCAAATTCTCACGTCATACCGCACTGAAAGATACTTTTTCGTGAAATATAAAGACTCCACTTCAGCTCTTCTACCCATAACATCTGGTGTCGCGCGACTGGTCCCATTTTATACCTAATTTTCAAATAGAAGCACTACCCCAGCAACCTTCGCGGACTACATGACAATACTGGTTTCCCATACTAATGCAGATATAGCTTTCAGAAACTTACAAAACCACCTAAGACTTTTCGAAAGATGATCGAACATGACGCATTAAAGCAAATATACAAAAATCAACACAGACCACCTTTACTACTGAAAAAACTATTTGCCCTCTAGTTCACTTTAACGGAAACTCACTACTTCAAAAAGATCATGTCAGATATCTAGGGATCCATCTAGACAGACATCTTACATGGTCAAAACATATTTGATATAAAAGACTACAACTAGGTTTAACCTTAGGACTAACCGGAAACACTGACTAATTTGACAACATTCGGAATTATCTCTTGAAAATAAATTAGTGGATAGTGCATTTTCGAAGGTGCATAACTATAGCACCACAATTAGAAATTAATTTTTTCAGTCATCAGCGTGTAGTAAATAAGTAATAAATTAATTTAATAATGGGTAGTACTCCCCTTTTTTCGAATTACTTCAAAAGTCGGTTTCTCAAACTCCAAATGAAATTTCCTAATCGTTCATGTCCCAAATCATTCCAAGCAGTACGTATGTAGTCTTTTACTTTATTTAGTGTTTGATACTCCTTATTTTCGGCGTATATTTAGAATTTAAATCTGGTGAAGGAGCAGGTCATCTCATTGAAGTAATTTCATTCCGTTGGAACCAAGCCGAAGATTCTTGGTTAACGTGAATTGTTGCATTATCTTATTGAAAAACACATTGATCCCTTTCATCTTGAATGCAAAAAGGTAACAACTGGTTCTCCAACACCATTGTATACTCAAAACTGTTAATTTTAGGGAGCATAACTAAATGCATAACTACACTGCAATGCATAACTAAACCGCTCGATTAGAAGGCGCTCGAGAGAATATGGATCAAAGTTGGGAAAAGGTAAATCTTACGTTTTTTTTTGCTGAGCCACTAAAGTGAATAATTATCTTGTTATGTACTGTAGGATATTTTCTCAGATAAAAAAATTGATTTGATTTAATTCATACTGGAGGGATTTAGGGAAATAACCACGTTGTTTTTAAAAACGCAATTTCGGGGTGTAGGAAATGTAATGGCATGTGAGCATCTTCCAGTGAACGTGTACTAAGACTGGATTTTACATCTAACAAACTGAACAGTGCTGATTATGCAGCGGCGTTGGAGAACCAGTTGTTACCTTTTTCAATTAAAAGGAAAAGTGTTCATGGTTTTTTTTAACAAGATAATGCAAGAATTCACGTTAGCCAAGAAATTACAGCTTGGTTCCAACGGAATGAAATTAATTCAATGAGATGGCCTGCTCCTTCGCCAGATTTAAATCCTATGGAAAATCTACGGGGTACCATAGCACGTCAAATATACGCCGAAAATAAGGAGTATCAAACACTAAATGAAGTAAAAGACGACATACGTACGACTTGGAATGATTTGGGACATGAACTTTTCGGAAATCTCATTAGGAATTTGAGAAACCGACTTTTTGAAGTAATTCGAAAAAAGGGGAGTACTACACATTATTAAATTTATTTATTACTTATTTTCTACACGCCGAAATTAATTTCTAATTCTGGTGCTATAGTTATGCACCTTCGAAAAAACATTAAAATGTTGATTTAAATAAATATTCTCGAAATAAAATGATCATTCTTTCTTGTACAATAATGTTTTTCTATTACCGTTTCACCAATAAACGGTATTTTATAATTTATAGTTGGCAGTTAGTAAAAATCATGAATTTCCAAATGGTGCTATACTTATGCTCTCCAGTTTATTATTTAGATTATTGGGAATTCATACTAATGCTAAAAGCGTTCTACCGGATCTTTGGTTATGAAACTCAAAGTCTTGGACTGAAAGCGCTGCAATGTTTGACTCGCTTGTTGCTCTCCATAATCAAATGCCATAGCACCATATGGGTTTGATTGCAACTTGTACACCACTAATTTATTTTCAAGAGATAATTCCGAATGTTGTCAAATTAGCCGGTATTTCCGGTTAGTCTTTATATTTCACGAAAAAGTATCTTTCAGTGAGGTATGACGCGAGGATTTGGAAGAAGGTATACGGTAAACATGTCCCCTGTCAAAGGCTTGGCTTATGTCTATGAATACCGCTGAACAAAATCTTTAGGTCTCCAGGTCAAACCTGACTTTTTGATACAACTGTGTACAATGTGTAAATTTCCTAATTTAAAATATGGACATCTATGAACAACGAGCATTTATGGCAACTATTAGTCGAATCCAAAACATAGAACGAGTGAGTGTCCATGGTAACTGAATACTAAAGCATTGTTCAGTTGATTTGTTTTATTTGAGTCCGGTAATAGTATATTACGTTATAAGTCCGGTAAACCCAAGTTTACAGTAGCGAGTTGAAAACGTTTCGGGACGAGGCGACGAAGGAGCCGAGTCTCGAATGTTGAAACGAGCTACTGTAATGGTTTACCGGACGTATGACGTAAGGCGTTTTATTTCATACTGCCTCACATTGTTCATTTTTTAAAAAAATGCATTTAAAATTTTCAGTCCGGTAAAATTTTTTACCGGACTCAAATTAGATTTTCAGTCCGGTAAAATTTTTTACCGGACTCAAATTGGATTTTCAGTCCGGTAAAATTTTTTACCGGCCTTGTAACGTAATAATTCATTTACCGGACTCAAATGAGTCCGGTAAATACCCTTTTACCGGACAGTATGAAATAAAAATTTTTACAGTCATACTAGACCGCATTTCCATATTCCGTAAAATCGCCGGACTGTCATCGCTACCGTAAACATGGATAATAAGATACAGTATGAAATAAATAACTATTATGGTTGAAAAGAGAACACAATACTATCGATCTCAGTAAAGAAAATACCTAAAGTGTAATTTAAAAAAAAGTTCGATGACGTCATTACGCTCACGCCGGTTTAGTAAATACAAAATTTTCTGAATCACAACATACAGAATTTTATGTCATCAAACATATAATAATAGCCAGTTCCGACGTCCGGTGTCCGATGTCTACCGACAAATATCTCGAAAATTAGAAGACTTAGGAAGCTGAGATTTTACAAGAAAGTGGGCCTTATCCCTAAGGAGCGCATGAGTATATTTTTAATCCTACAGAACCCGAGGGAGTTGCAGGGGGAGGCATTTCTTAAAAAATCATTATGACTATATATCTTTTGATATAATTTTCACAGATTATACTTGAAGCAATTCTGAAGATAAAAAATACAGAAATTACCGCCATTTCATCCAGGAGTCGAGTAAGGCAACATTCCAGGGGTAGAAGAGTTTTCCGCAAAAATAATTATTATAAAAATCTTGATTGTAAGTAATCTGTAAGATATACGTATATGCCATCCGGCCTTTTTTGTAGATGTTTTTGAGAGCTACAATTCGTTTGCTTACAGTATGCCTTTATCTGTTACCATTTTCTCCGCGTAATGCATTTTGTCTCTGTTAGAGTCAATTTTCTTAATTATTTATTTCACACTTTGCCCATTACTCGAATCTCGAAAAATCCTCTGAATAATCTGTATATATACAAACATTTTCTAAGAAATAAGCTATCAAATGGTGAGAACGGCATCAAAATCTATTCAGTGGTTCTCGAAATTCACCGACTTTTACAAAAACTGGGCTTAGAAAAACTACAAAGTTGAAAGGGGCACGCTCATCGCCAGCGACTGGAGCGTTTTCAGCCACGGTGCTTCCACACGCCGTTGATTTTCCAACGAATATTATGCTACTCTTTGAACTCGCCTGCCGTTTGTTTAAAGTTATTTTGAAAAAAGGCCAACTAATGTGTTTTTATCGCATTTGTTTGAGCAAAAAAAGTTTGTGACTTATTAGTAATTACAAAAAAAGGCATTGCTAATTATGAATCAAACTTGATTATATCAAACGTATTAATAATAGCCAGTTGCGATGTCCGATGTCCACCGAGAAATGTCTCGAAAATTAATAGACTTAGTAAGCTGAAATTTTACAGGCAGGTGGGCCTTACCTCAAAGGGGTGCATGAGTATATTTTTAATCCTAAACCGGGACGCAGGGGTGCATTTCTTCAAAATCAAAGTTACAGAAAGAAATACAGAAATTACCGGCGTTTCATCCAGAGGGAGGGAGTAAGAAAACATTCCAGGGGGAAAAGACGTTTTCGAACAAATAATTATTATGAAATATAATATAAATACAAAGATTAGTTAAAGTTACAAGTTTTATTAGTCTTAACCTGACAATATTGTTTCGACACTTTGTGTCATTATCAAAGGTAGATAAGATTGATAAACAAACACGTTGCTAAGGATAAATACATACAGAAAATAGGTAACTAGATACAATACATAACAAAAACTAAATATCTAACACTTCTAATAAAGGAGAATTACTAAGCTGTTTGTTCATTCATTAAAGGTACTGTGCGTTTATGTCTGTATATTTCAAAAGCTTCTAAAATGTCTAATTTGTGTTTGTTGTTGCAAAAATGTAAGCATTTAATGTTGTTTTGAGGTGTCATTGGGTGATTCTGTTCCAAAATGTGTTTGGCATAATTCGATTTTTCTGGATGTTTAAGTCTATAAGAGCGTACGTGTTCTTTGTATCTTATGTCGAAATTTCTAAGTGTTTGCCCAATATAAACCGAGTTACAAAAAGAACAATTCAAACGGTAAATGCCGGATTTCATGATATCTTGTGTTTTGTCTTTAGCATTGAATAAAAATGAAAAGGTGTTGGTGTTAGTTTTATAGGTTATTTTGTAACTGGTGGTTTTTCTTAGTATAGTTGCAATTTGTTCTGATATCTTGCCAAAGTATGGTATTGATATGTAGTTTGTGTCTTGTATTTGAGTGTCAAATAATATTAAATAATTATTAAAGAAACCAGGGACTTTTTTGTAGATCTTTTTGAGACCTACAATTCGTTCGGTTACAAATTGCCCTTCTCTGTTACCGTTTTGATTTATTTTATTGAGTATTTCTTTTACACGTTGCTCGTTATACGACTCTCGAAAGACCTTTTGAACAATCATTATATAACTAAACATTCTTAAAGAAACACGCTATCGAATGGCGGAAACGGTATTAAAATCTATGCAATGATTGTCGAAATTCAACAGCTTTTAGGGAGATATAAGTTAATAGTAATTATTCGAGTGTGCGTTCACCTACAAATGATGCGTGGTGTGTGGTATGCACGCAGATTGCCGGTGGCGGTGTTATCAGCAGCTCAACTTTTGTAAATCGGTCTCTTTTTTTACTGGATTGATAGCTGAAGCGACCAGAGACGGATTCGTTAATTTTTCAACAGGGGTTATGCTGGTTTAATAATATGCTAGGGAATCCTCATCAAGACATGACGGTCAAAAGGCTAATTTATTAAAGGGTTTCTTTAACAACGTTCGTTGTGTGATTACAATCCTTCGGGTTTCCAAGAGTGATTATTTAATAGTATTATTTATTAAATAAACGCAACCGAACAAAATCAGTTACAAGTACCAAGTTACAAGCTTACCATTTTCAGAGGAACTTTTGAACGCGTTATTTAACAAACACCACCTTAGCCCTCCGCCATCAATCACGACTTCCTTCATCCTTTAGTTACCCCCGTCTTACTCGACTTAGAACTGCTAGTGGTATAGTAAGCAGGTATAGGGAGAATGTTTAATACCAAAACGTAACGAAGCAATCGACCTTGGGAATATTGAAATGCATTGATTATAAATATTGCTTAAAAAATTAAATAATTGAAAAATCACAAAAATAAAACTCACAGTCTAAAAGAAAAGACGGTTTTAAAAATATAAAAGTTAAATAAAAATAAAAAGAAAGTAGTGTTGTTTAATATCTGAATTAGTAATCCTGAATAGTTCTAAAACTTACCACCGTAGAAAATGAGAGGGTGCCCCAAGTGAATATCCGATTCACGCGTCTCAAATTAAACATTTTATATTTATATTATTTATAAAATGTCTTTTGTTTTAAATATATAGATATGATTTATACCATTACTGACCGAAAATAAAGTTGCTACAAAGCGGGGCGCTTTAAATCAAACTGATTGTATACTACCTTAAATTTATCCAACAGTATCAACAGTTCTTACTTTGTAGTACTATGTTTCATGTCACTTCCAATTATTGCAATCTTTATGGTAATGCTATAAGCATGCACAGACCAACAATTTCAATGTAATCCGTTATTCATTAATGTCTGGAAAATTAATTTATGATATGTATGACTCAATGAGCAACTAATACATAATTCTATAGATATTAAAAGCAAGAAGGTTCTCTAAATACAGCACAGTGGCATATATTTAACCTAATTTGGTCATGATAAGGTGTGTGCACTACAATATATTTTACATGAGGAACTTCAATTGTTTTAAATGCCTGACTGGATGCAAATCTGTATTTACATATTATGCAAATTTGATGAACACGACCGTGCAAATGTCTAAAATAAATTTGACAAATTAGGTTATGTTGTACACGTTTGTTTAGACAAGTGATCTGCAAATAACTTCCAACACCCTTGTTTTCACTAACAAGTAGTAGTGGTATAGTCTGTTCAATTTAACAATAACAAGGAGGTGTTTAGTAAGTGGAAAAGGTGCGTTATAGACAAAATTGGGTCATAGAAGCACTTGTTTTATGTAATATAGAAATTTTCCAAGATGATTATTTATAAGAGAGGCTTATATAAATTTAGAAATCTGAAACTAAAACCGTTAATTCGTTATCATACAGATTTGTCTTTAAATAAATTTGTATAATTGGCCGTTATTCGAATTATAAGGCAATTTGTTACACGACCAGTCGTTGATATATTTAATATACGCGAATTTAAATATGACAGCTCATTATGCAAAATATTTGCAGAATTTTAATTCGTATATATTACAAGAAAAGCAAGCTTGATGAATGTCGCTTATGGATTATAATGATTCGTTTTAATAATGGAAAAATAATATTTATGTATTAAAGAATTAGGTTAAGTAATGAAATAGGACATATAAAGTTACAAACTGATTGATAGTGAATGTACTATAGTATTTTTATCAAAATCTGATATGCGGTTAACGAGCTAGCTTCACACTGTTGAGAATAACGAACCTGTCAGAAGTTCACGACTTTGTTACCTTTTGCAAATTAATTCTTTGTTGTTGTGATCGACAAAGTTTTTGTAACACTTTCCTTTTAATCGTGTCAATGCAAACTAAATAATTTATCCTTGGAGTTGTGCTTAACAATCCCTCAAAGATGATTAATTTTATTACGATATAAATGTCTATTCGACAGCTATCAAAAGATTTAAAGTTTATCTTTATTTGGATTGCTTGTTTGGAAAATACTGTCGAATACTAGTATCCCAAGCAAATTTCTAAATTATTTTAAAAATCCCAAATTTTTCTTATAATTTAAGACCCTCTGTTTGTAATATAGAACAGAACACTATGAAACATGTCAATTAAAATATAGATATTTTTTATTAGCACAGAGTTCATGGCAAAAAGTAAAAAAGACAAAAATAATAAATTATTATTCTCTGCTATTCTTTTTCATTCGTAGCGCAGGTTATGTATTGAAAATATACCATTTTCATTTTCCCACGTTCTAGTCGTTGACGTATTCTAGCGTACTATTCAGGTAAATGACGTTTAATAAGTAGTTTAATATACGTAATTATTTAGTTAGTGTAAATTATCCTCAGGTTATTTATATAAATATTATTAAATAACCCTCGCGAAGCTTATTTTTACAGCGTCGTGTCTGGTCACATATACCTTTTACAGCGATTTTCACTTTCAGGGACAGAAAGACGGCTGGTACTTAATAACAATCTGTACATTGTTATACTAGATATTTATTTCTTTGCGGAACAATTAAAAGAGTTCTGCCATGAAAGTTTGTAAAAGTAATGAAGGTAAAGGTGAGGGCGTTAGTTAAATTGAATATTTTATTAACTGCACAAGAGCTGGTGACGTGATATTCTCCTTAATGCCCAAAGGCATCTATTATTTTCTTTAAATGTAATTGCTAAGTAATAGTGTATTTTCCACAATTTCGCTAAATTTCTTATCTAGCTCAGCAAGGTAGATTATATACCAGATATAGCACATAAATTAAGGACGTGAAATCTAAATGTGTTTTCAGTCCTATCTACTTTTTTAAAACTGAAAACCTTCTTTTCTAAATATAGTAATATAATAATGTTTGTTTGATTTGACCTTTATTCTTTTTAACATTGATGGAAATGTTGATGAATATAAATAGATTGCTTATCGAGGATGTTCTTAGATTTCAAGTTTTTATCAGGAGATCCTAGAGCAATAAAAAACTGATAACAAATCACTTCAAAGGACATGATTGGCTTAAATGTATATTTTTGGTGCCGGGTCTATGCATCGACGGATGGATTTGAATTGAACAAAATTCTAAAAATAAACAGTGAATGTAATATAAAATAAAATTCTTTTTCTTGAACCATTTAATACATAAATATTTCGAAGTTTCTTGGTTATGAGGTTCTAAATTAATTTCAAATAAAAATTAATATGAGAGATGTAGACATTTTAAACAAATACTCTCAGACAATTGTTTCGTCTTTAACCCAAGACTCATCAGTGTTATTTCCAGCTTCATATATAAGCGGAATTGTAGGAGAGAGATGTAGGTAGTTTAAGCATTGCCTCTCTCACTGATGACAAGTGGGCGCAGGGGCAAGTGAGCGCAGGGACAACTTGGCGCGAGACAAGTGGGCGCAGGGAAACTGGGCGCAGAGACAATTTGGCGAGAAATGAGTGGCCGCAAAGACGACTGGGACCGAAAATGTATTAGGTATATAATCCAAATAACAACATTGCAGAAAAATACGTACAAATCGCTTTCAAAACATAATAAATTGTCTATTAACATAAAGCCAACTCAAAATGTATTTAGAAAACATTGAACTGCATTTGACATATAGGCCTTGTCATTATAACATACAGTGCGATTCAAAAGTATGTAATAAATTCGATAAAAGGGAAAGTATTGATTTTTGGAAAAATCCCAAAAACACGTCAATTTGACCAAAGTTGACATGTTTTTGAAATTTTTCCAAAAATTAATACTTTGCGTCTCGCTTTGCATTTAAGTGTGGTGACTATAGCACTTTCCCGTCTTCATAATTATTTTTTTCAAAAATTTCCTTATGTAAGGTGACAAACTTATTACATTACCATTTTGGCAATTGGATGAAGTGTCAGAATATGGAATAAAAAATGCAAGTTGCCATTTTAAAAAAATGCCGATGACGTCACCACACTTAAAGGCATCAATCTGTATATTCGAATATTATGTCAAAAAGTGCGGACTTTAAAAACAAAATTGACGTGTTTTTGGAATTTCTCCAAAAGTCAATACTTTCCCTTTTATCGAATTTATTCCATACTTTAGAATCGCACTGTATATGTACAGATGTTCATATTTACATTACGCGAATCAAATATTTACGTGTTCAAGTGTTCATTCTGAGAAATTCCTGGCGTATATTTCATCAAATGATTGCTATTAATTTTAAATCTATCTTTTAATACGAAAAAGTTGAGATGAATAATGAATAATAGAGATGAATAATATATTCGTTAAATGGAAATGAGAACATTGTGCAGTATTACTTACATATTATACTTTGTTTTAGCCAATTAAATTAGAAACAAAGTAATTTAATTATAGAAGTATTTGGGTTTAATACTGCACTGTACTGCAAAAGTATGTATCGTCGTGCAGAAGTCAAATCTTTTATGTCCGGTCGGGCGATTATGACCTATTTAGCGGCCTGTTTTTAGAGCTAAAATTGCTAAATTAGAGCACCCCTTTGTACTACCCTTGTTTACGCCGTCTCCATAGTAATAAAAGTAATTATTATAGACCACTGCTACCTAGTACTTGAAGGTTTGCACTTTTCAAATTATTTTTATTTTACATTAAATATTAACTTAAACTCAGACCGGACATAAACTAACGTATGCATTATCGTCTTAGCGCCTTCGGATTTCGCCTCAGCGCTAACTGACTCAACGGGCTCTAATACGCTCACTTAAACCCTTAATACATAATATACCATTGTCTTAAGTAATTCCAACCTGACATTGTGTTCTATATTGTGTGTCCGTATATGGCAAGATTCTTTACAGTAGCAATAACAGTATCCTATATTTCTTATTTATCTTTTTCATTACTAAAATAAAGTTAGGTTAGGTTTTACTAGATTAGAACAAGATACGAGGTTTTGACTTTTACTGCTAGAACGGGTTTAATCAGGTATATCATGATACAGCATGGCGGTGGGCAATTGAATCAGGGCATAAAATAGTACGCCCAGTTTACAACATTCTTAATTAAAATGAACATGAATAAAATTCTAGTATTTCAAAATAAAGTAATGCGCATAATTACAAATGCACCCTGGTTTATAAGAAATGAAGAAATACATGAAGAACTCGGCATTCAAGAAATGAGCGACTTTATAAAGAAACCACCAGTAAATGCATATCGATCCTCCACCAGTGCCCAGGAGTTGTATTCTACAACCTAGGACAAATAAATATTCACTGCAGAGTAAATGCACCCAAAGTAATCAGTAAACTAGTGTTAGAACCACAATGAATACTCACTGAAAGATAGAAAAGCACGTAGTGCCCTTGTAAATATGCGCACTAATAACGATATTTTAACCAAACCATGTATGGCAATTTGTTTGCCGATCTCGTTAATTTAAATATAAAAATAGCGATCTGTATTTGTTCGTCTGCAATGTTGTTATTTTAATCCTACAAATACAATTATACAGGGTGTCCCACAATGCTGTTTACACGCAATATCTCCCTTATTTGAAAAGATAAACAAATCAACCAAAAACTATTGTGAATGACTCAAATTGGACCTTCAGAAAACATCTTTAAATACTGGTTGCATAGCAACGTTTAAGAGATTATGCCAACTTGATTAATTTTTCAAATTGCACCCTCTGTTTTTTTTTTCACGGAAATGTATTCTTAAATTCATTCTGCATACGGTAGTATGCCTTACTTAATTATCTAATGTGCATTTAGGGGTTGAAAAAAAATATTTTTTATAAATTGTACACTTCATAATCACTAACTAAATTATTTATTCAAAAATATGATTAGAACCGTGTCTACAAGGGAACTACCGAAGCACTTTAAAGCCCGTGTAGAGTCCACAGGAAGGCATGTTGAGCATTTACTTTAAGTTTAAGATAAATTCAACTTATAAAAACTTTTTTTTCAACCCCTAAATGCACATTAGATAATTAAGTAAGACATACTTCCGTATGCAGAATGAAGTTAAGAATACACTTCCGTGAAAAAAAAACAGAAGGTGCAATTTGAAAAATTAATCAAGTTGGCATGATCTCTTAAACGTTGCTATGCTACCAGATTTAAAGATGTTTTCTGAAGGTCCATTTTGAGTCATTCACAATAGTTTTTGGCTGATTTGTTTATATTTTCAAATAAGGGAGATATTGGTGTAAACAGAATTGTGGGACACCCTGTATACCTACTCTTTCTGATCAGAAACATTTTAATATAATATGTATATCCAACAGATTTTCGCGCCCAGTTGTCTTTACATCCATTTGTCTCACGCCACACTGCCACTGCATCCTGTTGTCCCTGCACCCCCTTATATCGCACTCAGTTGCCTGCGTCTATTTGATCCATTCCGGTCCCAACAAGCACGATTTCTGTATGCAGCTTTATTTTGAGGTTATAAACAAGCTTTTAAAAGTCCGGATGAGTATTGCGTGTGTAAAATTTTGTATGAGGGGTGAAAATCTACTTTTTCCAATTATCTCGAAAACTGCCAGGTTTTCCGAAAAAGTTATTATGAAAATGTTGCTCGTAAAATGTGCTTTAAAAAAGATCATATGATTTTTCTTCGTATAATTAACTATTTTGGAGAAAAATGAGTAGCAATTTCGAATGATTGTACTTTTGCAAAAAATATGCCCCTTTCTACACCACTGCTGAGTTAGAGTACTAGGCGCTTTTTTTTAATGTGGTATCCTCAGTAGGCTTAATCCACATGTTATTTGGATTGTAGAACAATTATTCTAGTTCAAATTGTAGATCATTTTCGACTTCCTTGTAATTTTCCTGCATTTCCTCGTCTTTTGCCTCGATTCTATCTACATCTTGTCCTAAGAAAGCTGTAGGGTCAATATCATCATAAGCATCGTTGTTGCTTTCACAACTGTCAGGTGAACTGGCCATGCCAGTAGTAGCATATTGCAGAACAGTGGAGACTAATATTCCTATATTCTTACAGCTTATGTCATGCCTTTAGTATAGTTACAGAAAATCTTAATCTAGTTTTTAATTGGCTGTAAGTGATCATTATAATCATTATCCATCCCCACTATTCTGTACTGAGCTCATTGTCTAATCATTTAAAACCCTTTGTGTTTACTCATCGGTCAGCTACTACTGAAGGTCCGTCTTCGGTCCGAACATACATACCTAGTATGTATGTATTTATGGCATTCATTTTAGAAAAGTTAGTAAGGAAAATTGAAAAAACTGGTAGAAATAAAAAAATTAAAACACAGTAAATGAAATCTACAAAAGAAATGTATATTTATTTATTTTTGGCCGAGAAATCGGGACGGCGGAGCATCCTTCGTACCTCATGAGTACCTCGTCCGACCCTACTAGAATTTAGCCGAATCTGGAGGAATTCCACCCCCAGTAGGGATTTTTAACGTGCCAAGCATCGCATTGACACGGGACCTACAGTTTTACTTACTATCCGAGAATAAGGCATGTTTTTAATTTTTCTCCGCTATGAAAAATTACCAGCTCGGCTGGCAAAAGAAATATGTTTATGAAGACATGCATGTTTTTATTTGTTAGCGCACGGCGAACTGTCATGACAATTAGATTTACCTACAACTTCTTTGTTCTTGCACAAGCATCTGCTCGAAATGCAAGCTGTCTTGTAAACAACGTGTAGACCCTTGTTGCACAATCGCCACTTTCCTGGCTGCAGTCCTTAAAGAAATGTCCATATCTGGCATATCGTTTGGCGTCAATAAACTTGACAAACGACGAATGTCTACTTATAAAAAAAGCAATCATATCGTGCGCACGCTGTAAATAGTAACAGATACATAAAAGATACAAAACCTACCAGTAATATAATTTATCCACCTCCATATGGTTCCGATCTTGTGTAGATCTTCGGTTTTTTCTAGCACTACTCCGATGACGTTTCGAAAATCTGCGTTTGCTCTGTCCACATCTCGGATTGGGATTACATTATCTCCCACTTCAACAGAGGGATTAGGTGGCACTGCATATGTTTTATTTTCTTGGACTGTTTGAACAAATTTTTGTTAGTTTCTTTGCTGGCTGATGACCTATGACCTGTCTCATTTTCTTCTTCATCAGAGTTCTCAGCTTCATTTTTTCGTGCATTCATCGCGTTCTGTAGGTCACCCTCATCTTGTATATTTTCGAGAACATCTGATGGCAATGCTGAAGTCGTGAGCTATTCTTCGCTCAATTTCGAACATGGCTGGGTAAGACGACTGCTTTACCCCTGAACGGAAAGCTCGATTTTTCATGAACTGAACAAATCGGAAGCCATCTGACCAATTCGTTGTGGCATTATCTTTCATCCACGAAGCAAGCATGTTTTCTATATCTTGATTCGCTCGCTCTACTGACTTCTAGATTTGACTGTCCCATCGTTTTCCGTTGACTAACTTTAACTCAGGCCAGAGGGTAAGTTCTTTTTGACATAGTTGACAAAATTTCAAATACAACAATATGCAAGGAACTCCAAATGTCAAAAATATGCCCATCAGTTGGTGGGCTACTTCTTCAGCCTTTTTGGCTTGAGTGCCTTGAAGTGGTTTGAAGTTTTTTTTTTGAAGTATATTAGTTATATTTGAATATATTTTATGACTATGCTACCAGGTTTTTATACTTGACCTTTTATAACTTTTTTATACGTTTTTAGAAACCAAACTGTAGTTGTTTTCAGTTAAAATCTATAGCGGTCAGTTACAGAATACGGGTAGGTTTAGGTTTTACAACTTTTACAATCTCTTGTATCTGCGCCGATAACCAATTGTCTGATTCTGTGCCAAAAGGTAATTATTTATCTAGGAATATTTTAAAATATTATGTTATTAAGTACATATATCTAACAATCAGTAAAATGTGCATTATACTTTGTTAGACCCACTCACTTTTATTCAATTTTACTCTTAATCATCTGGATAAGTACAATAAGCCGTTTCAGGAAAAGCTTTCAAGCAATTAAAATATATTCATTATCATTTTTCAAGCTATGTCTCAATGACTTAGAAAACAATTGTCCAACTATAAATTCTGCTAAACAACAACAATGTGAATTATTGTTAATGGACAGCTCAGACAGCAATAAGTGAGAAATAAAGTTATTGCAGTCTTTTAAAGTATTGGGTTTTTTTTGTTGAATAATAACGTAAAAATTAATGCATTACTTTTTACCTGTAATGGGCAATGGTAATGTATTACTTAAAAAAATGATTCATGGTAATTAATTACTGTTTGGAAGTAATGATCCCAACTGTTGGTTAATACCATATCTACATATATATTTTCATATACATATACTATATTGTTTATACCAACATAGGTGTTATCACAGATGTTTTACAGTGGAGCTGGCTTAGAGGTGGAAATACCCGTCGCACTACTCTTCGCTACAGAGTATAACTGAATAAATAAATACAGGTTTCGGAAAAAAACTGGGCACTGGGATTGATCTCGTGAGACCGTGTAACTTAAGACATTGGTACCCGTAATGAATTTGAATTTAAAAAAGAAGGTAAGTCGATATTGAAAGATTTGTGTGTGCTATCACTTATCGTCTAAACACTGATTTGTGGAAATTTCTTGAGTACTAACCATTTTTAACGTTGTGTTAAGCCGTGGTTAAAAAATCAAGTTTCTCAGTTGGTCAATCAAGATACTTTTGAATTTGAGTTTTATAATGGTTTGAATGCACATGGCATTCAGATAAATTACATTTTATCAATTAAAGACAGCTCTAGACAGACTATTTGTGCGTCGCGTTTCGCCCGTCGATGGAAATCTACCTGAAGCCTTCTTGTTTCGTGCGGAATAAAAATGACGGTGCTTATGACTTCTTATTTTATGTGTTATTTACCTTTACATCTTTACATGATCATATCTAAATATCAAGTACGATAGTTACTTTAATATTCTACACTTCAACCTACACAAACCTAGCTAAAAAGTAAGCACATTGTGTCTCTTTTTGGTACTCATGTGTTACAAGATGTAATTTGTTCCATACTTTATTACAACACGCTTTTCAAAAATTAATTATGATTCCCACAATTCCATATAGCTTAGTATCATTCGATGGCCTTTTAATTTTTTTTAAATTAATAATTCGCACTTTATGATGAAGTGGAAGTATTTTGTTATATTAATTTATTTTGTTAACTATACTTAAGTAATTAATTTAATTTGTTTTACAGTTTTCAAGTTAATTTAACAATTACGCGTCTTCTGTCTGATTCATGATAAGTATGTAAAAATTAAATAAAATTAAAATATTAATAAATAAATAATTAATTATTCAATTAATACTAATCAATTATTAATCAACTTGTAATTAAAATATTAAAAAAAAAGATTTTAAAAAGATAAATCTGTCAGACACAAAATCAAGATGTAAATTAATCAGACGGGAAGATTAAGAAATCGTCAATTTAAAAAAAATGAGAGTTACAGAAATCCTAAGGGAGTTGGTATTTGAAAAGCGATAGTAAACCATTTAAATAAGGAACGGCAGAACTATTTAATAATTACCTTAAAAGCATAAGCGTCGATTGTATGGATACAAGGGGTCGGTTGCACCCAAAGAAAGATTTTATAGGTGCATGGCAACTGCGCTATTGCATTTATTGTTTTTTTTTAAATTTATGTACATAGTTTATAGCTTTTCTTAGTAGGTACTTAGATTACAATAGAAATAGAATTTTTTTGTTGTTATTACTATTTCCACCTTGCGTCATACTGAAGAATCGGCACCTGATTAAAAGTGAACAAAAAAAAATACAGAAATGAAGAATTATATGTCAGTGGGGTAAATGCGTTAATAGTATTAAAATTGTTTATGTTCATGTCAAATTTGGTTAATATCGTTATTTTGCATGAGTCTTAAAAAAGGTAACCAAGTTTATATTCAAGATCGCACCCGTTTTAAGAGTGGAATAACTGGATATATTATTTTTAATATTCAAAATCATTACAGTTTAATTAGAATTTCGAAAATTATTTTTTAATTAATTTAATAAATAATATTAAAACACACCTGCTTATTAGAGACCGTGCAATTCAACTTTATTGATGTCGTAAGTGTATATGTTAAACTAAATAAGTATATAAATAATTGGCAAATGTTTCCTTAAGAGATTTCTAGATATTTTTATATTTTCCAATTTCAGAAGTAACAAAAACAAAGCAGCGGTAGGTGTATTTTAATTAATACTTAAAATGGTGTTGAAGATATGTTAAAAACTTTTAAATGTCATGTTAATAAAAATTATTGTTGTTGGTAAATGTCATTGTATGTGTATGTATGTATTGATTTATCGATTCCCTTAAATAATAAAAGAAAGGTGTTCTGCTTGTTTAATGATAATCTGAACAAATTAAAAAGGACAACTTTCTATAATTTAACATCCTCAGTAGATAAAATAATAATAATGAAAACAATGAGAACAACTTGGTGCTTTGTTCTTTGATATAAATTATTAATGAGGAAAATTTTAATTTGTCAGTTGATCATGTATTGTTTTCAGTAAAAGATGCTCAGTCATGACATGCTTAAGCCTTGTTCTAAGCCGTACATTTCCCTAGAGTGATAATTTCCTTACAGCTTTTTATTACGTAAAAGCTTGAAATATTTCCAAGTTTCTAGTAAAAATTGTATTGTAGGTATGCGAAAAATATAATGACATAACCTAAAAACAACTTTTCATTCGATACGAATTATTCATAGCTGCCAACCAAATCAAGCAATCACAATCATTTACGATCACCTGGCATATATTTAAATCAATATAAAAGATATAAAACACAATAAAATAAACCAAGCTCTAACCTTTCATGTTAAATTTTATGAGGAGCTTTCGCAGTTTACAAGAAAATAAAAAACCACAGTACACGATTGATGTAGGACTTGATGGTTCTAAGAAGCCGCTCCTGACGGTGGCGGCGCTGACCTCTTTATGTGACATAAAAAAAATTCTTCCTACATGCGTGGATGGTGTCTATTGTTAGTACGTTGTTTGTATAACATATTTATTTATCTCATATTGTATTTTGCCAGAGGTCTTTTTGATATTCCTACGTACCACTATTACATATCAGGTCAGGTGTGTTTATAACGACGCTGATTTATAATACTGTATATTCTAATAAGTGACATTAGATTAAGGTATGCGGAAGATAATTGAAGTAATACCCCCGTTATTATGTCGACATGTTTATTAATACATAAAGATTTGTTTATGTCAAATTTTAGATAACCACATCTATGGTAATTTTATTCTCGCTGTTCTTGCGATCATAAATAACACAAAAACTAATAATGCTGTAACTTATAGATATTTATTTCTATAACATTCACTTGAACATTTTCTAACTTATTACTCTTAGAACATTATCTAGTTCCAATAGGGAAAGACTTTATGAAAATGTAAAAGGTTGCATGACAAAATGTTTCAGATAAATCTATGTTATGCCTATACTTATAATTATTTTATATTAACAATATGACTGCAACAAAGTGAGAAACCTAGATTCTAGAATATACTGATGTTACTAAACTTTGTGATGGTAGTGTACATGTAAGATATAAACCTCCATTTCAAATCAGTTTTAGTAAGCAAAAGCAGGCACAAAGACAGTATCACTCTCCAATTAGTAGCACAACTTTTCAGGTACCTGTACCACTACCTATAGAACGACAGAAGTCATACCATCAATCACCTTTGTTAAATTCTGTTAAACGTACCAAAGTTGAGCAATCTATCTATTGGTATTCAGCAGGGAAATTAACTTAACATACATATATGGACACATTATTGGCAATCGACCAAATCATTTCGCTGATGAATTGCCACACCTGAATGTAGTGTGAATAATACCAAGATTCAGCACAATTTTTCTATAACTCGATATATATGCTGCAGGCCAAACCTGATTTTAGGTCAAACCAGTTACCCTAGGCGAAACCAGTTTATCCAAAGCACGATAGGATGAACTAGTTTTTCCTAGTCCAAACTAGATTATCCTAAAACCTAAATATGTGTCTAGACTAAACTGATTTGTCTTAGTCTAAACTAGTTTATGCTGCTCTGAAATTATAAAAAAATCAACCAAAAGCAAAATTCCTTAGCACCGTTACTTAAAAAAAATTATGCGCACAGGAAACATTAACGTAAGGTTTCGTAGATGGGAGGATTTTTCTCATTAAACATCACCATGTTAACCACCGCGCGCGCGTTAAAATTTGCCGACTTTTCATTCTCACTTTTCAAAGTTACCGTCAGGAATCTCATTCTTCATTCACTTTGACAGCTTTGTCCACTGGTAGAAGGATATTTCCCAAAATTCAGCAAAATTCTAGTAGGATCGGCCAAATAAGTAGTCACATTAATCGGTGCCGTCATGATGAGGAATGGCCTGCCACCCCGACTACTCGGCCAATACTAAATAAATTAATATGCTCAAAAATATGAATGCCAGATAGAAACCACGTGATTTGACAGGAAGAGAGGACAAATACTTTTTTTTCTAAGCTGAGATTTTCTATCTCCTGTCCTACTATGTTAGTCTTACTATTCTACAACTCTGCTTTAATCAATTTTATTAAGTTCATTTTAATATTTTATACATTATGGAAAAAAGGATATTTTATTATACACGCAGAAAATTTCAGATTTTAATCCGTTGTGTGATCGTCTCCCTACACTACGCGTCGGGAGACAAACCATACCTTGCGCTAAAAGGAGTGAATCCGGAGTGCATATCTTAGCTAATGATAGAGAATAGTTAAATACCTACCATGGGGAAGTGTACCGACTTTTCGTGTAATTGTTAGTGCGAAAGTGTAGTTGTTAGCGACTAGGAAGTATAGAGTACTTTCAAAATTGAAAATCAGTGTTTATGAACTTGCCAATTATGAAATTTGTAAGAAAAGAGTTTCAAAAATGACTGAATAACCAAAAGCAATAATTTGCACAAAACACGCTTTTATTTAGTTATAAAATTTCAAGTTTGCAGAAACTACTACTCTGAACTCTAAACTACTCTGAACTACTCAGAAATCTGTGTAAAAACGAGAATTTTCTTTGAAATGATTTTAAAAGAAAAAAAATGTCCTTAAGTCCTGTTAATGTAATGAGCTTTTTAATATAAGAGGAAAACAAACTATTCTTTTTAAAAACTAATAGTACAGAAGTAACTTGTGAGAAATCTCTAAGATTCATCTTTTCTCAAATTAGACGTTAATGTATGAAGTACAATCCAAAGCATTAGATTCAATACAAGATTACTTGAGTGACAAGATTGCCAAGTTTTGTTTTACATGGCTCACTTGCGTTGAGCTTATAGCTATTCTCCCTTAGGGACAACGAATTAAGATACGCTCAATTAGCGTGTCACTTGCTTATGTAAGTGTTATCAGTTCTCAATGGTGGAAGAGAGGTTGCTATCAACTTCTTACTAGCTCTCCAGGCTAGTGCCGGAGCTCTTACGTGCTTACACGTCAGCGTTCGTCACTGAGGTAGTCTCTTCACCCCCAATCTATCATCCGATTTCAGACTGCCCGACCGAGTACCCAAACTTGATGTGGTTGGCCTTGGTCTACAATAATAAAGGCTTGGTGAGGCTTCAACTAGATCACATCCGATTCAAACGGCTTATACCAATGTGGAGGTGGGGTTGTATTGAATGTGAGAGGCTAAGTGTCTTAAGACATGTATTCGCATCAACTCTCCTTCAAGGTGATCCCACAACCGTACCGAATCGGCAAGAGACCGATTGACTGCAGAGCGACTCCACAATAATTGATCCACAGTCATGACTACACTTGGAAAAGCACTTTGAGTGACCAATATTACAGGTCTAAAATACACGACGTAATGTCTAATAAAACATTAAGGTCTTATGGCATATCGCAGGGTAAGATGTTGGATCAGCTACTGTTTATTATTGAAATGAACAATTTACAAAATTAGTTAAGAAACGTTCGAACGAAAAGTTCAGTTAAGAAACTCATTAAATTTTACATGACTGGCTTTGTACAAATACTGATCAAATTGTTCTAAAATAAACTGTTTAACAGGTTGAGCGCCATGGTGCTCAACTTCCCGTGAGCCTGCTTACGATTTCGCCAACGATCCTTCCAAGATGTTCGCTTTTCCAATGAATTTTAAGGTTGTGTAACGTGTATTCCCCCTTGAGTTACAAAGGCCAATCATACCAAAATCACCAATGAGTATGAATGCAAACTATGCGAATAAAGACATTTAGTTCATGCAAGTTTATTGAACTAAAAATACAATTCTTTGGGAACAAATAAACATAAACAAACATAAAAAACGTAAAATACAAAAGCAAAATATTTATTTACTATGATGATTGCTATTGAAATAGTCAAAGCACTTATGAGAATAGTCAGCACAATCCGCACAGTATGTAATTAACTTCACCATGTTTTTGAAATTTCATTGCAAATACCGATTAAAAGCAAAGTATCATAAAAGAATTGACTTAAAAAAAACACTCAATGTTTTTTAATTATAGAGTTTTTTAACATGTAAGGATACCCGCTGTATACAGAACTGATGTTGGTCCATGAGGGAATTTTCCGAAATTCTAGCATAGCGTTCAACCTTAAAAATATATCACACACGACTGTGTAATTTAATAACGAGAAAATTAAACTTGTTAGTGAGATTAAATATTTAGGAGCACTTACTAATTCACAGTTGACATTCACCAATTTTGCCGATTATTTGTCTAATACGAGTAAACTAGGGGAAATGGTTGAATTTTTTTTAATACAATATTACAAAATGCATTCCAATGGATTAAATTGCTGATTTATGATTGTATAATTTTTACGTTTATGAAGTGTAAACAATGTAATTGAGGTTTATAATTTATTATTTTTAAATAAATTTACCGGCTTTAATTTAAAGGTCCTACCTGTAGGTTGGTTGGTAGTTGGCAGAAACCTTCTTTTCTGTGGGAAGCATACTATTATTTTTTTGGAGCCAGAAGTGAGACAATTGGGACTTCTTGTATGGAGTTCGTACAGAATACACACACACAACACAGTCATTGTTCGGCAATACTCAAGAAATAGGACGGTCAATTCAATTTTATTATTATAGTGTGAAACAATACAAAAAAAACCGCATGAAAACGCAACAATCATGAAAACATTCTAATTATTGTACTTGACTATTGCTTGCTTTGCCAAAGGATTTAATATACAACTATACATTTCAATTTTGAAAAACTAAGGCATGAAGATAGTGGTAGGCTGTAATAAATATACATACCTGAACCGATTATGTTGACTATACTAAATTTGCAGCAAGCAGTTGAAGCAGACAGGTGGAAACAATATCTAGAGCAACTATATGGCAACGAAGAAAGAGAAGAATATGATGAAGTAGAACTCGAAGAGGAAAGCAACGAAGACTAGATGGGAGATGCAATAATGGAAGCAGAAAGCGGTCAAAGATCTGAAGTCAAATAAGGCCGTAGGGCTAGACCAGATACCTTCCGAAATTCTAAAACAAATAGGAGGAAACAATCATAAGATACTATACCAACTAGTATGCGAGATGTATGAAACGGGAGTAGTACTGGAAGACTTCAGTAACCATATAACAATACCGATCTCAAAAAAAGGAAGAGTAGATAAATGCGTAAACTATCGCACAATCAGCTTAGTAGCACATGCATCGAAGATATTAACAAAAGTTGTTTACAGAATTATAGAACAAAAAATAGAAAGACAAATCACAGAAGATCAATTTGGGTTCAGGAGAAACTCAGGTACAAGAGAAGCGATATTAGCCCTAAGACTAATAATAGAAAAGAGAATAAGGAAAAATAAAGATACATACATCGCATTTGTCGACATGGGAAAGGCCTTCGACAGAGTAAAATGGGAGGTGCTGTTCGAGAGCAGGTATTAAATACAAAGATATAAAAGTTATATAAACCCTGTATCAGGAATAGAAAGCGATTATAAAGCTAGGAAACGTAACAAAGTAGCTAAGATCAATAAAGGGGTAAGACAAGGGTGTGTGTTGTCGCCACTGCTATTTAACCTGTACATAGAAGACACACTGAATAAATTCAGAGAGAGAGAGTAAACATATGGATTAAAATGCAAGGAGAAAAAATAGAAATGATAAGATATGCAGACGATATAGCTATATTAGGAGAAAATGCACAGGACCTGGAAAGAGCGATAAATGAAATGGACACTATACTGATACGAGAATATGGCATGAAGATAAATCAGGTTAAAACAAAGGCACTGGTATGCGGGAGGAACGGGCAAGGATACAGACAAATTAGATTAAACGGACATATAATAGAGGAAGTAGAAGAGTTCTGCTACCTAGAAAGCACTGTAACAAGAGACGGAAGATGCAAAACAGAAATCAAACGAAGGTTGCAACAAGCCAAAGTAACTTTTCTTAAGAAGGAAAAATTGCTAACATGAAATAGAATATCACTAAAGAGGAAAAACAGCCAATTAAAGTGTTTGTATGTTTTAGACGAATGCTAAGGGTGAGCTGGGTAGACAGGATTACAAACTATTATTAAAAAAAGAAGAGACACGTTAATGGTATAATGTTGAAATTCACAACCCATTGATTTGCTTTGACGGTCACTGTTTAAAACCAAGCTTCTCCGTTAGTTTGGTTGTCATTGGTTTTCCCTTTCCCTCTGTTTATCGTAAAGTCGCAACTGCGCTGTCAAGCGCATTGTCAATAGTGGAGTTGATATAACAAAATGGTTGGCCTTTGCATTAGAAGTTGAATGTGAGATAAATTAGAAAATTGGTTTTGATATAAATCGCTTTAGCGGAGAAAATCTCGCATCCAGCAATATGATCATTTGATTGTTTATATGTGATCATGTGATCGTCAATTAGATGGAGTAGATTCTAGTGTTAACCATTTAGGTAAACCTTCTTTATTTTCCGCAATGTGCTAAAATCTCAAAATCTTTTTTCTACTCCTACCTGTAAATCACCCGTTTTCTTCACGTTTCGCGCAATGGAAATGTATGCAATTCCAGTAAGGTGTACGGATATAATTTCATATCCGTACAGTGTACGGATATAAAAACAACCAATCAGCGTAGTCCAATTTGACACTTCTTTATTTATAATTAATTTATTGATAACTCCTGTCATAAATACAGAAGTAAAAGTAAGTTAAATCAATGTTTCCTTCTTTCAATAACACTTAAAGCATTTGAAAATAACGTGATTTGTGAAATTGTAGCTTTAACAATTATTATACTTTTATAATTAAAAATACATAAATATTAAATCATTTAAATAAGTACAACCTACTTTTATAATAAGTCTAGTAGACGCAGTCTGTGATGGAATTTGGTAGCTCAGTCGGGTAGGAGCTAGGTATAAGGAAACTGAAGCTGACCGACGCAGGTTCAATTCCGGCTTGGAGAATAATTCTTTTTTAATTTTTTTTTATAAAACAAAATTTAAAATAATAATTTTCACTTCGAAAATGTTCAAGTTCTGGCAAGTTTTAATAATTCTCTTAAAAATTGTACAATGACAGGGGGATTATACAAACCATATTTTAGCATGGATAAAAGCATAGGTTAATCCTTATATTCCATTTCTCAAGGAGACGTGCAATCTATTTTGTAATTGTTTTGCTTACTCGAGAAAAAAGATACTGTACAACTTGGGTAGAATGCCTATATCGCCCTCAAACGACTGAGGCACTTCGCCTTCGGCGTCGTGCCTCAAACTTCGTCCTCGTGCGATATAGGCATCATATCCACCCTTGTTGCACAAACTACTATTTCTATTTTTGGTAATATTTCCTATCAGTTGCTCTGAAGGAATCATGTAATAAAAGACCTTTCAGTATATCGAAAGGTAAAATTCTGTTTAAATATTTAAAATTAATACTACATACAGGGTGTGTTATTTTTAGGTCGAAAGACCTAAACCTAAACCTTTACACTCTCACTACATAAATAATTATTAATGTATATCAATACAGTTACTTCTCTTAAAAATTAAAACTGTTTGTAATAAATAAATTTTAATAATTCAGGATTTCTTGAAGAAGCAAATTGCACTCTCTTATTAATTATTTTCCTGATGGTAATATCATATTAAAAAGTGTATACAATTATAATTTAAAAAGCTAAAAATATTTTTACTGGTCTCCATTAACATTTTTTGAAATTAAATTTAATTAAATTGCAGTTTTAATTTCTACTTTCATCATAATAATTTAGCTTTTAATTATAAAATTAGCTCAACTAAAAGCTCGACATCAATTTTTTCAAAACACCAATCTTTATGGTTAAATAAAATTTACTTTATTATATCAAATTGAAGAATAAAAATTACCTTTTTTATTACGAATAAAACCCAAGTATAAAATTTTTACAACTTGGACAGTTTAAATAAATAAAATCAAGATTTTACGATTTACTTTATAAGTATTTCTAGGGAAATCTTGAAAGCTTTATAAGTTTGTTTTGAAAATATCACGGAGAAGTTTTTTTTAAAATGAAGTGAATCTAATCAAGAAGTCGTGAAATGATTTTCCCTTTATACATAATGCGGTCTAGAATATAAAGACCGGTATGCTGTTAAATAACCGTCGTGACTTGAAATTTCCTAATAGATTTTAAAGTAGTAGCTCCACCTAATGCTCCTTGACAGGTTCATGTTACAGAATTAATAAATGTACGTGTGTACATACAGATTAAATAAACTAATCAATTAAAAGAAATCATGGCGGAAAAGAAATGTGTCAAATTTGATATTATTTGGCAGAAGAATCTAAATTTTCTTCAAAATTTATATTTCACGTCAGTTACGGATTTAACGTTCCGTCCGTCGTTAGGTTAGATGTTGTAGGCGATGTTCAACGACGGGATCGCAATGTAGCAGTCATTTCATAACAACAATCTCTTTATCATGCTTATCATCATGATTTCTACAACCATTTACAAGTTTTGCTCTTCAGAACTGTCCATTATAATAACGTTCTATGGTTTTATATGACACTAAGCAGTTCAAAAATGTAAAATATGCAAATGGTAAATAAAATATCCAAGACGATTAAGTTATGCTTGATGTAATTTGTTCTTCTATCTAGTATATTTTTTTGATTAGAAATCTTCAACGATCCACGCTATATATATTCTTCATTAAAACCAAACTTGTTTGTAATCTTATTATTTATTTTTCTCCGAAATCTTTACTAAAAGCAATACAGATTTTTCAAATACTCTATTACATAATATCTTAAATCTTATTTATACATTCCATTTTGAACTTGACGTTCCTATAGTATTTATCATCAATCTTCATCAAGCCTTTAATAGTATGGACACTAAGTTACACCTTACATTGCTGTTATATACCATAGATAGAGAGCTACAATACAATCACTTCCGACATGGTAAGTTTCATGTAGTAGTGGAGTTAACAAAAATTTTAACGTAACCTACTCACGAAGGGCAGCTTTCCATGTTTGTAAGATGTTTTTTTACGTACGTGCACTAGATTAAAACGTTTTAAACTTGACATTATTTTTTGCATTGTGTAAAGGTTCATTGTTTGTAGACCTTATAAAAAAATTGTATACTATAGGCAAGTCGTTAATTTTAAATTAATCTGTTACGATACTGTTTTGTCTACGGAGACGTTAGATTTAAAAGTATTCTAAAATTTGATGTCTTTCCATTTTTGGTAAACGTTTTTAATTTGTAATGTATAAGTAAAGGTTAAAATTAAAAATGCCAAACTTCAAATAACTAAATGCCATATTATTGACGAGATAAGTCTTGGCAGAAGAGATAAAAGGCAATAAAACAAATAAATTTAACTCCGACATTTTTTAAATGAGAATGGCAATAGTGAATTGTTATTTAGCACAGTAAAGCATAAAAAAAGAGTACCACATAATGTTATAGGTTCTTTTGAAAACCTTGATGTTTTATATAGAAAAATATTTTGTTGTTGGTTTTTTATCCCTAAGTCAAATTTGACAAATCTCTGGTCTCTTGCCCGATACATTTTTTTCTTAAGTAAGTACACCGACACGTATCTGAAACCGAATCCTAATATTCGAATCCGAAATTTAAATATTTTACATCCGATTTATTTTGGATATTGCAATATTATCCCACATTCGAATTATATCCCAGATTTTAATTTTACCTATTGTTTCGTTTTATTCTCAACTTAAACTTCATCATTGATGGCTACTTATATCTTTTAAATTTATATCTTGTTTTCTGCATCGCCTTTCGTCCGCTGATGGAAGTCTATCTGAAGCCTTCTCGTTTCATGCGTAAGAAATGATGGCGCTTATGACTTTTTATTTCGTCCATTGTTTACCTGCGCATCTTGAAACTCTCTATTTTTATAAACACAAGATTGATGAATGTCCCACACTTGGGCGCCATTGAAACAACATACAAAACACAAACAAAGCACCGCGATGGGCGACATTGAAACATACTTAGTTTAACACAAAAAATTTAATACTTACTGTACAACTCATAAATGCACCGGCTGTTGAGATCTCTATTATGCAAATTTAAATACAGGAGTGGGTGTTAACCCCAAAAGCTTCTAATTAATTAATGGAATCAGGAACAAATAAAAAATAAAAAAAACATTTTGAGCGCCACCAAATTGATGTTAACAGAATCTAAGAATCTTAATTTGGAAAGATTTCTCATTTAAAATTGACGTTAGTTTAATCAAACACATATCAAACGATACTACTGAATTTAACTGACAAAACATCAGCAATTTATTGAGCCAAACTATATCATACGATCATTTAATTTGAAATCTATATATTGAATTGATGATTAAGTTACTTGAATGTAGCTCGAAGATAGGTATTTTACTTGTTGAGTAAGAAATAACGTATTCTTATTTTTTTTAATTTCACGCCTACACTACGGGGGAACCAACAGGAACCATTTAACATGCAACACGAATACACACATCCATAGTTGAGGTGGCGGAATTTTCCAATTAGAAAAATTCCGTAGCTCCAAGTGGAATTCGAACCCACGACCCTTGGAACACGAGTGATGCACTGACGCCACTCGTCCACTGCCGGCCCCACGTATTTTTATTATTAATCCTTCATTAATTAAATGAGTTAATGTGTTTAATTCAAAATTAAAGCTTCATTCAGCTTAATTCAAAGCTTCGAAATGATTCTAGAACAAAAATTTGCCGCGTAAGCCACCACAATCCACACGTGGCCGCAAGCTGCACTTTATACGTCTGCATTTGGAAGTTTGTTTATACAAAATTCGCCGATAGACATGCACAGCAAGCCATAAATAAAAGCTAAACGCATTTTAAGAACTGAAATCCTTTGTAGGAAAGGCGGTATTTTTTAAAGATATTTATAAATTAAATTTTATCAAGGTTCTTTCTTGCGAAATAACTTTTAGAACCATTGGAACACTTCAAAATTAACCTTTGATATTTTACAAGGACTGCAAATGCATTAAAATGATGTCTACGAGATCTTTCTAGAAGAAATTTTATCTGTACAAAACATGGAAAAGTGACCCCTGATATTTAAAAGAACATCAGATACTAAAATATACTAAAATGTGCAGGGCAGTAAGGTTTTTTATCATTTATGCATACAAAATTATATTTTTAATAAATCGAGAATTTCTGTCCGTTACAATCTTTACCCGTTTATATCTGAATATCAAGCATTCAATCGCTTTTTAAATTATTTCAATAATTCGAAATTTATGTATGAAGTTTGAGATTTTTTGTAGAAACACCAAAATCATGAGGTAATTTTGGACTTAGGTTAGGTTAGACCAGTAAATCTAAGTTAGGTTAGGTCAAGCAGTCGAAGTGGTTTAAAATATTACATGATTACTAAAAAACACTAGGAAAAAATAATTCTTCTGGTTTAAATTAATAGTTTTTATTAGTATTTTAGATTTTTGTATTTGATGTGAAAAATATACAAAAATATACTGATAAGGAAATCAATAATGTTTATGTAGAAATCTTATTTTAAACAATATCCAAACGAAAAGTCATAAATACCGAATTTGATTGTCCATCAGGTTTACGGACGAAACGAAAAAGTTTTAGGGCTTAGCACGAAACGCTACGTACGAAATGCTTACAAATTTCTGCTTGATTGCTATTTTCTAGCTCAACTATTTTTTAATAAAATTCGGTAAATTATTAGCAACTGATAACTGTTATTCATAGTGATCGTTTTCACTCTTTTATTTTGTTTTAGATTTATTTAGGGAAATATTATTTACCACTTTACTCAACTTTTCCCTTTTTCAAATTGAAAGTATACTTAAAAGATAAAGTTGTATATGTGCAATGTTGTACGTATGCCAACAAATACAATACCTATATACGGTATTTAAATAAAAACTCAATTTCAAATTTTCCTTATTCCAATTCTAACTACAATTTTAAATATTTTTCTGAAAAATTCATACATCTGTCAAATTCACGTATGTGGCCATTTACATTTTATTTGTTACATTATTTTCAGTGTTGGTTAGTCACTAAGTAGAACTCGTTACTAGTAACGAATTACGTTTTAAGTAACTTCTGTATGACTTAATTACTTTTCAATTTTCAGTAACTACTATAGCGATAACTCGTTACTTTATGTCAGTAATGTACTAAAGTTACTTTGTTATTTTTTTCTAAATAATTCCTAAATTTTGACTTTTCTAAAAAAATAGATTCACGCTTCACAAGATAGTAATAATCTGCTAAAGTGTAAATAGCGCTTTTCGATGAATGGGGTTTTTAAAATGACAAACATACAGTTACAGAAAAACTTTACAGTTACACTCTCTTATGTAAATTGAAAGTACGTATTATAGACCTATGCGGGTAAAGTCGAAACATAAATCAATAAACGACAACCAAAACCAGGTAATTTTTGTACATGGTTCAATAAAGGAAAAATATTTATTTATGAATGAATATTTAGTACCTTTAGTTGCTAAAAAACCCAATTTCTAAGAAAAAGTTTTTTGATGTCTTCTTTGATGATTTTTGAAAAAAGGATTCAAATAAGATTTCGGTGCAGATAAAATCATTAGGTATTTATTTGGACTGTTAAGGTGATATATTGAAATATTAACGAAAGAAATAAAGCAATATTTATGACAAGAAGGTTTATTTAACTTTTATGCGTGGAGGCTTTAATAAAATTAAAATAATGTTTATAAAATATAATACTTGAATTCTATTTAATGCTCCGGTAGAAAAGCTATTCAGTTTAGCGAATGATGTTTATCAGATAATAATTTTGAAAAACAATTTCTTTTGAAAGCCAATAACTTTTACAATAATCAATGATTATTAATACAATGATAACCTGATGCCTTCCTTATTGAACTACAATGTAAATAATAAACTTTTAGTTAATATATAAATGAATTACTTCTTTATAGCTACCTTTTTAATTCTAAATAATTATAAGTACCTAATTACAAGAAATGTGGACTAAAAAGTATCTTTAATTGTACAAGTTACTCTATGGAAACTACTCAGTTACTTCTAGTTCTCTGTAACTTGGTAACGTATTCAGTTAGTTTTCTGTAAAGTAACAAAATAACTTACTTAGTTACTTTTTCTTAGTAATTTACCCAACACTGATTATTTTAAACAATCGATATTCAACAGAATCAAATTACCCAATAAGTTTCTTTTGTTAAAAGATTATTGGTATATGCTTGTGAGGCGCGTATATTATATTTGCAATTTGCGGAACGCCGCCGGAAACTTTCACATTTTTACATTTACAATTATTTACATTTACATTTTTATATCAAGCAAATACTTATACAATACTTTCATTTGTTACCATTTTTCTTTGTTAAGATTTAATACAATTTTCTTTGTTTTTTTATAAGCATAGTGTTAGCAACCATTACTCAAAATCTCCAAACAAATACAACCAACAGAATTGAAATCAAAGAAGTAATCACTAACACAAACGAACAGATTGAGCTCAGTAATTCTCCGTTACTGGAAGTGTTAGATATTTAATTCTGGTTATTTTTATCTTTTTATCTTGTTACCTATTTTTTGTATTTACCTTAGCGACGTGTTTGTTTATATTTATATTAACTTTGATAATGACAGCTTAGCTGCCGAAACAATATTTTCATGTTATAATTTAATAAATACTGTGAAACTTCTTATTTATCTTTAGTTATTTCATGATTAATCATTATTTTAATTAATGAAATATGAAAATGTTATGAACTAAGAAAATCGTATCTTGTTGAAACTTGATTTAGTATCTAAAAAATAATAAATCCTAATAATCAGATCTGAGTTGTAGGTATTAATAATTCTCATTAAAGCACAGCATTAGCAGATTCAGAACTGGTCAACATAGAAATATATATTTATTGCGGTGAAATCGAAAATGGCAGTGAAATAAATAAACTATAATATGCTTTAATATGCTAAAATTATTAATTCGCCCCACGTTGACTAGCGAAACAATTGCCCCACGTAGGGAGAAACCAAATAAATATGCGGTGAATTGTGGTAATTAATAATAATTCAATTCTTCGAAATTTTTCTAAATATGTTTAATATGCTGCTAAGCAGTGTGAATAAATTCCACACCAACTTGTTGAATTTAAATGAATTAATTTAAAATTTAAGATTAAGATATATTTTTCAATTATAAATGAATTTAATTATCTTTAAAAACAAACTTTCACTGTTGGGCGCTATATAAAACTAAAGAAATAACATGAGTAAAAATATTCATGCCAAAAAATTTGTCTCAGGGGACGTTGGATTCTCTAGGTAAATAAATTCACTTGACCAAAATGTAAATATTACTAATTTTTACTTTACAATGTCTAAGCATCTTTTCCTCAGGTTTCAAATAAATAGAAGGAAATGCTTTTCCTGCCTTATTTCTTAGAAGAACCAGTCCTTTCCGTTTTGTGCTGAATGTACACGAAAGTCAAAATATTTAACTTTTTATTCTTTTACAACCATTTTCAGTATCTGTACCTCCAACTTTGTAGCTTAATTATATCCCATAGCCAAAACTTTCAAACTTCCGATAATGTGAGGAAAAGTGGAAATATTTATGAATCCATTTTAATTATACTTATGCAATAGACACAAATAGAGACACATGCTAAGAAGTTAGTTCATTTAATCTAAGAGTTTTACTTGCAATCTTATTCTAAAAATTAATAAAATGGAACAAATTAGCGAGATTACGACTATTAGGCTAACGTAACCTCACTTAGATAAAAATATCGCAATATAGGAAAATAACAATATGGGTTAATTTAGTATGTACACTATAGAAGATGCACTAAATAGCTAAATAGTTTTAATTTTCATTTCACATATATAGGCTGTCGCACTAGTCGAAATTATAAATTGACTTTTATCATGAGGCTAACTAACTAACTGTGGTTGAATTTTTACTAAAGATAAATATATTGAGTTATTAACTTAAACTCTATAATCCAGAATTAACTTACTTGTTTCTAAAGCTGATGAAATTTGGGTTTTCTTCTTTTGAAGATAACAATCCAAATTCGAAATTCATTTTGAAAATTTTATTGTTTGTCTAATGCTTCACTTCAGTTAGCTGGATTACTGCACAAAAAACAAGAATGGTTTAAGATTTTCCTTCGTTAAGATGTTCTATAGACATTCAATGTTGATCCAAGTTATTTCGTTACGATTCAAGTCTCTTCAAACTTATGATTGTCATTTTCTTTAAGTGTTGAGCTGTATATAATGTAAATTTATTCAGGAAAGTTATATGTGCTGTAAAGCAGCTGTTACACATAGTATTATAGCTTGAAATCATGTAATTAAGAAATAATCATAAATTTAATTATTCATTTGACAATTGTCATTTTTAATTAATTCTAAGCTTATGAGGAATAATATAACATAAGTATGCTATATCATTTTGTTCGTATTTTTACGAACTGCATTCGTATGTATTAGAATGTATGTAAATAGAATTAGGAAATTCGATAACTTTTATCATTGTTAAAATGCGACGTCATCAGCGTCTCATTATCTTTGTTTTTCAATTGTTTTTGGTAACATGTATATAAGGATCTGGAACGAAAAACAATTTCAGTCAGTATAAACCACGGACGTAAGACACGTAGCTGTTGATTCAAATAATATCATTATAAAATAGATTGTGTGCCCCCATATATTATTTACACTTACCTTTATGAACATTGTTGGATTTAAGAATAATCTTTATCACTTTTATATGGACGAAATCATAGCAAAGTGCGAATTATTTTTCTGATCAGAAATAAAAATTAAATAAAAATAAAAAGCTTTTACAAGATTTATTATAGATACAATAATAGATACAATATATATAGATACAATATTTATTAGCATTTACAAGATTTATTATAGATTAAATTTATTTTTAGAGATTAGTGTGCTTACATACAGTGTCTGCCATAAAGTTGGATCCATATGGGAAATTTTTTAATATTCTTATTGGAAAACAACTTTGTGAGGCAATCACCTCTGCTGCCACAAATACTTAAAATACGCCATGTCAAAGTTGACAGTTGACATTAAGTATCTGTCAAATCCGCCATTCGTTTTTAAAATAGGCGAAAAATGACGTTATTTATTAAAATATGGAAAAATTTTGTTAAGAAAAAATGTTTCTAATGACATTTTACGTTCACATGCCGAGTTTGAACGAGATATTCCGACATAAAAAAAATTTGGTTTTTTATTTTTTTTTGATACATCTTACATAAACTTACTATTTTGAAATCATTAAAAACGCTTTAAATGAGTGGGAAGTGCATAGCATATTATGCTAATAATATTCGATGGTGTAGGTATTTTTGAGAAATATTAGAATTATCAAAAAAATGGAACATTCTGGATTATTTTCCAATTTCCGAGAAAATAACTCATACGTTTATTGATCTTTTTTTATGAAGCCACGTTTGAGTAATACAAGAATTATTGTAATCATAATTTAAGCAATTTAACACAAAACTACTATTTAAAAAATAGTCAGTTATTGTTTAAGTAGCTAAAGAAATCTTTTTATCTATTATGTCGCGTTTGTTCAAATAAAACTGTGTATATCACAATTCATCATAGTTATAATTATCATAATTGTCATTTTATAAACAAAATACAATTTATTTGAGCAAGCATAAACAAATCTTACTGAATTTCTTTATTTATTTCTACTTTTTCGTATTATCCATTTTGATCATCCATTATCCATTTTGATTTATTTTTGTGCGTTTCTAAGTGTTCTTTAAGCTTCAATCTAGGTATTTTGTATGAACTTTTTTAAAGATATAAGGACTGGTAAATTCAGAAGTTATACAAAAAGAACATATACAAAAATTTTCATCTCCGGTCGGGAATCAAATCCGGGACTCTCTGCTATCCAGACAGACGCTCTTACCGCTGAGCTATCCGAGATGATTATACGGAAACGACAATTCCTCTATATAGGTGGAAATGCATAAGTGTAAACCAATTAAGTACACTAATAATATCTGCTATAAAAAGTTAGTTGATTATATTTTGTGACGTGTTAACTAAAATAGTGTCAACTAACTATACTAACTTATTTTATATTTTAGCTAGCCAAATAAAATTCGATTAATTATTTTGTAGTTATTGACTAGCATCTTAGTATTTATTGTGTTAGCCAAAATTGTGGCTAATCGTATCTATTTAGTTCATCTCAGTAATTATTGTCTAAAAAATCAAATTAAATTATTTATAAGTTAATATCACCGCAATAGATATGGTTTTAGTAATATACAGCTCAACAAATAAACTGGACTGATACACAAATTGAATAAATTATGCTTATTTTTAACTAGAGTTGAAAATTTACTTCAAGAGTAACATTTATAGACAATAATTTTTGAATTTTGCAAAATTTCCAAAAATTTGGAGATGAACGTTATTTGAATGGTAGATTATAATTAATTTAAAAGCTTTCGGATTTCTAACAGTAAGTATCGATATTTACTTTTAAATGCAGTGCTTTAATATGAATGTCAGGTTTTTTTTAAATAATATGCTCGTTTCCTTTTATATGCAACATTTTTTTAAGTTAATGGCGTTAAATGCAGAACACTGTTCAATTGAATGTTTATATTCTTTCGGTAAAAAACAACTTACTGTTGTTAATACTTTATTGACATCACATCACACCTAGTACAAAAAAAAGGTAACAATCTTTTATCATTGAAATAAAACAATAACTTATAAAAAATACAGAACATAAACAGTTTGCTTATACATATTACATAAATACTTATTTCTTAAAAAACATTTTCTGGCAACATTATAGATATGCATAGAAAGCCTTGTGAAATAAGTTAATGATTCTATTATAATAATATTTATATTATTTGATGGTGATCCAACTTCATAGGATAGGTAATGTTTATTAAAGCATTTCATACTAATTTCAGTAGCTGTTACAAAAATTTTATTACAGTTGTTTAAGATCATACCTATTATTTTATATTATATCTATTATATTATTTTTTATAGCACTTGCACTAACCTAAAACACTTGTTGCAAATTTCCTTCCATATGTAGAACAACGACTAACTAATTTAACCGTGTGTACGTTTTAACGGCATAAATTAAAATGCCGAATTAACTTAAATTAAAAGAATTGCTGTCGAAACAAAGCCAAATATCTGATTTCAAAAACATTTATTTGTGCATGTAACAACTTATACTTTTATTTAAAAAACCACACCCACTTGAATTAAAGCCCCCTATTTACTTTAAAAGTAGATTGCTATCATTTCTACGTATAGCAAAAGCACGTACACTTGAATTTAAATATTTTATAATTAAATCAAAAGCAATGCAACTTATAATTAAGAAATATGTCTAAGAAGTCTTGATTTCAAAGCAAAATCAAATACTACATACCTTGTTTTAAAAGCGTATATTTTGTTTCGAAACAAAAACATTTTTATTTTAAATACCATACGCATTTGCAGTTCAAACAAGAAATTTATAATTAACATAAAAGTAAAATGGATTTAAAATTAAAAACTCAGTTGAAAGTAGTAAACAAGAGCAGAATTTAGATATTTCATTTAAATCTACCTGCACTTTTTTTAACTCTAGGGTAAATGCATTTATTTTAAAGTCAAAAGTAAGAATTTTTGTTATAAAAATCGAAATTTCTTTCAGTGTATAATAAAAGTTTATATTAAAGATCTTTCTAAAACAATAGACACGTGCGAATAACTGCAGTTTTGATTTTATTAAGTCTCAGTGTTCACAAATGATGTAATTATACTTTAGTTCTTTCTTAATACCTCCAACGTAATGAAATTAGTGAAATTAAGATATAGTGCATGGAATGCATTAGTCCTTAAAGCCAATATTTCAGTTCCTAGCTTGATACCACTCAAAGGTGCTTTAGCTTGTAATTACTTTCCTTCGATTTCCAGATATTTGGGGTGGATGCTCTTCAGACAGTTTTGTTAACAGTCTAAAATATATTAAACGATTGATTTTTCTGAAATATGTATGTCGCTTTTCACAAAAAATAATATGGAGAAAGAGAAATTTTTTTTAACCCGTTCTACTTTTTTTTTCTTTAATAATAATTGGTACAAGTTTTTTTATTACGCTGCAAGAGCAATGTATAACAATAAGTTAAATTTTGATTGACACACCTCACTTTATTTAATAATGTCCTGTTACAGGGCGTTTCAAAAAAAGAAAAAAATATTACAGTTATTTAACCTTATTTGTTTGTATCGTACAATATAGTGCAATGAATAATTTAAAGAATAAGTTCGCGCACATATCCATTACAATATAGAAATTTATCAACGATTACAAAAATCAATTTTCCTTACACAATAAAAGTTAAAATTTATATCGATGATTTCGAAATGAATTTCTAATTCATAATTCATGGTATGTTTACGATATGCGATGTTATCTGTGTTTGTGCGATGATACAAAGATGGGGAATAGTAAAAGAAACGACAATGAGCCTCATCTTGTCCATTCATATGCAGAAATATTCATTAGCTTGACGGTTGATACACGACTGCTAATATATTGAACCTATGATTTGAATTAGACTTTTGAATGTTTACAAATGGACATGTAGGTGTTATTTATTACGTATTGGTTATTATTTACGCGCATTCTAAAGTAAGTTTTTTGAAATATAAAGGCGCCTCATGCCTTTTTCAAGAACGTACCTACATCGAGGAAGGTTAAAATAGAAAAGGACGTGCAAGCAATTAGATCCTACGTGCTTTAAATTTAAGCGAAAAGAGTTCTTAAGTGTTCTAAAATTGCCAACTCTTCTCTGTAATGTGTATTAACGGTTTTTGAAATTTATGAAAGACCATATTTGGTGAACATGGACGTTACTGGTTGTGTTAAGAGGTATTGGATTTTTTAGGTTACTTTATTTTTTAAAATGTGTAAAACATGATCTCATAGTGTCATCTCATATTTCTTTCGCTTCTTTTTTTATTTCCATACGAAATTGGGTTTAAGATCCGCATATTTCGAATTTTTGTGTAGTTTAGTTTTGGCAATAATCGATGGTCTTAATAAAGTAAAATAATCTCATAAATTGTTTCTATTTACATTATGTTCCTTTTTAGGTTTTTAATTTGTTCTACATTCTATTCGCTATGTGCATGGCGACTCGTGGCGACCTCTGGTCGTAGACTGAGAAATAAGGACGGAAACCACAACATTGGCGTTTATGGACGGATATCGAAGGAAGACTAGACTCGAAAGACTATTTTTTGTTTACTTTTTATATAAACGTGTACAGTATTTATTTTTATGCGATTGAGAAGAATAAGCATGTAAGTAAATTGTATTTAATATACATATTTTCATGCTATTATTCGACTTTTTGGGGTTATGTCCATATATGCACATTTGAAAATTCAATAAATGGTAAAAAATGATACAAACTTGCACTTGCTATTTGAACCATTATTTTTGCAATTCACTACTCAACAAGTATTCCCACCCATTACATTTGCAAAGTTTACTGAAAGCGTCCGTCATTATTGCTCTATTGCTCCACCTAGCGCGCTTCGGGCGATTATCCCATCCCCTCCAAGCCGACGCACATAGCGAATATACGAGCCCTGTCTCACTGAAATTCGCATACTCAATTTTTGTTATTTAAAGAACGCCTCGCATTTTTATGATACACGCATGAGCTGTTTCTTGTTGTTAGAGTGAAGTACTGTCTTTTCACTTATTCCATGTTAAGTTTCATGAAATTCTATCGAATGATTTCACGCCGCCCCTTCAACGCTGATCAATCTGCGAACGCAAAGAGGCGGTAAGAGGGATCCCTGCCTCATTTTTAATTTTATAAAACGTGACATAAAGTAGTGCAGAAGCAATACTTTATTTTCACAATAAATAACAGTCACCTTAAAGACCAAAGGAAATTTTGGGGAAAAGGTTGTGGGGTACAAAGCCAGTACAAAGGATATTGAAAGTCAGGGTTATTGTATTAGATAATAATTAGGTGATTACATTTAATTACTGGCTACAAACAAATAAAACTATATTTGCCTATAAAAGGTCACAGTTAAAATGTCTAGATACCCATATTAACGTCAAATATTTTTTTAATAAGGCCGCCCATCTCCCCACCGAGCAACTCGTCAGAGAGTAGCACTCACCAGTTGCTCGAGCCTTTCCCTTACCTCCATACGCCCATCCTACGAAGCCTTGAAGACTTATTTGTGGAAAAGTTTAATTTATAACTAATTTCTAAGGGAAAGCTAGGAGAACATTTAACATACGGTAGATCGCATACAAGTGGATTAAAATTTACAAGGATCAGTTCCCGGCAGCGACCAACAAGTAATCAAAAATCCGTCTAGGAACTAAGATCCCAGTCCAAACTCATCCACCTCCATGCAACCCGCTCACAATATACTACTATACAAACATAATCTAGAACACACGTTATGTAGTTGGATTCCAATTTTTAATTTCATATTTAATTTCAGAAACTGAATTAAGTTCTTCAAATGTAAATTTATTTAAGACGTCGGGGATGTAATAGCTAGACTGAGCCATACCGTAATGATTCTTTATACGAGGAGTTAAATACAATCTTGTTTGATATCTATCATGATAACCATGTTGAGAATAAATTAAATAATTTCTATCAAAATAAAATTTTAGAATAACTATTGAGTTTCTAAGTTTAAAGAACGGTAGTACATCTGTACTATAGCAGTTATTTATAGTTAGATTAAATGATTCAGGATTTTTAACATCAATTACGATAGACTTTAAAATGTTATTTTGGATCCTCAATAAACTATCAAAGTGGTAGTTGAATGTGAATCCATAACATGTTATTGCATACCTTCTAACACTTTCAGCAAGAGACTGATAGATTCTTATTTTTATATATACTGGGAGTGTGAATCTAAGGTGATAGGGCTTTGCCGACACAACTCGCAGTCGTTTTGTAACGTCCTCAATATGCGACTTCCATTTCATATTTGAATCTAAAACTAAGCCCAAATACTTGACTTTACAAACGTCGGCGTCGTGTAAATGTTTACATGAACAACTGATATGGTTTCTATATAACTAACTACTGTCATGAATAAAAATTGGATATATCGGATAATTAATGTGTTTCATAGGACTTTTAAGTATAGTAAATTCAGTTCTCTTTGCATTTAGGAAACTTGCATTATGGTGAAACCACGTACAAAGCTTATTGATATCTGTTTGCAAAACATTGACAGCAACATCGGCGTTTTCATTGATATTAATAATAGCTATATCATCTGCATATTGAAATATGAAAGAATTGTTATTGAGAGTTATATTATTAATATCATTTATATAATTATTAAATAGCAATGGGCCCAGAATTGATCCTTGAGGAACGCCATAAATGATATTTATAGGTTCACTCAAATTATTTTCAAGTTTGACAGTTTTTTCTTTCCCTGAGAAAGTTACCAAACCATTTTAGGAGACCTCCTCTGATACCAAATTTTTCATACTATGAAAAAATACTAATTAATAAGAAAAGAGAATTAAACTGTCTTTTAATTCATTTTCTTTTATTTTATTTTGTTGGTATAAAAAAAATTTTTTGTTTGTGTTCAATTAGTTTTTCTTTTTTGTGTGATGATAAATAATTTCTTTCATTTAATTTTTTATTAAAAAGAGTTTAAACTTTGATTTATTTAGTTGTTTGTGTTTGGTCGTTTAACAATATTCTATAGTTAATTTAAGAAGTGCCCTAATGGAAGCAACCTGCTTGAAGTCTCATTTTTGGAACTTCCTTTCCAAATTATAATAGCCCGTACATTTTTCTTCGATAGTGAAGGTAGGTGGTTTTTGCTTTGTGTATGTTTCCACTGTATTTTTGTCGGGTGTCTGTTTTATGTGTTATTGAGTATTAATAATTATAAATCAATTTTATCAATTACCAATCATCATCGAAATATTTGGGACTATTCTCAATTTATTTATTTATTAGCCTTCCATTAATATTATACCACACGTCGCTCGAACGTGGTGCTTTTCCTTACCTCAATAAAAAATATTATATCAATTTCAATATACATACATTGTGTATGCATATCCTTTATTTCGCTACATAAAAAAGCGTGGAGATTGTATTATGAGCGATTATTGAGTGTGAATTAGCCCAGAACACGAATTTGAAGAATCTGATTTCAAAAATTCAAAACAAATGTGTTAATTTACTCAACCAATGGTTTTTAAATATTATACGGAGTGATGATTCAAAATATAAGTACTTACATGTAAACAAAATATGTGATCAGACAAAAAAAATAGCTCCATGAAATAAACTTTTCTTTGACCCATCAGAATCCAGAAATCGAGTTGATACCTACCTTGAAAGCATAATTTTGTAGCGTCCTAGGTAAGTAAAACAAGAAGTTAAAAAGCAAATATGTGCATCGGGACGAACATCATTGAAAAAATAGCAAACAATAACGTATTGATTGCAGAAACACAAAAAAAGTTTGTCATGACAACAACATAACTAACAGTAACGAAATGGTAAACCATACACGTACATTACACGGCTCACAACATGCATGGTGTACGTATGGTTAATGTACTACGCATTTAATAAATATATCATGATTTAAAAGTTACTGAAATATGGTTGAATCCACATATATTTATTAATATATAATACAAATATAATATAATAAAAGTTCGGATTTTGTTTGGGAGGTTTTCTTTCTATCGGTACCTAGAGTCACTGCATCTAGTCACCTAGGCCAGCTGGTCGACCAGAGTACCGCAAAAAGGCCGCCATATTGGGGCAAACGAAGCACGAAATTGTTCATTATTTGTTCTGTATTGAATTTAATCAAATCCACGTTTACTTTAAAAGGTTTTTCTTATTCTGAAAGATCAAGCCTCTACTATGTCAAACATGTAAAACGTGGTTTTAATTTGCCCATTATTAAAAATCACCCTTCTCTGCCCCAATATGGCGGCGGTTTGCGTTACTCTGATCGACCAGCTGGCCTAGGTGACTAGATGCAGTGACTCTATCGATACCTATGTTACAGCGTTACCTTTATATCTTAGCGAACACTATTGCACTATCTAATTATTAGTTATCGTATTTTCACGTTCTTTTTGTTTATTGATTGCTCAAAATGTTAACAGCAGTTCATGTTATTCTGGTTGTGGTCAAAAGAGTTATGCATTCTTTGCAGATCAGGATCTAAAGCAATTGTTCTTCAAAGATCGAGGGGTTGGGGTTTAGCTTGATAACTAACATTTCATATCTCCAGAACTGGGAAGACAATCGCTTCGTCAGACACACTCGATATTATATAACAATACCCGATCTCCATTTCCCATGAATGTCAAGGTTGTTTTACGTGGGGTACCTGTGTGAACTTACCCCCACGTTCCTTCCAGAAGGAAGTGATTGAGATACGCCCAATCAGCGCGTAAGTTGCATAACCGGCAGTCGTGCAATTGCTACCAGATTGACTCAGTGGTAGGTGCGAGGTTGCCTATCCACCCTCTACTAGCTAAGTCGCGCATAGTGACCGAGCAGTTGACTTAACACGCTGCTCATCCGCCGGCACCCTCCCGTCCTCTTTCATACGGGGTGAAGTACCTCGTCCAGCAATAGGACTATTCCCCAACTTGACGCTGTTATCAAAAGGGACCACTTCCCGATCGAATCCAACCTCAAATGTGACAGGACTTGGTTTTTAACCGGTTTTGCCACCCCGATCTACCAATTTTAGGCTTGGTGGTCCCTCGACAAAGCTTCTTTTAGGTCTACACGTTATAGACTCCCGGTGCGTATCCGAATTTGGTGAAGTTGTCTTGAAAGTGAGAGGCTATGTATTCGCTTCAACTATCCTTAAGTGTAATGGCTTTCAGAGCTTCTCCCAATCACTGTACCCGGCTGCAGTCCGGATCATAGGGTGGCTAGGATAGCTCCTAAGCACATTTACCTGGCGGCTTGCAGTTTCCCATTGCCCAAAAGCGGGATAACCTCACTTCTAGTCACCGCACTAGAGATTCAGTCAAACAGCGGGTTCCTTTGGTGACCATAAATGACCTCGGTCAAACAGCGGGTTCCATTGGTGACCATAAATGACCTTCTCTCTTAGGCGAGATTCGAATCCGCCCACACCGGTCTCATCTACTAGGGCTCCCCCTGATCGGTACGAGTTACCGTCGAGAATTCTCACGAATTTCTCTACCATACACTTTATTCTGACAGCTTCATCCTTTGCCCGTCAGCAGGATAGGGTAGAAGACAGCCAGTTCTAAGGGTGAACGTCGTGTGGTCTCCCGTCCACCCAAGTACCCATAAATAAGGAAGATAAAAAAATAGTAAATTGCAATGTCATATTCCCACCTCCTGCCCCCTACCTCTATCTATCTGATCAAGAAACCATTTAATGATCAATCGTTACAGTTGATTTACAGCGCGGTGTAAACTAATTTGCTTTCATCAGAGCGAAACATTTCAGACAGAAGAACACCAGTATACTCTACTATGCTTCCACTGACACATCGGACATATCAAACGTGTAATGCTAAAATTGCAAAATGAATTACATAGATAATTAAAATTTATTCAGATATTTTCTATTTCGAATTTTACCTTTGCATGTGTTACAGGTGTTAAATTTTCTAGGTTTGAATGCAAGTATGCGAGGTCGATAATAAATAGAGCTGTGTCTGTGTAGTAAATGTTTTTAAAATCAAATTTCAACGTTTTGGAACCATTAGTTTTTATTTCATATTAAAACCTAATCAAATAGTTTGATAAATTATAGAAAGCTTTTATTGGCAGATTTGTGCAAGAGCAAGTAGATTTCTGAGTTAAACACTCCCTTCAAATGGTTCTTAAAGTCAGTTTTCAGCATTTCTCATACAGTTATTGTCCTGCACGGTTATCACTCTTTTTGACTCCATTTGACAAAAAGATATACCAACAAAGTACGTGGTTATTACGGTATTATTCACGTGTACCGAGCAAGAGACAATACAGGACAAATAGAGGAATATTCTAATTGAATTAAAAATTTCACTAAAAAGGGAGAACAATAATAATTATTTCTTATCAGTTGGTTACTTGCGGTTGAGTTGAAAACATTAACCTTATTCCTGTTTCAAAAACACAAGTGAAAAACTGGCTTCAAGTTCAAAGAGAAAAGATCTTATTCTAAAAGAAAAAGTGAAAGTGATAGAATATGTGGAATAATCTAGTTGTAATCAGCAGAAGTAGCGAGGAATTTGGCATCTTTCAAGCGCTAGTGAGCTAGTTTTAAAGAGAAAAGAAGTGATTGGTGGGCTAATTCTAAACCTACTCAGAAATTCAAATGTAACAGTAAGTATCCTGCTGCCCAAGAAGCATTAAACAATGGGTTTGTGGAAAAAGAGCACGTAATGATCTACCCAACGGAAACGGACCTATTTTGAAAAACGAAAGCGGAACAAAACAATTAGGAACCGCGGACTTTCAAGCGACAAATGGGTGGTTTAGCAGATAGAAAAACCGTTCCCAAATAATTAAAAAACATTGGGTGAATCAAGCGATGCTGATTCAAATGCTGTGAATACGTGAATAGTCGAGGTGTTGCCATATTTAATTAAAAAAAAAACTATAAACTGGATCATACAGTGTACATACGATTAAATATGTTTAACGTAACGTATAAACTTATGTTTTACGTGGGACTCCTGCAATCCCCACGTTCCTTCCAAGAGGAAGTAATTGAGATACGTCAATCAGTGCGCAATTCCATGACAGTGGCTTCTAGTTGCTCACTGGTCGGAGCGAGGTTGCCTATCCATCCTCTACTAGCTTACCAGGCTAGTGCCGGAGCGATTACAGAGCATGTACGTGCTCATGCGCCTAGGTTAGGTACATCGGAACCCTCTAGCTCTCTTTCATGCCTTCATAAGTTCCTTCACCAAGCCTTAGTTGGGGCCACTGTCTGATCAAATCCAACCTCAGATGTGGCAGGACTTGGTTTTGAATAGTTTTGCCACCCCGATATCCCAGTTATAGGCCTAGTGTGCCCTTGACAGAGCTTCGTTTCGAGGCTACTTCATAGGGCCCGTCGAAGTAGCATCCCGATGTGTACCTGTTAAGGTGAAGTTGTCTTGAAGGTGAGAGGCTATGTATCTTCGCGTCAACGCTCCTTAAGCGTAGGTCTCTAGACGATTTCTGAGGATTCGACGACTGGAACTGCACAGCCGAAGCCGGATCCCCATACTGTCACCTCCGAAACACTACCTGGTGGTATGCAGTTTCCCATAGGTCAGCGAGCGAACTCCCTGACCGAGATAAACTTCACTTGATTCTCCTCCATTCGTCTAGGTCAGATAGCGGGATAATTGTCTCCATAAAAGACCCTGACGTCAGGTAAGAATGAAACCATCCACACCGGACCCTCTTGTTAGCAGAGCTTTTTCTGCAACTGTTTAAGATCATCGCCGAGAAACACTTGCGTGTAACTCTTCCACACATTACATTCTGATTGCGTCATCCGTTATCCAGACAGTCCCGGGATTGGGTAGACAACAGCCAGTTCAAAGTTGCCGTGTGGTCTGCCCACAAGCTAGTGTCGGATACTAGTACTCCCTGGCACCTCTAACGACTGCCCACTCTTCTGCCTTCTGGGCATGTCTCAGATACTAATGAAGTCCCACACCTCAAGCGACTGCTTGTCATGGCTTGCTTTACGTGGGGTATCTGTAAAGACATCACCCCCATGTTCTTTGCCTTAGCAGGAAGTAATTGAGATACGCTCAATCAGCGCGTAGCAATTGTTCCCAGTTACTTACTGGTCAGAGCGTGGTTGCCTATCCATCCTCTACTAGCTAATAGGTTAGTACCGGCACGATTAACTTAATACGTGCTCATGCTCACCCGCCTACACCCCCGTCCTCTTTCATACGGGATTAAGTACCTCGTCCAGCATTAGGACTACTCCCCCAACCTAGGTTAGGTACATCGGAACCCTCCAGCCCTCTTTCATGTCTACATAAGTTCCTTCACCAAGCCTTAGTTTGGGGCCAATCCATCCTCAGATGTGGCAGGATTTGGTTTTTAAGCGGTCTTGCCACCCCAATCTCTCGGTTATAGGCCTGGTGTGCCCCTGACAGAGTTTCGTTTCGAGGCTACTTTATACCTTTACCCGTTAAGGTGAAGTTGCCTTGAACGTGAGAGGCTATGTATGTTCGCGTTAACGTCAACGTCAAGTGTAGGTCTTTAGACGATTTCTGAGAACCCGACGACTGGAACTGCACAGCCAAAGCCGGACCCCCATACTGTCATCTCCGAAACGCTACCTGGTGGCATGCAGTATCTCATAGGTCAGCCAGCGAACTTCCTGGCCGAGATAAACTTCACTTGATTCTCCTCCATTCATCTAGGTTAGATAGCGGGATAATTATCTCCATAAAAGACCCTGACGTTAGGTAAGAATCAAACCATCCACACCGTACCCTCTTGTTAGCAGAGCTTCCTCCGCAACGGTTTAGAGTCGTCGTCGAGAAACACTTGCGTGTAACTCTACCACACATTACATTCTGATTGCGTCATTCGTTACCCAGACAGTCTCGGGATTGGGTAGACAACAGCCACTTCTAAGGGTGAACACCGTATGGTCTGCCCACAAGTTAGTCTCGAATACTAGTGCTCCCTGACACCTCTAACGACTGCCCAAACTTCTGTCTTCTGGGCTAGTCTCGGATACTAATGAAGTCCGACACCTCAAGCGACTGCTTGTCTATTCACCCTGATACAGCGTACACAGTGAAAAATATGGTTAATTAAACAATATTTTAGAACTAATACCAAAGACAGTTGTATTTATCAAATTACATGTGCATTACACTAACTGTCCTGTACTCAGGTTTATTATACCATACCTTGACTAACCTGCGAGACATGAGAGACAGATCAAGAGAGACATATCAGCTTTCTCGATAGACAAGTAACACAATCTAAATCGTGTCATGAAGACATAACTCCACATGGACACAATATTTCCTCTTTTGGCTAATTAAATTTACTTCCTTCTCATTTTCTTCTTTTTAACCATACAATGAAACACTGGGACTAGTAGCTTATATGACATTCTATATTTTATATTGTGACCATTTAACTTTTACAGTTCTACAAAGAGGAAGTTTGATAACATAAATTCTAACACTTTTATCCAAGTTTTATACAGACATTAACAATTTTACATTTTAAGGTTAAGTTTTTATCATTTCAAAAGTTTCTTGTATTTCCTCGTATTATCAATAGATAATAAATTATTATTTTAATTGTCTATACTTAGAAACCTTTACTTTAATGTTCACTATGTAGAAATTCTTTTATTGCAGGTAGTGGTATATAATGATGCTTATATCTAACAAAGATTTTTTTTGTTTATAGCACATGTAATTTGTATGATTCGGGTGGTCATTCATACAATACAATTAAATTAAATAAAACTTCTTAACAAATTAAAATATGCTTTTATATGAATCTTGTACGCATGGCAAGATACCATAGCAATATATTATTCACACACTATCTTAGTACTTGGTAGTTAGACAAACCTTTCAGAATCTTTGGTTAATTTTAGTATATTACTGTCCTTTGTTTTCCTTAGTAGAACAAGTTCTGGTTTGTATATCTTTATTTTCAAGATGTTCAGCAACAGTTTATAGATTTAATCTAGATTGATCAAAAAATATTAATAAACTGATGTAAGATTAGTTATTCTTATATTATAAAAGTTATTTATGCAGAAATATTAACTATCAATGAAAACTGTTTATTTTTGGAAAATAATAGCTTGTCTGAGTTATCTGCTACATGTATTTCCAAATACTTGATATTCTGAATATATCCAATTTGATTTTGGCGATATGTAAATATATTGCCACCCACTGAATATAATCAAATCGATGTCTTAATTTTCATGTTTTTTTTTGTTCGAAAATGCAAATGCATTACATAAAAAGCTAAAATTGGAATATTTAAATTATTTTTATAATTAAAATGTACAATTTAAAGATTTCATTCTACTAATATGGAAAATAACTGTAAACAGACGGTTTTAAATATAACAGTCAGTTTTTTTTAATATAAATTTTATATGTATTATATAATATAAAATTTCCTCCAAATTTACACAAGTGAATCTTTACTGAATGTACTACAAAAGGTTTAAGTAAATAATAAGAAAACATGAATACTACATAGTTAAAACGGCACATAAATCCTTTTTAGCCCTTTCAAATAACTATCATTAACTAAACAGTTGTTGTATTCTTATTGCTTAGCTTTATAATAACCTCAGTTTATACTTTGTATTAAAGTTCGTATCGTAACCATGACCTTATGCAAATACAAGTCAATTCATAAAAACCAGAAATAAAAATTTGAATGGAGCTTGAAGGGTAAAGATGTGTTTAAGACTTCATGCCACCAATGCTTATCGATCTTCAAACAATACAGCTAAATATAAACAACATTTAAATTTGTTATTAGCTGAGCTATAAATAGAATTTTGAATTCGATTAAGAGAAAATTAAAATTTCAGTATGGATAAATTTAAAAATCTTTAAAATAGGGTCCGTTTTCGTAGTAGAAAACACAATAGCGTAACTTTCATCGATGTCACATTATGATTTGTTTAAGTTAAATTGAAAAGGAGGAAGAAAGGAAAAAGTTATTAATGTGTATATATAGTTTTCAACGTGTGAAGTAAAACCCAAGTTGTGTGTCAGTGTAATATGGCCACAACATGAGATATAGGTTATTTGGCTTGTCTTGAGATGGTGAGTGATTGCCTATTGTGGCGCCCACACGCGCGGGAGCTTGACCCGACCCCACACCTCCTCCTCCTCTTGGCAGGTGAACGCATCTACATACATAATCTGAGGTAAAAGGTGAGAGACATCTTTACATCCTGTGAACTAAGACTTTTTATGACAAAAATAGACACTGGGTTGTTTATGTACCAGAGATTGAAATTCAAATTTATTGATACTAGATTATAGTTTCAAGCTGCTTGTTATACATGGATTTTTATTTCCCAGAATAGTCATGTAAAAATATTAGAACGTCTTTGTTAAAGAGATGTCATTTCAGACAGATTTACACTACTAGTAAATTAAGAGAATATAAACAGGCTTAATAACAATAAATATTGATTTTTGGTTGGAAAATTGCTAAAGAACAGTCCCTAAACATTTAATGCCTGCGAATTTGCATTATGCACATTATGCCTGATAATGGAACAAATTTGACTCTAACATTAAAAATGGAATAGATGAAAGTTGATAATAATTGTTTTGATTAGGATATTCTTTTATAACATTAAAACGTTAGACTTTCATCTTTCTCCTGTTTGAGTTTGAGCATAGGGGATTAAAAACTTGTGGTTTTGTCCTTTGGACCGTTTTTATTTAATTAAGTCTTGAATAATATGCATTAAAAATTAATCCAGGGAGATCTAAGTAGATATGTAATCTAAAATCTAATGTGTATTCGATAAAATATTCTAATTGGATTCCATAGTTGATAAAAAGTATTGTAATTATCATAATCTCATCTGCGCTTTTTATGAAATAAATAATATCAGACTTGTTTTTCTTGATTTTATTAAAAGTTTTTGAGTTTTGTCTTAATTTTTAATGTAAGAATATCTCTAGGAAAATGATATTTGACATATAATATAAAGAAAATACCCACTCAGTAGGATTTAACCAAGTTTTTAAATAAGATTTTTCCAACGCGATGGGTTGCCTAACCTCACAGTCAAAATTATTATTTGATAATTTTTTTTAAGAAACTATAAATAGGTTTTATTTTAATAAACATGCACTCTAGAACACACTAGGCAGTAAAGTGATATTTTTAAAGTTGATTTTTCTTAAAATTTTGGTAATTTTTCATTTTTCAGCTAACGATGTAAGATCATGACCAAATAAGGCAATTAAAATAAAGCTGAGCCCAAATTAAGTAAAGTTTTGACCTAAAACAGACAAGGTGTGTTGTAGTGGTGGTATATACTACCTTACCTGAATTATTTATATAGAAATTATGTTTCCAGTTAACGAGATATTGATATCATTAAATTTTTTCTTGCAATTTCTTGGTTTTCATTGCAATCTGAAATAATGTAATTTAGCTAATGTTTTCAGTTTATTGGTATCTAAAAGTATATAAATAATGTTTATTAGGATATAAGGTTGAATGAATTGTCTCAAGATATGAAGATGTAAATAGGCAATTTCGTTATATTATAACTTATATTAACTATCTATTTATCGAATTTATTTAAAGAATAATGAATAGTTATAAACAATTATATGGTTATGTTGTATTTAGTTTAGAAAATTATTTTGTTGGTCGGCAGAAGATCACTGTACTAGTCTTTCGTTTCAAAAAGGGTATAAAAAGAGCGACGGTTTTAATAACAAACTCTCTGTTGTTTTGGAACTTCCAAGCAGTGCACACATGTTGAAAGTAAAACTAAAAAATGCCACGTAATTATAAAAAAAAGTTGGGAGGGCGTACCTATGTCAACTACACTCCGGCCCAATTAGAGCGGTAGCTGCGGTTAGAAGGGGGATGTCCTAGGCCCAAGCGAGCTGCCGCTTTAAAATTCGTCGTGGAACCATTCAAAATAAACTATTTGGTAAGCATACCAAAGCAATTGGTCACCCGACAGTTTTTACCAAAGAGGAAGAGAAATTACTAACACACACTCTGACAACCGTCAGCAATTAGGGTTTTTCGTTAACGCAGGTGGATATACGCGAGCTTCTTCATAAATACGTCGAAAAACAGGGGCGTAACGTGAAGGAGTTTACCAATAATGTACCTGGACGTGATTTCGTTGATCATTTTATAACCCAAAACAATTTAAATGTCCGCTTAGCTTCTAATATAAAACGTGCACGTGTATCTGTCGGGGCAGAACAGATTAATGAGTTCTTTGTAAATATAGAAAATGTGCTAAGAGATGCAGATCCTGCATTGATCTTCAATTATGACGAGACGAACGTTCAAAACGATCCCGGCGCAAACAAAGTGATGGTCTCCAGAGGCACCAGTAGAGTTGAAAGAGTGCAGCAGCATTCAAAAGCTGCTGTAAGTATCATGGTATGTGGAAGTGCTGATGGCATTTTATTGCCTCCTATGGTGGTATACAAGTCCATTAATCTATATGCAAATTGGACAAAAGAGGGGCCCCAAGGAACTGTCTATGCCCATAGCAAGAGTGGGTAGTTCGACATGGCACTTTTTGAGGAGTGGTTCTTTAAGGTTTTGCTGCCACATTTAAAGGAAATCAACCGTCCAGGCCAAAAATCGTTATGGGGGATAATTTGGCTTCGCATTTCTCCCCTAGGGTGATTCAAGAATGTGAACTGAATAACATCTATCTGAATAACCACAACCGGGAACATCTGCCATAAAACGTTCAGGTAGACAGGCAAAGAAAAATAAAGAACGAAAAAGACAAGAGACAGATGAATCCTCGTATGTATCTGAAGACGAGGGACAAACACAAGAAAAAACGATAATAGAACCACAACCTGGAACCTCTGGCATAAAACGTCCATGTAGAAATGCCAATAAAAGAAACGAAGAACGATGTCATATTTGCTCAAGAAACTGGTCTGCTTATGTAGGGCCTGAATGGATTGCCTGTGTTCAATGCAAAAATTGGGTTTGTGGGATCTGAAACGAGCAAAGCAAAGATCCCTTCTACATCTGTCCAAACTGCCAAGAATTGGATTTCGATATTGACGATAGCATTATAGATAAAGATTTCGTGCCTTAGAAAAAGAACCTAGTTATAAGTTTGTTTTCAGGATACAAATGCATGTATATTTGCGTTTGTTTAGAGTTCTTTTTATGTCTATTTTATATTTAATTTATGTTCCTTTCATTTTAGAGTGTCTTTTATGTTAATTTTATATCTGTAAGTTGTTATACACCCTGTTTGAGTTTTATATTTTTCAATAAAAACAAGTTTAAAAAAGAATAAGGTTGTTTTCATTAAATATAGTGTCTAGAAGCCTAAAAAAATCGAAAAAAAACTGGATCTTTTTTATTTTTTGGTGCCAAAGAAGACATAAAGCGCGGTGTCCTTTAACGTTTTAAGCGATATTCATAACCTGCCAAAGTAACCCCATTTTTCTGCCTACTTTGGCACCTCAAAATAGTATATTATATACCCAGGGACTAAAGTGCATTTTTTAATCCCGAATGTGAGTTTATTTTCCGAGCGTTAGCGAGGTAAATAAACACATGAGGGGTTAAAAGGCACTTTAGTCCAGTTGTATATACGCTATTTTTTGCACGTCCTAAAGGACTTAATCTCAAAAATTCAAAATTTCAAAAAATTTTTCCGAAAATTTCGTTACATGTCATTCTGACAATTGAACTCTGCAAACGCCACAATCACATAGTTTCAGGATAATAAATCCCAACATGTACCGCGATGACTTTTTCTGTTGTTTACTTGTTGTTGTTGTCATGGGAACACTTTACTCCCTCAGGGAGTAAAAGTGCTACTTTACTCCCTCTTTTGGGGTACTAAAGTAGAGCCTTATATATAGGACGTGCAAAAAAAGTTTTTTCTCGGTTATCTTTCGGTATTTTTTTATGAATTTTTGACATTTATAGTCCAAAGGACGTTTGTTACAATGGAAGTTTTAGTTGTATAGAATTCGCGATCGTTTCAAAGTTATTTACAAAAATGTCTAAAAATCTGCCAAAGTAACCTCGTTTTACGGTATGTATTTCAGCGTTTTTTATTGAAGCTTTCAGTGATCAGGATACATTTAATCTTGCCTTTTCGTGTAATTTGAAATGTTCCTAGGTATGGGTCAGGATTTCCAAGTTTTACTGCTATATCAACCTTGATACAATGAAACCCTTTAAGTAATCCATTCCATTTATATTACTATTTTATCTGAACCTCAGCCGTTTGCTGCTGTTCATAATTGCATTTCTTTCTATAATCTTACGTTTGGTGACACACGTACACCTTTGTTTAAAATTTAAAAATATATTTTGAAATATGCTTATATTTCGGTATATTAAAAAACATCAAATACATTTCATTTTTGTTTAACTTTATATAAGTGGTAATACATACAGTGTTGTGTTCATTTGAAAACGTCCCACCTTGAAAATCCCCTAAACTATACAAAATATCGATTTCAGCAAAATTACGTCAATTTATTTTTTGTAGGGAACATTTAAATATAACATTGTCAAAATGCTATCATTGGTACAGCCCTTTGCCAACAAAGACGTAACGTAGTTTGGAACAACCAAAATTTGTATAATTTTGCATAGATTTGATATAATTATGAGATGATTGAACATTTTGCTGGAAAACGAATCTAGTTCCCTAATATCAATACAATCCTAAAGCCAATACTAAAAAAAACTGCAAAAATGATTTAGTAATGTTAATTCAATGAGTGTAAATGAATCATTCCAACTAAAACTTTAACGTCGAGTGAGGCAGTGCCCCCCCCCCCACTGCCTCATGTCGATTACATGATGAAATTCTTTAAATTTTTGTTCATTTCAATTTGATTGTTCTTGATCATTAAGTAGTTTTGAATAATTGTTTAAGAAGATATTGGCCACTAGATGGAGTTTTATTTTCTTAAATAAAATTTATGTTGTTATCATTACAACCCATGTAGCATCATTAGTTCAGTAAGAATAGACATAAAAAACCCAAAACCTGGAAACAATGCGTGTGTGTAAATGAATATGGCTATATAATATGCCTTTTTATTATTTTGTGATTACTGTTTGTGGGTTTATACCTGTTTGTACCCCAAATGAATAAATAAATAAGTACAAAGAGTTGCTTTTTGGTAGAGATCTATCTTGTATAATTCTAAACATATTTTGAAGAGTCGTCATGGTTTCATTTGGTGTTACCCCTGTTACACCCCTTGAAACGGGTGGATTATTTGTTTTTACGGATATCTCGGAAACAAAAATGCCCAATTTAAGAAAACTGCGATAGTTTTCGAGAAATCGGCCACTTAAACTGTAAAAAAGCATATTGTTTGGTATTATGTGGTATGGGTGAAGTGGTATCCTTTTTGGGCCTAATCCACTACTCTAGAACTCGAAAGAGATTTTTGTTGTAATTTTGGATTTAAAAAATTGCGAATTTTTATTTAATTTGGTTTTTCTTATTCATTTAAAATTACGTTTCGTTGTCGTCGTCTTCATTCTAATAAAAAAAAAGTAAATAAAACTGCATACCTGCATTGAATTACAACGAACGTTTACAATTAACATCCATATAAGCCCACTTAAGACACATAAAGGATACTGTACTTTTCAGTTTTTGTTTAATAAAGATAGTATGTATCATTCGTTTAACTAGATACATTACGTTTAGATGTTTTTAAATGTAGGAAGATATTAGCTTGTATTCTGGTGAGATGTTTTCTGAAATCGATAAAACAAATTCCAATTAAAGGTAGACCAAGTTATCTGGAAGAATTGTTGTCAAATTCTGAAGTTCAATATGACATCAATGAAGATGTGTTTCTTGTATATTGTGTTAATTAGGATAACGTTAAAAATAGAAAGTATTACTATAATTTGACTATACTATCTTGACTACAGGAGTTGTATCAATTTTGTTGAAGAGGTTGTGTTTCTTTAAAATAAATTATGATATAATTTACGATATTACTTATGATCGTCAGGTAGATAAATGTTAAGTGTGTTGCAGATATTGTTGTAACCCAGCTAAAACTTAAATATTTTTAGCTGGACCAATAAGAAGGTCCAGAAAGCTTATAAACAGGGTATTTATTTATAAAAAGCAGTTTGCAAAGGTGTTTTTATAGAATTAAGTTAGATATTAGATATGGTTTGATCATGCAGAATTAATATAAAGTGTTATATATTTTTAGAATCTATGAATGAAGGACTAAAAGTTTAACTTTTTAGTTTTATGATTGTTGATAAATTTTATAAAATAATTGGTTAAGTAACTTTTTAATATTAAAAAAAGAAAATTATTGTGTTTCACTTAAGATATAAATAAGACTGACTGAAAAAAAGTCAAGCAGCTTTATTCTATGCAAGGAACAACATGTATCTGTTGGGTGTTTCAAAATTAGAATTTGAGGTTAAATACAACATTTTATATGAGGTTAAGATTGAAACATCGAAACGTGTAAACAAAAATAAAGTTTGATTTGTAATAATTAAAATTTAATGAGAAGGATAAAAAGATTATTAACATATAATTTCTTTATGTTTCTAAAAATTTAATTATTTGTTTAGATTACAAACAGATTTTTTTTAAGAAAGCAAAAATATTGATCCTATATTAATAATTTAAATCCTATTTAAAATATAAACCAGTCTTTCTGTTTCACTTAACGAAAAATTTAAAAAGTTAGGTATTATTTCAATTTTGTTTGTTAATTTTAAGATTTAATGAAGAAAACGTTGTGTTATTTATTTGTGAGTTGTTATTTGGTTTTGTCTGTGTGTTTATTTGTTTAAATAAGCTCATAATAGTGTATGAGAAATATAGAAGCGACCCACCCTGAAAAGATTATCATACAAATTTTCTAGAAAAGGTTACTTTTATCAATATCTTTTTTATTCCTTATCACAATAAAAGCTAAATATTTAAATATATTAGGTAAATTCTTTTTATTTTTTGAGTTTTGAAAAAGTTCTTTGTAGCGCGAGACTATAATTTTAAAAATAATGTAAAATGTTACACAAAATGCAGCAAACTCTCAAGTAGGCATGTTAATTTACCCTGCGACATTTTGTCAATATAAATGTAATTTTCAGTTTCGTCCTTTAGAATTAAATCTATATTAGTTATTATTACTGTCATTATTAAGTTCTTGCATGCCTGACAGCTAATTCTTGATGCTATTTTGACTAAAACATATCCGGAAGTGTAAAACTATACAGGGTGTCATGAATTAGAACGCATTAATTTTAAGGAGTGATAGAAGACATCAAAAGAAACAAAAAAGTCTAAATAAGTTTTTTCTATGTTAATAGGCTTTCGAGTAATTTAGAAAAAACCATTGCCATATCTGGCAACCTTGCTTAAGTATAATTGCAGCTGGGTCTTGATTTTGTTTTAGAAAATCAAACAAACAAACTGATGATGACAGCCGTTGTTTAAAAATAATAACATCCGAAGAGATTAATCGGGTGACTAATTCTACGAAAATTGTAATCCGCACTGTTTTTCTGTAAACAAAATTTGTACGTTAAAGATTCATAACAAACCAACTATAAAAATAAAACAATAATTGACCTACATTTTATATTTATTAATTTCCGGAATATTTCTTGATGTATTTCTTTTTTTAAATACTATGTTATGTAAAAGAATTTTGATTAAGGCACCTAATTACCATAAAATTAAAGATTTTTAATATAGCCAAAACAAGGTGTCAACAAAATCCCTTAACCTAATTACCTAATTTAGATTAGATAAATGTTCTCTTTAAAAGATATTCTCTTATAAAATCATTAAAAACTGTTATTAAATAATCAGCAAGTCGTGCGTTATTGACAAATTATTATTTCAAAGTTCAACAAACTCAATATCTGATCTCACTCAAACAAGGGGTATCATTTACAAAGCTGTGATCAGGCATTGACTCAAATATTCTTAAATTTCAAGGTTGTAAGCAAAACGTGCTTTATTTCAATATTACAAACTTCCACGTCAGCATTTTGTGCGGATGTGGATCAAATTTTTTACAAACTTTACGGGGTTGTCACGTTTCTTAATTGAGTAAAATAAATTTTTAATTGTAAAAAGAATTCAATTTTACGCGGAAACGACATACGATACGATAAAATGTCATTTAGGTTTGTTGTTGTGATAGATGAGATGCATCTGCCGACAAAGCGCCATAATTAAAGTACTATTATTAAAGCGGCAAAATGATTTTAAAAGTTTCCAACTTTATTATTTTTTTCTGAAAAAGTCTGTTCTATCACCCCTTAAAATGAATGCGTTCTAACTCCGGACACGCTGTACAGTGCTTTAATCTCTTCTGAAGATATTTGCATTTCAAAATATTTAGTTAAAATATCTATGTTTTTTGACGTAATTTCACGATCTTTCTAGTACTCGTAATCTAAATACTCTCAGATAATTCTAGCCGTTTGCGTTTCCGTATCCCATCAAATATTTCGTCTCTATTGTACTGGATCATTCTCCCATTTGAAGCCAATTAGTGAATAGCGTAGATATTTCAACATGAAGCCAAGTGCACTATAATAATAATAATAATAATAATAATAATAATAATAATAAAAAGTTTTATTATCCAAATTATAAACGGCTTTAATAAGCCTTTTACATATAATTGGCATCGACAAGATAAGCATCATATAACAAATATAACTAAAAAGATGTATGTATATGTAGATATATATCATAAATTTTGAACAAAAACAAATACTAACAATTTTAATACAAATAATATATGTAAGTATGCAACTGTACCAAACACAACGTTTAGAGATAGATGGATAAATGAAAGTATATAAAAACAGAAGTCCAACAAAAATAATGCTATACTAGGAGTATATAGTCATCTTAATGTAATTTATATTAATAAAAATAAATAATGTATTGATGTACACAATAAAAAACAAATTCGAAATTTACAAAGTGAGCTTTTTTTTAACTTCATTAATAGAGTCATGAAAGAAATCAACATTATTCGATATTAACACTCTGTTGCACGTAGATAGTGCTAATCTAATAGGAGTGTTTATTCTATCTACAATAAATATACCATTGTTTCTATTCCTTAGGATTATCAGTGGTACTTTCAGTTTAACATGTTCTAATAATATAGGGCTGTCTATTAGACTATGTAATAATTTATATACAATTAATATTGCAGTTGTGTCTCTTCTTGTTGTTAACGTTGTAATTACAAGGTTACAAGATCTTTGAATAAGAAGAATTTGATCATTATATGAAATTAGGTATGGATACTTTGGGTAAATACCAGTAATCTTTTTGTAAATCCATCTTATAAATACTCTTTGCACTTTTTCTATGTCGTTTGTAAGAACATATTTATCAGGGTACCAAATTATTGTAGCATATTCTAAAATAGATCTAACATAAACACAAAAAAGCCTGTATAACAGATGAGTATTGTTAAATTGAGTACAATTTCTTATTAAAAAGAATAAGTATTTATACGCTTTTGTAATAATATTATTAATATGTTCGTTGAAGGTAAGCTTACTGTTAAACAATACTCCTAAATCATTAATTTGTTCTTTCCTGGGTAAATTCTGACCATTAATAGAGAAGCTGTAATCCCAGTTATTGTTTTGAAATTTTGAATAATTGACTATACAACATTTGTTTACATTTAAAGAGAGATCGTTTTTCGAAAACCAACTTGTAATGCTATTTAAATCTATTTGAAGTGATACACAATCATTGGCGTTATTAACAACAGTATAAACTTTAAAATCATTAGCATAGAGTAAACACTTAGCATTTGTAACAGACTGTGGCAAGTCATTAATAAATATATTGAATAACAATCCAGATAAACAGGATCCTTGTGGCACGCCAGACATAGGAGTAAACATCGATGACATTACACCATTTACCATAACAAAATTTACTCTATTTAAAAGGTAGGATTTGATTAATGCAACTGCGTTATCACTGAACCCAAATTTGTAAAGCTTCTCAAGAAGCATACCAAACGAGACACTGTCAAATGCCTTGCTGATGTCTGTGTAAACACAACACACTTGATTACCACTTGTTATTTTTTCACTCACATATTCGGAAAAAGTTAATAAATTAGAAACGGTGCTTCTGCTTCTGATGAAACCATGTTGACAAACTGATAGTGATTTTTCCACATGAGCATAGATTTGGTTGTATAGAATCTTTTCGAATACTTTTGCCATTACTGGTATAATCGAAATCGGACGGTAGTTTTCTATATTTGAAGGATCATCTTTCTTGTAAATAGGAACTATCTTAGAAATTTTCCACTGATTTGGAAATTCGCCCATTTTGATTGCAATGTTGAATATACTTGTTAGAGGTTCCTTTAGTATACTTGCACATCCTTTTATAATGAAGGACGGGATGCTATCAGGACCAGTAGATAATTTAGTTTTTAATGCTTTAATTGCTTGCTCAGTTTCTGATTCTGTTATCGGGTGAAAGTTAAAATAATCTAATCAGTACTCAGCTACATCTGTTGTATGTTGTTGATTCATATCCTGTTTGTATACTGAATTAAAAAAAGTGCGAAAGGCTTCTGCAATTTCTTCATTGGATTGTATCTTTGCTTCTTTGAAATTCATTTCCACCGGTATTCTATTAGTTCCCTTTAAATCTTTTAGATAGTTATGCAATTTCTTCGGTTCATTGAATATTTGTTGTTCACAATGTTTTAAATATTCCCCATATGTTAATTCTATTTGTACCTTCAGATCACTTGATAGTTTTTTCATTTCTGCTCTTAAGCTTTCGTTAAATCCTTGACCTTTCTTCAACTTTTTATGAATTCTTCGTTTTCTTCGTATCATTCTCTTTAAATCTGTAGTAAACCAGCATGGATACTTGTTTTGATGTATTTCCTTTTTTGGAATACAGTCTGCCATAATGCTGCTAAATGTTTGATAAATATTGCATATAGAGAGTTGTAGATTATTAATTACGATTATTTCCTGCCAATCAACATCCCTTAACAAACAATATAATTTATAAAAGTCTGCATTTTTATAGTCCCATCTTTTAATTTTAAAGTGACGGCGCTTTTCTTTATTGTTATTACTGAGAATTATAACGGAGAGTGCAGGGTGAAAACGTTTATCTTCTGGTACAAGTATATTGTGTCCTCTCTCAATTTGTATTTCTTTTGTAGATAAACACAGATCCAATAGAACTTTGTCTTCATTTAGTACTTGATTATATTGTGTAAGATTGCACGCAACCATAAACTTATTTAATATTGTACAATTAGAGTTTGTCCCCTTTCTGTCCGTTATAAATTCGCGAAGGTTGAAATCTCCACAGATGACCGCTTCTGTGTCTTCAATTGCAAATTTTTCAATATCTACCTGACAGTAAGTAAGTAATGCTTCATATGCTGTAATTGTGGCCTGGGGTTTTATGTACAGACCAATTATTATAAACTTTTGATTATTAATTTCTAAGCTCACTGTTAGACATTCAAAGTACTCATTTGAATTCTTATTCACTAACGTAGGATTGTATTTGTGATTACTGGCAATTAAGACACCTCCACCTCTTCTACAATTAGAAATATTGTAGTTCCGGTCAATTCTGTAGACCATAAACCTGTCATCAAAAAATTCACTGCTATAGAAATAATCGTTTAAACCCGTTTCAGTTAGAATAATTACGTCGTAAATACATGATATTGCATTACCTTTAAATTCTGTAGCTTTGGTACGAAGTCCTCTTACATTCTGATAATAAATCGAGATTGTTTGTTTTTTATTTACAATATTAGAACCTGCAACATTATCTATAGAGATTGATCGTAATTGTTATAAATTGTATTGTATTTTACCTTTTTCAATTTCGAATTTTTTTCTATAAATATGGCACTCTCTGTCGAAAGGTGAATGTTCCGTGTTTAAGTTTGATTTCATTTTTGTATTAAAATCTTTGCAATTCGGACAATCTTTCTTTGTGTTGTCACAGTTGGGAGCTGTATGATTAGAGCTTCCACATTTCAAGCAGATTTGAGGTTTTTCACAAATGTTCTGTTTATGCTGATAACCAGCACACCTAAAACATCTCAGTAGATTAACATGTTCAAAAACGCTGCATGCATTATCATTCAATGAACTATTTTGCTTTAAAATGCAGTTTTGAAGAGCTTTTTCATCTACATCTTCATCCAGGCCTACAATCTTAATTTTAGGTAGTTTGGGTTTCGGTACATTAACTTGATAATCCTTACCTAGTTATTTTTCCACCTCTTTTCTTATTTTATCACTATCTTCCTTTTGATTACATTTTATTAAAAATCCTCCGTCCTTTGTTACAGCAGTTTTTGCAATTGCTACTTCCAATTCGGCAGGTTTTACATATTTTTTTACATCATCCTTAATTTTCTTCGTATCTATATTTTGTGTGTTATCCTTGGGTTTAACTACAATAATGTGGTTGGGTTTGTGTTGAACATTTCTTTTTAAAACTTCACTAAAAGTCGAATTTTCTTTATTATCTGCAGCTCTATCATTTTTATTGTTATCATTTTTGTTTACCTCCTTTAATAATTCGATGTGTTGGTTTAATATGTCAATTCTGTTGCGTAGTTCGAAAATTACATCGTTTTTTTGTTTAATAACATACTTAAATAAGCGAAAATCAATTTCCTTATTGAAATCTTCTCCACTAAATGATTCCCAGAATGCGGACTCGCCGACTTCATTTTGTTCACTGCTTCCGTTTGCACTATTTTCACTATTTTCACAACAGATAAATATATTATCATTTACAAACTTCCCGTATAGTTTAGCACAGCTCATGTGGAACACATTAGTACACTGTGTTCATTTGATAGCATTTGTTAAGTTGCTCTTTTTACATCTTTTACAGATAGACGAAACAGACGCGTTGCCTGATCCGCCCGCCATATTTGATGAATGAAAAAGAAGCATACTTCTGATGCAGGCTTATAGCTATTATTATACTATACTTATCCTATACTTATAAAATACCATTAAGAAAACATTGAAGATATATTTTTATAAATTTTTGCTAAACAGGTGACAAAAAACAAACTTAGGTACCTTATTAAATAGAAATCAATAAGTAATTGGAATTTACAGTAAAATATATAAGTTAATTAACGACGACAATTGCAAACGCCATTATTGCACCAACCACCTTTAAATCCTATAACGAGACAGTGAGCAGCACATGCTGAATGATTCAAAGATTCAAAATCACAAGTCACACGTTTCTGGCGGGGACCTTGTTCTGTTAAACATAAAAAGGATAATTATGGAGAAACATAGAAAAGCTTAAAAAACTTACCTTTCTCTAGTCCTACTTCTTCTACTCCTAGTGCTTTCTCAACAACAGGCAAAGCCTTAATTGTTAAAAGACAGAAAGATGCTATTAAAGCAAAAATAATTAGTTTGCAGTTCATCTTTCGACTTGGTAAATTATTTGTAATAAATACATCTGGGCAAAGCTTTTATACATTGTGATCTGGTTGTTTTCTCTGTTCGATAATAAGGACTTCCCTTATCCCACAACTTTGTAAATTAATATTAATGCAGAGACCCTCAACCGATGATTTAATCTCTATAGTTGAATTTAAATTTTTTACATTGCAAGTCATGTGTTCAAGTGTAAATACATTATATTCCTCATTTCAGTCTCTACATAATGATTAAGGTAAAAAACGTTGTTTAGGTTAAAAATGTTAAGTTATTAAAACTTAAGTTGTCTAGGCTAGTACAAGATCAAATAGTTTACGAACTGCAGATTTATTACTAATAAAAGCTACAAATAGGGTTATCGCTTAGAAAGAGGTCATTGCTAAAACAGTAAATCACTTAATCCAAAGTTATTTTTCTTTAAATGATATTAATAGCTACTCTATAAATGGCTTGGTGAATCCCATTTTGTTGTATATTTTCAATTAAAAAGATTAATTTGTGCAAAAAAACAATAATTGTTAGGGTTTCCTCTACTCGAAGAAACTTTAAATTACAAAAATACGCAAAATTAGAAATAAAAGACTGGTCATAATAAATAACTTAAAAATGCTATTCAAGCAAACTGATTTTAAAACTTTTTTACGAATTATTTTTAATTAAATTTTTCGGAGGAAATTCGGTCACATTAATAATGTGACCTAAACATTAAATAATTAAGAATGTGTGTAGATATTACTTATATAAAGGACCACTTATTTCTTTTTCTGGAGAAAACTCCCTTCATGTAGCTTAAAACTCAAGATACTGATTATAGCAATGAATAGACTTTATGAGAAGCACACGAGATTTTATAAAAAGAGTTTACCATATTTAAATAAATCTACATTTCTATTGTTTACCATATATTAGGCGTGTTGGTTGGTAGCATTTGGAATTCGTTTAGGTCCACTGTCTGTTGTACTTAATAGTAAAAGACCAACCATGTCGCAAATAAACGTAACAAAGCTATGTAGCGAAAAATCAGAAATAAAGTAAGGAACAAGAATATTATATTTATCTTTCCGCAAAAGTAATACTGTTTGTCTATTTCGCGTATACAAAGATTACTTTGTGACACTGTTTTTGCGAAAAACAGTTACACAAAGTGCTACTTTGTGCAACTGAAAGTAGTGATTTTTTTATTTGTAAGGCTGGCAGTAGTAAGTAAATTTTGCTGCCAGCCTACTCTGTCATGTCATTCTGTCAACGAAGTCCAGTGTCAGACGTAAATGCGTAATAAGCAATAACACAGCTATATTCTGATTTCAAGATCAAAATTAGATTAAAAAGCCAAAACGTATATCGCTTGTCGATATTGAGGTAAGTTTAATTGAGTTGAATGATGTACACCTCCATTTCATCAAATATTTTTTTCAGTTTTTACCTACTAATGGGAACATAACCAAGGTGTTAGGAAGAATATAAAAAGGAAAGGAATAATGCTCGACAACCAACCCGCGGAAGTATTTTGGGGGCACATTATCCAAAAGAAAAGCACTTTCCCGTGATAGGTACTAATAAGTATTCATTAACTGGCGCCGTTTTGAAAATTTGAATGTTATGATGCTCAGAAATAACAGCGAGAATAATGAAACATATTTCATTTTAAGAAGCTTTGAATTAAAACAAAGCGCGGTTAATAGCGGATTTTCTACGAAAATTCGCTGAAAAGCTTGTTGGTTTTCCGGATCAAGTTGATGGTCGTGAATCCCGTGTCCGTCCCTACTCAAATTTCATTTTCATTGTTTAGATTTAGAGGTTAGGTTAGTTATTTTCTATTGTTGTATGTTAAGCAGTTTTGATATATTAAAATGTTTATTGTAATAGAAACAGTAAAACCTTGATTGAGTACATGATTGTCTTATCAAAATAATTATTTATAATAAAAATACATTTTTATCTTATATCAGAAGAAACAACTAAGCTGTCACATTTTTTTAAACTTGAATTTTTCCCTGCCTACGTGATTTTTTCAAAATGACAGTGGATGTCATTGTATGCGTTATCAGTTATTACCAACATTACCACATCAAAAATACCCGCGTGTACATTTTCCCATTTCTTTAAAGTAAATTGTAAATTAAGGCGAAATAAACAAAGTATTATGTAAAACACGTGTTACAATTCCTTTTTGTAATACTCGTATATAGCTTAACTCGCCGCTTCGCGGCTCGTTAAGCAAACTTATACTCGTATTACAAACATCGTCATTGTATCACTAGTTGTACAATATACTATTAAATTATTTATCAATATACTTACCCGCTCTAATGCGCTCTCATTAATTCTAACTATACCGTATAGCATTATTGAAACCTACTACATCCTGAACGAATTATTTAACAAACACCCCTAACTTACCCATCCACCCCCAGATTTACCCTCCCACCCTCTTCTACCAACGAACCCACAAACACGTAACGTTGACTTAAGGATTTAAAACTATTGAATTTTAAATTCATTAATTTTGATTATTTTACAGAAGTGATCGTAGCTCTGCATTACGAATGATTGTTGTTTGTCGGCTTTTATTTAGCATAACGATTTCATCTAGTCCAACCCATTATTACATCTCAGCTGTCAATTCGCCTATATTTTCCAAGATTTTATAGTATACTCTAATTTGATAACGAATTCGGACTATTTAAACCTCCCGGGTTTTCATCTTCGAATTTAATTACAACGAATTCATTATTGAGTTAAACAAAATTTGAAAAGGTGTTTCCCAATATGTGCAACAAATGAAAATCAATGTTAGCTTAACTTTGAGGAGTGCTGTAAAGAAGTTCTAACAAATTCATATACTAATAGTTCCAGATACATATAACATCGCCAAATACAGAATTAGGATAGCCCGATAGCGGATAGGACCGGAGTATGACAAACTATGTGTAAAATAACTGGAAGAGATTTGTTTCATCAGGGCCGGCCTTAGAGCAGTGCGTGGTTGTTTCCTACACAGGGCACTGAGGGCACAAGAGCACCAAACTACTAGCGATTATATTTAGCACCGGCCTTGCGGCTTGCGTTCATCCAGGTTTTCCTTCATAATATCGTTGAGTTACTTGAAATCCTACCTAATCCTAATCGTGACTACTTACAATTACATAAATAGTTACAATTACATTATAATCAGAGCTGGTTAATCATTAACTCAATTGATCTCTTTGTAATCAGTTACTAAACCATTACGATTACTTGTAATTATAATCACAAAAAATCAGTAAATCACTACAATCTGAGGGTGCGAAACTTGTATAAACTAAAGAACTTTTGAATCAATGTTGCAAATATCTAACTGACTACATAAATTATGGGTTCACCAATACCCTCTCAATGTCCAAGAAAATGGACAAGAAACTGAATATCGAGCCAGTATTTAGGGAACATAGACGAATTCGTCGCATAAGACGTCAATTCGATAAAACAGCTCAGGATAAACCAATTCAAACAACTCAAAAAAACTTGGAGTTGAATTTTTCAATGCGCTTCTTGATTCAGTTACGAACAAACCAAACGAAAGGTTTGTACAATTTTATGAATTCTCTGATATTTGGGACTTTTTATTCGGCTTCAAGAACTTGCCAGACACAGACAACATCGATGGAAAAGTGTTGCGCGAAGAACTTATAAGGGCTTAAGTATAAGGACTTATCTCCCAGAAATCAACAAATCAACAACGGCACCCCATAAGGTATTGCGATTTATACTGGAAAAATTCAAGATTTATATCTCAATGTCCAGACATTACTTTAGGATTACTTTAAGAATTTTATTGATAACTTCTGTCACAGTAGCCAGTGGAGAGAGAAGTTGTTCAAAACTGAAGTCGACAAAAACATATTTGCGAACCACGATACTACAAGAAAGGCTGAACGATTTAGCAATTCTCTCCATAGAAAATGACTTGGTGGAATCCTTGGACATTCAAGAATTAATTCAAGATTTCGCCGATAAGAAAGCATGGAAAGCTAATTTGAAATGAAATGAATTTATTTTCGACATATTCTGAATATTTTTATTATTAATACTTTTTATTGTTAACGCAGTGCTTAATAAAAATATATTTTTAAAAAATAGATTGTCTCTTACGACCCCTCTTTTTCTTAAAAGGGAGCATCGAATTAAGCTACACAAGGGCTCCTAGAGGGCTAAGACCGGCATTGTGTTTCATTATCGATATGCGCGTTTTACGAAAACTAAATATGGAACAAAGATTTATTTACTTGATTTAGTAAACATGCGCATTAAACAAATTAGTGCAATCAATGGTCCTGACTGTCTATTCCAGAAAGGATGCTACTTCTGAATCTAAATGAATCCTAGACGAATTCTAAAATGAATCCATGTGCTGAACCTGCAATGAGACATCAAGGACAATTAAAATTTAAAAAACTCGTCATACGAGGGGAACTAGAATAATTATCTACCTAGCCATGACTGAAACAACTGACAATCTTCAGCGTTTAATGTCAAATAGTGGCAAGTCTTTTATAATTGTATCTGAAGTTTCAGTGAAATTGACCTGTTACTTTTTGTTTTGTGCGCGATTAGTTGACAAAAAATGAGTGTTTTGAAATTGGAGCATAGGAGTGTGATTAAGTTTCTCACAAAAGAAGGCAATGGTCCAAAATTTATAAGAGAACGTATGATTGCCGTATATGGAGATGATGCCCCATCATATTTTACGATTAAGTTTTGGTCAAAACAGTTTCGTTGGGGACGTGAATCCATAGAGGATGACCCTAGAAGTGGAAGTCCACTTGAGGCAACCAACAGTGAAATGTGTGACAAAGTGGAAGCTATGGTTCTTGAGGATCGCCGCATGAAGGTCTCCACCATTGCTACTGCTCTGGGAATATCAGAACCTAGCGTTTTGACCATATTGCACGAAAAGTTAGGCATGAATAAAGTCTCAGCGAGGTGGATTCCCAGGTTGTTGACTCCAGAGCAAAAGACGCGAAGACAGCAAATTTGTCAAAACAATTTAGATCTTTTGGAAGCTGATGCTGAATTCCTAACTAGGATAGTGACTGGAGACGAGACCTGGGTACATCACTGGCACCCTGAGACAAAGCTGGAATCTATGCAATGGATTCATAAGGGTTCTCCACCCCCAAAGAAAGCTCGCACACAGCCCTCAGCCGGAAAACTTATGGCAACAATTTTCTGGGATTTGCATGGAGTTCTTCTGATCGAATATATGCCTAAGGGCACTACAATAAATGCAGAGGTTTACGGTAATACGCTCAAAAAGTTACATTCGGAAATTACCAAAAAACGTCCCCACTTGAGGCATAAAAATGTGCTCCTTCTTCATGACAATGCGACGGTTCATAAAGCCGCCAAAGTTCGTCCAATTCTGAACGAATGTAACTTTGTAGAGTTAGACCACCCACCTTACAGCCCAGATCTGGCACCCTCGGACTTCTACTTATTCCGAAATCTGAAAAAACATTTGAGAGGCCGCCATTTTGAAAGTGATGACCATTTGAAACGAACCATCAATGACTATTTTGGCAATCAGGAAGAATCATTTTTTTTAATGGTATGAATTCATTGCAAGACAAATGGCGAAAGTGCGTTGAAGTTGGGGGAGATTATATTGAAAAATAAAATTGTTTAAAAAATCATGCGTCTTTTGTTTCATGCTTAGGTAGATAATTTATCTAGTTTCCCTCGTATAAATAATGTTCTAGAAATCAAACGCTTGTAATACACAAAGTGAAATGAATCTATAATTGAGCATAAGTGATAATAGATAACAGTACAGGAGAAACACTAATTAACAGGAGTTAATAAAGAAATTAAGTATCTTAACCAGCTTTTAATTACGACCAAGGATATTCAAACTTTTTCTAATAGCGTTTACCGTCTCCAGCCTTACTTTGTGGAACTCCGTAATCATGAAATCTAATATAAATACAAAGATTAGTTAAAGTTTCACAAGTTTTATTAGTTTATCTTAACCTGACAATATTGTTTCGATACTTTGTGTCATTATCAAAGGTAGATAAGATTGATAAACAAACACTTTGCTAAGGATAAATACATACAGAAAATAGGTAACTAGATACAATACATAACAAAAACTAAATATCTAACACTTCTAATAAAGGAGAATTACTAAGCTCAGTTTGTTCATTCATTAAAGGTACTGTGCGTTTATGTCTGTATATTTCAAAAGCTTCTAAAATTTCTAATTTGTGTTTGTTGTTGCAAAAATGTAAGAATTTAATGTTGTTTTGAGGTGTCATTGGGCGGTTCTGTTCCAAAATGTGTTTGGCATAATTCGATTTTTCTGGATGTTTAAGTCTATAAGAGCGTACGTGTTCTTTGTATCTTATGTCGAAATTTCTAAGTATTTGTCCAATATAAACCGAGTTACAAAAAGAACAATTCAAACGGTAAATGCCGGATTTCATGATATCTTATGTTTTGTCTTTAGCATTGGATAAAAATGAAAAGGTGTTGGTGTTAGTTTTATAGGTTATTTTGTAACTGGTGGTTTTTCTTATTATAGTTGAAATTTGTTCTGATATCTTGCCAAAGTATGGTATTGATATGTAGTTTGTGTCTTGTATTTGAGTGTCAATTGGAAATATTCTTTTGATAGCTAATCTATAATCTTTTTGTTGAATTAAAGTGTCAATCACGTTATGGTTATAATGGTTTGCATGTGCTAATTGTTTGATGATTGAAATTTCTTTATCAAAATGTGATTGTTTCATTGGAGTAGTTAAAGCTCGGTGTACTAAAGATCTATAAGCCGCTAGTTTATGCATTTTATGATGACATGAATCGTTAGGAATAGTGACGTCTGTGCTTGTGGGTTTTCTGTATATGGAAAAATCAAATTCCTTGTCTGTATTAATTGTAATAGTTAAATCCAAAAAATTAATAGCTCTATTTTGTTCTGTTTCTAGTGTAAACGTGATGTTTGTGTGAAGACTGTTAATAAGAATTAAAAATTCATTGATAAACTCAAAAGAACTCTCAAAACAAGCTAAAATGTCATCAACGTAACGAAACCAAAAAATAATATGTTTAGAAAGATCTAATTCAAATATTCGATCTTCCAAATTATCCATAAATATGTTAGCTAATAGAGGACTCAGAGAATTACCCATAGGTAAATCATCCTTCTGTAAATATATTATTAAAAGTGAAATAATTTTGACTGATACAAAGATCAAATAATTGAATTAACTCTAATCTTTTTACTAATTCTACATTACTATTAACTAGGAAATTATCTAACAAAGGAATACAGTCTTGTGGTGGAATCTTTGAAAACATGTTACAAATGTCAAGTTTTGAATGTGCTGGAAGATGTATGTTCTGTAGTTTTTCTACTAATTCTAATGAATTTTTGACAGAGTATTTCGATTTGTATCCTATGATATTAATAATATGGTTGAGTTTCTTGGACAAGGTGTGATTAGGTGCGTTGATATATGATACTACTGGTCGTATCGGCATGTTGTGTTTATGTGTTTTAATCAGTCCATATAGTCTTGGTGGTTGTGGGTTTTTATGACACCTCAAAACAACATTAAATTCTTACATTTTTGCAACAACAAACACAAATTAGACATTTTAGAAGCTTTTGAGATATACAGACATAAACGCACAGTACCTTTAATGAATGAACAAACTGAGCTTAGTAATTCTCCTTTATTAGAAGTGTTAGATATTTAGTTTTTGTTATGTATTGTCTCTAGTTACCTATTTTCTGTATGTATTTATCCTTAGCAACGTGTTTGTTTATCAATCTTATCTACCTTTGATAATGACACAAAGTGTCGAAACAATATTGTCAGGTTAAGATATTAATAAAACTTGTGAAACTTTAACTAATCTTTGTATTTATATTATATTTCATTTTTCTAATATTTTATTATGGTTTCATAAAAAAAGACATTGAAAGCTTTATAGCTTTTAGATTAAAGTGGCTTTAAGGGGATTCTTACCAAACGTGCCAAATCTTGTTTGGTATATACCAGAATCATCATAATGAGAATTAAATAGTTGTTTATATTTAATTAATTTGTTATATTGTTAATTTTTTTAAATTTTTTATAATTAATAAGATATTCAAATATGTTGTAAATTCCTATTTTAATCGCAAATATTTTATTGGTTTCACTTTTATAATAAGTATATTTTTTTTTAAATGTTCGCACATTCAGTAATAGTTTAGGATTTATAGCAAATTTATTTAAAATAAGCCAACATAGGTAAACTTCAAGAGCAGTAAAAGTGCACCTATTTAAAACCTGTTTAAATAATTTACATTAAATATATTTATTTTTTCTATATTAAATAAAATTATATCTATAACCATCAAAGTAATCAATAAAACATTATACTTTATATATAGCTATGACAGGAAATATTTAAAATGAAATTAACCAAGATGTTAAGGTTGGGTGGTCAAAGAACTTATGCGAGATGAGATTATTTTTTTCTAGCCATCATTTAAATCTAAGAATATTAATTTGCATATAGCTAATATTTATCAGGAATCCAAATGGGAAGACTAAAAATTAATGTTAATTATCCATCATTAAAATTTTTAAATTTTTGGAAATATTTATTTTTGACACAAAAGAAGAGGTCGTCATATATTACATACCGTCATAAGATCAACATGATCGAATCGAAATATAAAATAGTAACATTTCTATTTTGCTTTAGTGGTGAAATCTATGACATTTGTGAAGTTTAGAGATTTTAAATTATTGCAAACACGATGACAATATGGCCGCAATAAAAACTACTAATTAATCGGTTAAATTCCGTCAACTTTCTAGGAATACGTCAGTGTTTATTAAAATATTGTTTATTGTACCTGATTAGGTATGATAATATTATTAAATTATATAAAAGAATTCCAGTGTAGGTGTTTGACCACTTTCACGGTATCTTTTTAAGATAGCAGGTGAATATACATTTATTATTTTTAATTATCAATTTAAAATTCATATTTTTTTATTTCTGTTTACGTAAGCTTTTTAAATATTATTATATTTAGGACAAAACTCCAAGTTTAGCTATTCTTCAATTTAAACTTCCGCATGTTCTGATGATAACTTCAAATGAAAGTTTGATTACGGTAAACATTATTGGATAATTCAAATATTAGCATTATTTCAAAATCATTTTTCTTGAAAACAGTTTTACATGTTCATAATAATCGTTCATTATAAATCAGTTACATAATAACAATTGGTTCTGAGATATTTAACGATAAAGGTTTTTAAGATCATTATAATTATCTTTTTGGTCGCTAATTAGAATATTTCGCGCTAGTTTTCTACTATTTTGTGATAAAAGGGTTAATTAATTATTTTTAAATATGACTGTTAATTGCTTGTAATATTGTAGATTTGTAGATATTTTTTATATTACTGCGGTTGTTATATTAGCAAAAGTTCAATACTAAGGTATTACCATTGATATTAAGGTAGCCAGCCATAAGTGGAATAAAGAGTACATTATTATGATTTAAAATAATGATTTAAGTTGTGGATCATTTTTTACCGATTAGTAGAGCTCCATGATATGCCTGTGTCAATTCGAATTTCCGATGTCCAAAGAAGTTAATACTGACTTACAGAGAATCAATTCGATTTTACGAAAATCTTCTTCGTTTTTATCGTATTTGAAATATATATGTTCCGTGTTCTCTTTGGTATTTTCCATTTTCTACTGTTACTTGAGAAGATTCTTGCGCTAAATCTAATATTTTAAACGATCTACTTTGTCGATTCATAACTCCAATCTCTATATGAAATTACTAGAAAAGAACATAACCTTTGTAATAGGGTGGCCGTTATTTTGCAAAAGTTAAAATATTTTAGGCCCCCCCCCCTCCAGATCTCTTTAAAAATCTCAAAAATAAGCTGTGCAAAATTTCAGCTCATTTGGTCAATATTAACCAGTGTCACCAAGAGGTTAAAGTTTAAATGGGATTTAACATGGGTTTGGTGCACTTGCAGAGACTTTGTAGCATAACTTCTTTATCTTCCTATATTTTAACTAGAGCGAATGTACGTATATACTCATGTTGTTGAAAATTGCTGAATACGAATCTGATAACATTCAAACTGTCAGAAAAACCTTTGACAGTTGACACTAAAATGAGCATTTTCGAGAAACTGCCAAAGGTTTTGCGTCAGATCCGTGTTAAGCAACTTCAACAACATAAGTATACAATATTTTACGTTAAGACAGAAAGAAGTTATGTTATGTCACGTATGGCCGGTTTCACAAAGCTTGATTAAGTTCTAATTAACTTAATCATGATTAAATTTGAAATTCAGAAATATAATTGGATAAAATTTCAGGTCTCTTAATTCTCAGTCAATGAAATTTCTGGATTTCAAATTTAATCACGATTAAGCTAATCAGAACTTAATCAAGCTTTGTGAAACCGTCCACAAATCTCTAGAAGTACACCCAACCCATGTTAAATCCCATTTAAACTTTAACCTCTCGGTGGCATGGGTTAATATTGACCAAATGGACTGAAATTTTGCACAACTAATTTTTTGACATTTTAAAAAGATCTAGTGGGGAGGACCAAAAAAATTTTAACTTTTGCAAAATAACGGCTGGCTACCCCACTATGTAATCACTAATCACCAAATGATATTACATCATTTGTAGTACTCTTAAAAGCAATAATATAGTAAATAAAAAAAAATTGAGTACTTACATTGCATTACAAACACTAAAAACTTTATATTTAATAAAATATTATTAATAAATTACAATATTTTTAATTTTATCAGACACCACATGGTGTTTACACTATACCACTTACAACATAGAACCAATTTGTGTAGAGCAGCAAACGTATAACTCAAGATTGTTGTTCTAACATTTTCGAAAAATCTGACATACATATATGGCTATCTGCCTTATTTAATATATTTTGAGATACTTGATTGGAGCATTAAGAAAAGCCATAAATATTGAGTTACACTTTAACAAAAACTAAAATATCGATTTTTTGCTCTAAGCCCTCGACTTAAAACACAGGAAATAATATAAAACACTAGAATAACTTATAACAAGAGAAAAAGACGTATACATTGGTTACATTGGTCAAATTAAATCCTAAATTCATTAAAATAGCGTGGTGCATCGCATATAACTGACGAAATGAACGAAATGACGAAACTTCTTACTAGTTTGCCTGCCGATCCCCTGATTTTATATAATGCATTGGTTCCTGTGTAACTCATAGAACTTCTGAGTTCAACAATTTTTCTATTCCCGACTAAGATTTTCTTTTTTCTCTCGGGAATTCCCGAGTTTCCTTTCCTTTCCTTTAACTAATTCCTTTATAATTTAAGGAATTTCTTTTAATTAATCCTATAATCACTTTCCCCCAAAATTTGCAATTGGAAAAGAACTAATATACAATAATAAAATAAATAATATTTAATGAAAAGCACAGCAGTACATAAAATTCGATCTTATCGTCTCTATTATGGCAAAGACTTTCCTGTTTAGTGTTGTATTGTTTGTCATCAAGTTCTAAGTCAATAATAACTGTGCGAATATGAGGATGATTTAACCATGCAAGTATTATTTCAAAGATTCATTTGTAGTTTACAAATAAACAATTTTAAATACATTCATCTTTGTAAACTACTTCGTTCTTTTCTAAAAAAATACTTGGTATTGCACCCTACAAATTTTTATTTTTCCAGGTAATAAATGTTTGATTTCATAGATTTTTTTGTTAGGTTCGCAAGGGGCCAAGAACAAGCTAAGAATATAAAAACTATGCTAAACCTCCTCACTGTCATTGTTTCCAAACTGCATTAATGATACAAACACTGAAAATTTACAGAATGGAATGCCAACGGCTTGTCAAATCACACCTAAGAATTACGAGCGTTTATAACCAACCATGATTTAGACATAGTCTTAATCTCAGAAACCCATTTTACTGACAGAAGCTACTTTAAAATACATAATTATAACGTGTACGGCACACAACATCCTGGCTCACGGAGAAACGGCAGTAATTATAAGAAGCTCTATTAAACACAACGAAACAGATATATATATTCTCAAGAACATATCCGAACTACAAGTGTGGTTGTAGAAGATTGGTCAGGACCACTTACAGTTACAGCATTATATAGCCCTCCTAGACATAATATAAAAGCAGAACACTACACCCAGTTCTTTAATACACTTGGGACACGGTTCATTACTGGAGGAGATTACAACGCCAATCATCAGAAATGGGGAGCGAGAGTAACTACCACAAAAGGAAGCGAACTGCTCAAGTCACTTATAACCAATAACCTCAGCTATCTTATTACCAGACAGCCCACATACTGGCCTACGGGCAGGAGAAAAATTCCTGACTTACTTGATTTTTGCGTTACAAAAAACATATCGCAGAACTACTTAAACATTGAGCAGTGTCTGTATATGTCGTCAGATCATCCTCCTATTATAGTTATACTTAACGCCCAATTAACACAGCGATCTAGACCAGTTACACTTAGTACAAAGGTAACCGATTGGGACTCGTTTAGAGACCTAATTAATGAGAACTTAACATTAGAGATACCCCTACAGACCCCAGATAACATTGATGATGCAGTAGAACACTTTAATCGTACTATACAAAGCGCAATATGGGATTCAACCCCTCAACTGGAGATTACAAACACGAAACCTACTCTACCAATCACGATAAAAAGAGCAATAGCTGAAAAAAGAAGACTTCGCCGAATCTGGCAGAACACTAGATCACCCAACGACAAGAATCGACTGAATGCTGCAGCACGAAACTTGAAAGTAATGATTCAAGACCAAAAAAATCTGGAGATCCAAGAGTATCTATCAACTCTCTCTGCTACCGAAGCATCAGACTACTGTTAATGGAAAGCCACACGTAAAATTAAAGCAACCCCTATGAGCGATATCTCCATTTCGAAAACCGGACGGAACCTGGGCCATAAATGCCCAAGAAAAAGCTGATACTTTTGCGACGCATTTATAGAACGTTTTTCAGCCCTTTGCTTCTGCATTAACCCTAGAAGAAGAAGCTGAAATTCACCAATATCTCGAGTCACCAGATCAGATAAGCTTACCATTAAAAAAATTTACGCTAGCAGAAGTTAAATCCTTTATTAAATCTGAACTAAACCCCAAGAAGAGTCCAGGTTATGATTTGATTACGGCGAAAATTCTACAGGAACTGCCAAATAAAGGATTTACACTATTAAGGAAGTTGTGGCTGTAGAGTAAAATGATGAGAATGTAAAAGAAATTAGCGCAGTTGATAGATTTTAATGCAGAAAATTATTTTCTGAAAAATCTTTAATGTTTAGGAAGTTTGTTTTTGCATAAATTGCATTTAAAAATAACACGCGATCTTATGCAAAGTGGTAAATTGTTGATACATTTATTATAATAACTTCATAAAGAATGATAAAAAAAATTTGACACTAAAACATTTCACGTAAAAACGTTGTAAGATTGTGCCGTTAAAGTTTCAAATTTGTTAGAAAGATACTGTTGGCAAAAAAAATTAATACGAAGAATTTCTCGATTGAACGTTTGATATAGCTTGCAAAGTAAAAACGTCGCATTGCGACAAACGAGCGGGAAACTTAAATGCTTTATATAGCTACATGCAGCACCACTGGCCGCTTGTAATCTATATCTCGAAAACAAAACCAGTTGTATTAAATAAAAAGATACATAATTCTGAATTTTTTACTACTACGTTTTAAATGAAACTGAATAAATAGTGTTTCGTTATCGTTTTCTATACATATTGGCAAAGATAACCCCAAAACTTGAGTCAACGTCATTTAGTGCATTAACTTGTTTTAATCAGAACAACAAACGAAATACTGGTGCCAACTTAAGGCAATGTTGTCAGTTTTTCACTACTCTAGAAGCGTATAATTTATTTATATTCTAGAGAAATTTCTTTATTTTTTACTGCTTACATAGTAATATTACTTTATTTTTACTAATAAAAAAGAAAATTTGAATGAAATTTCTGTTTAGAAGAATTGTTTTTTTCATCATTTTTTCACGTTCTTAAGTTTGGACTAGACAGTCAAAAGTTGATTTCTGACTTTAAAAAGACTAATAATTAATTAAAAACATATATAAATAATAACTAAACTGCTTTCACATGTATTCTAATAAAACTAGTATCGTTTGAGCCATTATTTGAACCAAAACTATGTAATTATTTCTATTTGTCAAAATAGCAAAGCTCCATAACTTTTGGTTCAGACTATCCCACCACAACTCCCTTAACAACGATATTTAATGCTATAAATAGATTAAGTCATTTCGCGTTCTTGAACGTGGCACAGGCGTTCGACAAGGTTTGGCATCTGGGGTTATTGTTCAAGATCAAGAAGAATCTTCCACACTCTTTCTACCAGTTATTGAAATCATATCTCACTAACCGATACTTCCAGGTGAAATTCCAAGGTGAACTATATCCTAGTCTATATCCCATAAACTCTGGGGTACCACAAGGAAGTGTCTTAGGACCCTTCCTGTACCTACTCTATACAGCAGATCTACCTACTACAAACGATACGACAACAGCTACGTTCGCAGATGTCACTGCTATTCTAGCCTATCATGACGTTCCAGCTATTGCTTCACGACATTTACAACTTTCCCTTAACCAAATGCAAGACTCGTTACGGATCTGGCGTATCGAGGTTAAGGAAGTCAAATCTGTCCATGTCACCTTCACAGGTTGTCACCTTATTTTCAGTCCTTTGCAATTTCGGAGCTATTTTGTTAATAAAACTATTAGTACTGTTTATTACAAATTTCTAGGTGGTTTACAAGTTCCTGGTTTCTAGGTGGTAGTTCCAGGTTACAAATTTTTATTTGCAGACAATAATTATAGTAGCTATATGTATATTTAAGCGTCTAATTGTTTTGTAAAGAATACTTCATATATATTTTATTTACATGTTTATTCCTTTCTGGCAATATTTTAATTCTTCCGTTTTAATGAACGGTAGGAGAATTTTCCTGAAGTTTCAGTTTAGTGCTGTTTATTTATTTCATGTCTCACTAATCTAATAGTCCTTGTTAACTTTTCTAATGGAATACTAGTTAGGGGAGAGAGAGGTATATTAATGAGGAAATAAATACTGTCAGAAATATGCTAACTGTAAGAACTTATAACTCTTTTTATAAATTTACTTTGATAACTACTCTAGTATAGTAACAATATTTTAAATACTGTGGGTTAAACCCAGAATTTATTTAACCTGTTTTTACATTATCTAGTAATTTTTAATTTACAACAGATTAAACATATCCACCCATATTGCTTTAAAAAGTATAAGATTTTAGAAACTAAGTATCATTTAAATAAGCATTTGCGCAAAGACTAATTAACCACATTGAATACTAACCGCTGGCGAAAGGTATAATATATTTACCTGTGCCTTGTCAGAGCTGTTTATCTTCATCTTCTCCTACACAAACTCAGCACGATGTCAAAAGAGGGATTCCATACAGCGAATTTTAATGATATTTTTGCAACGATTACGCTGTGATTAATCACTAATTGTCGTAGAGAATACAGGTGAAAATATTAGTGTGCCAAATTGAACAGCATCTTCTTTAATTGGCTTCTCATATTTCTTTCTTTTTTTCAATTTTACTTACCTCGTTAATGTGTTTAGTTTAATCAATTAAGACGAAGGTTATCGTACATTATTTTTTGGCTGTTTAGATATAGCTATCCATAATTTCGCAATTACTCAAAATTAATGAAACTTTCTAATTCATGGAAAACAAAAAAGGACCAACAAGTCTTTAAAAGGATTGTTGTACTTTTTTTTATTGAATCAGAATTTAAAATGGTAGGCCGATGAAAAATGATATGATCCATTTTCACTTGTCGTGTTAGTTCATAATATGAGCGATGCTTTCTAATTCACTAAACAGTAAATTATGTAAATGAATAACAACAGCTTTTAGCTACCGGTATTTTAAGTAGATTGACATCAATCTGTAGTGCAAATGGCAATAGGAATGATAATAATAATAGATGAGGAGTTTAGACGATCATATTTCAGTTAGGTATGATTGATTATAAACTACTTAAGTTTGTGCTCAACATACATTTTGTGTTTAGATAATTGGTACCAGTCTGCTCTTCAACAAAAAATGTTTGAAAAAAAGTAACTTTTTTGTGTCTTTAACTGGACAAATTTATATTTCTGTGCTAGGATTGATGAATCAGATCAAGATCATGATGAAAGCTTCTACAGTCGTACATACATTTAAAAATTGTTCTGAAGTCACACGTTGCATATATATATGATTTGAAAATTCTATGAATTAGGTGATGGCACATTGGTATAGGCTTTATTTGTTCATTAGAGAAGGTGGTAAAAAATAAATTTCCAGTTGGAATGTTGTATGAATACTAGACACAGACATAGATGTAATTGTAACAAAGATGAAATACAAAACTTACTACCTGCTTATCTTTAAGTGAAATAATATAAAGGTGTGAAAAACCTAACTCTCCACAAATTTAAACTCTCAGGCGGGTCGCTTCAATGGATAACTAAATTCTTATATTTAAGGACACAGTAATATAAAAACATATTTACACAAATAAATCTCATGGATAATAACAACACAATTTTATTTTTATTAACAAGTAACAATGAAACAGTAAACAAAAACGAAAATTAATATCATCAAAGAAATATTTTCTTTTAATGAAATAAAAAGACAGAAATAATCGTTTTTTTATTTAAATAACAATAAAGAATATAAATACAGATTCTCTCTTTTTAATTCTATAAATAATTCTCATTAGTCTCAAAATAAATAATTGTTTTAGTGTAACTATAAAAAATTACTTCTTGAAATAAAGAGAAAAATTTGTTTACAATCCTTTATGCCCTTTTTGGTATCATTAACATTTCTTATTACTTATTAAACTAATTACTACACAAAAACTCACGGTTTTTAATTAAACTCGACAAAAAATTAAAATTGAAAAAACGTGTCAACAATCGATTCATAAATATATCCAAATCAAAAAAGGTTTACGAATTGGAGTTCTTAAGCCAATAACTGTTATTCATCACAGGTGAGTAACTAAACTTTCTTAATGTCCAAATCCATATAATAATAAAAATGTTCTATAGATTTGTCTTGTTATCAAAATTCAATCGTAGAATTCATTAATCACGTGTTTAAATTGAGACACTTCTTAAATAAATACTTTCATTTTAGAATTTCTTTAATTAATTTATTTTGATGTTTAACATAAACAAATCTAACCTTAAAGCTTTGACATTACTAAACTAGCTCCATAACCTTAACCATAACCATAACCAACATAACCTTAATCTTTATCAACTGAACAAGACGTGTGCACTCTCTGCAAGGTGTAAAGTGGCAGAGATTTTGTTGATAAATGGCTGTCTATTTATATGATTTACTAAACAATTAAAATATCCATAAAACAAAAAACTGTTGATTTTTGATAAAAATTTTCATTAACGCAAAAACTAATTAAGTAGTCATATAGGAAATTAAATTCCGAATTCAATGGTATATAATGCTTGTATGAACAACCAAAATTAACCTTACAACTGAATGTCGATGACATTAATTAACATTTATTAACTTAATTATCCAAAACTACCTTTTCACACTTTCCCATTTTCACAAATTTCAGCAATATATACTTAAAAACATTATTTTTATAATTTTAGGTATCTACATTAAGAAAATTCAAACCAAATAACAATATACAGTGCACGTTCCAAAAGTTCAATATGATTACATGTTTTTATATGATATCGACAATACAAAACCCCCTACATTTAAGATCGTAACAATTATGTGGTAAATAAGCAGCTTTACAAACCTCCACCAAAATAATCTGAGAACCTTGTTATAAAGAAAATATAGTTTTAACTAAATTTTTGCAAGCGAAGTAGGTAAATATTTATATGCACCCTTAATACAGCACTTATCTGTTCTAGGTGAAATCTTACATTAAAATTGACCTAAACTTCATTAAATTGAAAAATTAGATAAACGTCACCCAAATCCTTGATAGCAAAAGAAGATTAACTAGATTTTATGAAAAATCAAATTTTAAGGGTATTCTTTTTATGCCTAACGTGTTCAAGTGTGCATAATAATAATTGCTACAACCCAGAACCTGGAAACCAGTAGCTGTAAGCTTGTGCGGAAGGGAGGGGGTGATTATTATTATTACGTAGGCTGACGAACTGTAGGTTTTAAACTTTCCTTATTGGTCATTTCCAGTGATTTTGAAATTTCTTCTCAATGTGATTTTGAAATTACGGTGTATGGAGTCCTAGATGTCAGTCATTTGTCAGTTCTTCATCTATGAAAGTCATATTTCATCGGTAATATATTATTATTATCCGTTTGCTGTTACCATTACTGTTAGTGTATGTATGTATATTATCGAATGCAATAAATCAATTAATTCGATTAGATATCTATGAAAGTAACAACTTCTCCAAATCTTTGTGTTCAATTGTAACGGGCCAATTTCTTTATAATATATTCCAGATGCTTTAAGGTTGAATCCTTATATTAAAGTTTGTTTTGCGCTAATAAAAATTGCATAAAATGTTTCATCTCTCTGGATGCATACAAGTTCGCGTTCAAATAGTTGTAATAAATTTAATTTATAATTAACTCTTATATATTATGCAGGTGTACTTAAATTTATGATCGTGTAAAATTATAGGCATTGCCCTATTATGTCTTTTACTACCTTTAACATTTTTTCTCTTTTGGTGAAATTCAATTTTCAACGCAGCGCGAGGACAAAGTAAGACACAAACTAAAAGATATCAAATTTTAATTTTCCATATATGGTTCTAACGGTTTTCTAGTTCTGTGTTAGCGACATGATTAGTGTAGAAAGGTAAAATTTAATCTTTAATAAAACGAAAACCTTTCGTAATCAGTTGATGGATTTATTAGAGTATTACCGCTACTTTGGCTTTTGACAAATTTTTCCATTTTTATGTTAATAAATAAACAAATGGGCCGGCGGTGGACGAGTGGTGTCAATGTATCACTCGTGTTCCAAGGGTCGTGGGTTCGAATCCCACTTGTGGCGGCGGGATTTTTCTAATTGGAAAATTCCGGCACCTCAACTATGGATGTGTGTATTCGTGTTGCATGTTAGATGGGGGACAGATGACCTTAGATGTTGGTTTCCCCGTAGTGTAGGCGTGAAATAAAAAAAATAAATAAATAAAATAAACAAATAAAAATACTTGGTGTTGATTATTATTTTTTGTACTGTTCAACTTGCGTAATTAAGAACCATTAAGAATTGTTTATTATTTAAAATGTTTTACCAAATGTGCTGGCGCTCTTCTCTATAGTTATTCAACAAATTCATTGATTCACCCATGTCTAAGATAATTTGAGTAAGGTTGAGTCACTGCCGCAGTTATACTAGCTAAACCGAAGTGATAATAACATTTAAGTTTAGATAACGTAAGTATTATTTGCTGTTTTCTTCATTGTTTAATAGTCATATAGTTACATAGCTACGGTTACACTTTGATGCCCATTTGTGCGATGGGAAATATTATATTAATATTTAAAATTGTTATTGTTACACTCGGTGCTTCCATTGCGGGACCGAAAAAGAAACTGGAGGATCAGTGAATGAACTATGATATTGCTTTAATGTATTGATGTGTTGATTTTAATTTTAATATAAGTCTTCGTGCCATTTTATTAAAAACGTGGGATGACGAACTAACTGCAGTTAAACTAGAAATGTAATTGTATTTTTTAATTTTAGAAGGTTTTTGATCAAATTGATCAAAAAATTAACTTTTCGAATCTAAATCAATCAACTGAGACTGTTAATAACCCCCTTCAGGTCACTAAGTAGTGTCCCATCGGTTGTTAAACTGATTTCTACTTTTAAATGTAAATTATAATGTAAAGTTTACTGGTTCAAAAAAGTCGATTATGTTCTTTTTAGACAAAATTAAAAAACGTTGTGAGGCTAGAATGGTTTCAAAAAACGACTTGTTTGTTAGTGCTGTAGATTTATTTTCAGATGTAGGACTTTTATGGTATATAGGAATGAAAAATGAAGTTAATAGTTAGGATAATCTAGTTAAATGCTTGACTAAACGTGATTTTCTTCCAATCGATTATGAGTATGACCTGCTGAATGAGATTCGAATTCAAACGCAAGATCTTTTGTGAGCATGTCATGTTGTATGATGTGGCTATTGATGTATTGTATAATAACAAACACAAATTAGACATTTTCGAAGCTTTTGAGATGTGCAAATACAAACTCAGGGCACCTTTAATGAACGAACAGATTGAGCTCAGTAATTCTCCTTTACTGGAAGTGTTAGATATTTAATTCTGTTCATTTTTATCTTTTTATCTAGTTACCTATTTTTGTATTTACCTTAGCGACGTGTTTGTTTATAGTTATGTATATCAGTTGTGGTTTAAACATATCACGTTAGTTTGCAGGCATAATGAGTTGTCTATACATAGACAACGGTACACCGTGTCCTAGTTTTCCTTTTGGGGGACTTTGTAGTGGCCATTTCTTAGACTCTTAGACCATTATTGGTTATCTATTTGGTAATTTTTTTAATTTCCTGTTCCTTTCGATAAACGACACTTTTTTATTGCTTTTTTGAGTGATATACATAATTTTATAAGAGTGTGGGTGTTGCTCTTCGAAGATTAATAAACCTTCAGAAATTGTGGGAATCGATGAAAATTTGAGTGAGGTTTAGTGAGCTTTAGTAATAGTTTTTGTTGCCTGGAAGTACCAGGATATAAATTATTTCGTCCAGAAATAGCTTCTCTATTTGGCCACATGCTATCGTCAGGACTTAACATAGCCCATATAGAATTTGCCGATGTTGAACAAACGGACCAATATTGGGTCAATATTGGCACCGTTATTACCAATCCTGGCAACCAATATTGGGACAGTGCAGAAATGATAACACCGGTAAGTACTTGGGCCATTTTACATAGCCGATATTGGCAGCCAATATTGGGCCAGTGTCGAAATGATAACACTGGCAAGTACTTGGACCATTTTACCTAACCAAGATTGGCCCAATGTTGTTGATATGTTGGTATAACTCTGGTTTCATACTGGCACAACATTGGCTGTATATCGGTAGCATACCGGTGTATAATAATGATCATTATTATATTTTTTAATTATATTATATTGTACACTGAGAAACATAGTTTGAAAAATCTGTTAGTTTAAAAATCAAGAGCGCTAATATGACGACGGGGACATAACTTTTACGAACCATTTTTCTCAGTGTATAATATAATATAATTAAAAAATATAATAACGATGATTATTATGCACCGGTGTGCAACCATATCCAACGATATCCATCCATACTGTGCCAGTATGAGACCCGTTATACCAACATATTAACATTATTGAGTTAACATTGGCTAATTACACACAGAAAAGAATACCTTGATTCAAAATTTTATTGTGTTTAATAAACAAAGTTCTTGTAACAATTAATAATATAATACATTATTAGTCATATAGATACAAATTAACAAATACATTATAATAGGTACTGTAGTGATAATTTATTCAGAATTGAATAAATATAAGTCATTAATTAAAATGTAAAAAGGATATATCAATTTGATTTAAAAACAGCCATTAATGTCATACCATGTCTAATTAAAGTATTATCAAATTATGTAAATATTCAATTAAAAATAATGTAATGTTTCGTTGTTCGTAAGAAAAGGTTCCTTTATGAATATTCTTGTACCACATTCTTGTCTAAAGGCTTGTAGGAATCTAAAACAAATAAATTTTACAAACAAGTAAAATAAATATTTACGATTTATAAAAATGAATGACAAAATGTAAAAGATAACAAAATAAGATTACGAATATTGTTAGTTATTGAACATTTTGTTGACAAAAAAATGTAATTAACTCCCAAGACAACATAATATACTCAGGAAATAATTACATAAGAATCATCTCCTACACGAAAAAAACAAAATAAAGATTAATAAATAAGATTTGTGATGTATAACGAAGGAGACATAATAAATTTCGTAACAAAAAATTTCCTTCCAGAAATCCAGATTTCTTAAAAAATTTCACATCTTAATTTAAAGGATCGAGCACAAAGCAAATGGAAAACGGGGTACAGTCAGATTGAGGTGAAAGCCGGGGTAGGAAGAACGAAAAAATTTAATTCGCTTGCAAAAGAATAATTCTTATAAGAATTTAAACATACTATCATGATTCAAGCAACAAGAGTTTGGATTATCTATAAATATATACAGGGTGTCCCAAAATGCTGTTTACACGCAAGATCTCCCTTATTTGAAAAGATAAAGAAATCAACCAAAAACTATTGTGAATGACTCAAAATGGACCTCCAAAAAACATCATTAAACGCTGGTTGCATAGCAACGTTTAAGAGATCATGCCAACTTGATTAATTTTTCAAATTGCACCCTATGTTTTTTTTCACGGAAATGTATTCTTCACTTCATTCTGCATATGGTAGTATGCCTTACTTTATTATCTAATGTGCATTTAAGGGTTGAAAAAATATTTTTTATAAATTGTACACTTCATATTCACTAACTAAATTATTTATTCAAAAAATATTATGATTAGAGCCGTGTCTACAAGGGAACTCCCGAGGCACTTTAAAGCCCATGTAGAGTCCACAGGAGGGTATTTTGAGCATTTGCTTTAAGTTTAAGATAAATTCAATTTATAACAAATATTTTTAAAACCCCGAAATGCACATTAGACAATTAAGTAAGGCATACTACCATATGCAGAATAAAGTGAAGAATACATTTCTGTGAAAAATAAACAGAGGGTGCAATTTGAAAAATTAATCAAGTTGGCATGATCTCTTAAACGTTGCAGTATGTAACCAGCGTTTAAGGATGTTTTTGAGTTTGTCCATTTTGAGGCATTCACAATGGTTTTTGGTTGATTTCTTTATCTTTTCAAATAAGGGAGATATTGAGTGTAAACAGCATTTTGGGACACCCTGTATAACCAGAGAAGTGATTTTTTTTATTTTAAAATTCATTCTTATATAAAAAATATTAACTTTATTAATCTATAAAATCCTTTATAATAAATAATGCTTGTGGTTAATACACCACGACCACAGTGCATGATGTATGAAAAAAATTGTAATTTGAATCTTACCAATTTCTAATTTTAACAATCCACTACTTGTACTGATAGGTACATACAGCTGAAGATGCAGATGTCCGCTTCGCATCCACAAGGCTCTGTTGTTTTGGTTTTTGTTGTTACTGCCTGACTTTTTCATTTTTTAACTGACTGTCATAATTAGACTTACATCTAGGCGCAACACATCGGCGAGGCATCTAAAAAATGTAAATATATAGTATGTATTATGTCAGTAGCGTATTTAGGATTTTTTCGGGGGGGGAGCTACTCTATAAAAATTCCGAATCAAAATACTACTTAGATTTTCACATATCCTAGATTTTGATAATAAAAAAGATTCGGGAGGTCCAGCCCGTTTCCCCCCTTACGACGCCACTGTATTATGTAATAATAATAAGCGCCTTTATTAATTTTTATATACAAAGAAACACTGCTTTATTTTGCAAATAACTAAAATTTATATTAGTATAGTTTTCTGGCAAAGGGCTACTCTATTTAACCAGGAAACCATAAGAATAAATACTTACATATAAACATTAATATAAAATGAGGGATTTAGAAGTAAAAGGGTTTATGTGCATTTTTAGTAATTCTGAGATACTTAGCTTAAAAGTCAATTTCTAAATGTAAATTACAGTAATATCAAAAAGTATGCACAAATAAATATTTGTAAAAGACACGTGAAGGTTATGCCGTCATGTGTTTATATATAAGCAAGATAGGTTACTTACCTTTTTAGTTCGATAGAAATTCCCTCTTATAAAAAAACTAATGTAATATACTGTTATCATTACGCTTATAATGGACCATCTTTAATTACCACCATTAAGTACCAAAGATCTACAAACAAAGCAACTGTAAGAAGAGTTTGCTCCTCAGCGCCTTATCTGGGATTTGTCGTCAAACTGGTGGATTATATCTAAATGGATTCAGACTTGTCTACTTCGTTTTGTAATTGTTATTTATTATCTGTAAATAGATTGAACTGTTTAAGAATTAATATCCACTTAAATCACGTTAATTAATTTTATTAACATTAATTAATTTAAAGTAATTGTAATTGTAGTTGTAGTCGTAGTCGTAGTCTTAGTCGTAGTCGTAGTCGTAGTAGTAGTTGTAGCCGTAGTCGCAGTCGCAGTCGCAGTCGCAGTCGCAGTCGCAGTCGCAGTCGCAGTCGCAGTCGCAGTCGCTGTCGCAGTCGCAGTCGCAGTCGGAGTCGGAGTCGGAGTCGTAGTCGTAGTCGTAGTCGTAGTCGTAGTCGTAGTCGTAGTCGTAGTCGTAGTCGTAATCGTAATCGTAATCGTAATTGTAATTGTAACTATTAATACTAATTAAGGCTCCCAGAATAATACAATACCTACCACGACCATAATGAGTAAAAACAAACTTCTTCAAGTATCAATGAACAACATAGTAAAATACTTCCTTTACGGCTTGGAAGCTTGGTTGAGTTTTAAGGACGTGGTAGACAAATTCCTTGGCGGACATACTTATGGTATTATAGAATTACTACCAAGAAATCGTTACAGGTTTGTTGAAGAATTATAAAAAATTAGGTTGTAATATCAGTGTGAAGTTACATTTTTCTCATTCTCACCTTTACTACTTTCCAGATAACTAGGCGGGATTACAGCAAAGAACAAGGGGAACGGTTCCACCAAGATATGAAAGAAATGGAACGGCGTTATCAATGGGATACATACATACAATTCTGCACTTCGAACGGAGTCAACCATTCTTGCAGCTCTTATAGCCTATTACCTGTAAATATACAATAGGCCATACTTGATACTTTAGTAGTATGTTAGTTAAATATTCACTGAACGTCCGGGTGTTCCGTCCCGTCTTATCTCTAAGACACGAATTGAGATACGCTCTATTAGCGCCCATCGCCTACACTTCACGATGCTACCAGTAGCTCACTGGTTGGAGCGAGGTTACTATCCATCCTCTACTAGCTCTCCAGGCTAGTGCCGGAGCGATAATCGTGCTCACCTGTCAGCTTCATCTCCTAGGAGAAGTTACCTCGTCCAGCTTCGAACTATCCCTTAACTTATTAGGTTGAGGACCACCACCCGATCGAATCCAACCTCAATTATGACAGGACTTGGTTTTTTAATGGTTTTGCCACCCCGATCTCCCAGTTATAGGCCTGGTATTCCCTCGAAAGAGCTTCGTTTTCAAGTCTACACGTAATAGACCCCCAGTATGTACCCTTTCAGGTGAAGTTGTCTTGAGAGTGAGAGGCTATGATACGGCTTTTCTCATTGCTCCCTTTAAAGTAAGGTCCCAGAGCTGCTTCAGATCACAGTATCCGAGCTAGTATCAGGTCATAGGGTGAACCGAATAGCTTCCAGAACAATATCTGGTGGCATGCAGTTTCCCATTGGTTCAGATTTACCCCTGTGAGCCGGGATAAACCTCACTTCGATTCTCTTCCTTACCATTCAGCCAGTCAGCGGGTTCCTCACGGTGACCGTGAATGACCTTGTCCCAGGTAAGAATCAAATCCACTCACACCGATACTCATGTTAGCAGAGTTTCCTCCGCAATGTTTACAAGTAAACGTCGATAACAGTTACGTGATTCTCTCCCACACATTTGATCCTGGAAGGCCTAGGCGGGGGACCTAGAAGCCTTTGTTTACTAAATAACCGTTACCCAGACAAGCCTGGGATAGGAGAGGTCGGACCAGTTCTATGCATGCGTCGTGTGGTCTGCTCCGCTCACCCTGAATATTTCGTCTCCAACTTAGTTGGAGATCGATGTGCGACCGTCGTGGTTGCCCAGTTCAGTCTTCCAGTTTTAGGCCTGGTGTGCCCTCGACAGAGCTTCGTTTTCAAGTCTACACGTGTTAGACTTCCGGTATGTACCCTTTCAGGTGAAGTTGTCTTGAGAGTGAGAGGCTGTAATACGCCTTTTCTCATCGCTCCCTTTAAGGTAAGGTCTCTGAGTTGCTTCAAATCACAGTACTCGGCTTGATATCGGCATATGATTGCGGATTACTGCTGGTCTATGAAAATGAAAAGGAAAGACTAATGAAGTACATGAACTAATGAAGTAGCCAGTACGCAGATTATTTGAAAATAAAAGGAAGACATATCATAAATGGAGAGACTAGAGGATTAACGGAGTTTTATTGAATTTATTTTTTCGCATGTATTTATTTGCATGCATTTGCCTGTATTTCTTTTCGCATGCATGCGTTTTATTTTGCGCGCTTTTATTTATTATAACTCTGATGTAAGAGGTGGTTTTAACCCATTTTGGGTTGGTTTAACCTCCTCAGGAAAGAAGGTTCTTGGCCATATACCAGGGGTCTATTTCCAAATACAAAACATTTGCGGTTTTACTCCATTTTGGGGGTTGTTTTTGGCTATGGCGCAAGATTTTGAGGGTATATGTGCTTTTCTGAGGCCGGATTCGGTTTCAGCGCCGAAAAATACATCAGAATACTATAGGCACGTTCCCAGTTCAGAACATTGTTTTGTGGAGTTCTGTCATTACATCATTATTGCTACTACCCATTACCTGGCTAACCAGGCCCCAGAAGCTATGAAGCTTGTGCGGTAGATTGATAATAATTCTTTTTCTTGGCTATTGATTATATCATTGCTTTTATCAGTTTGGGTATCTGTTATTGAAGGATTAATATACTTAATTATGTTATTGTGCTTAAGCGTTGACTGACGCTGGATCGTATCCACGCTCAGAGTTAGCCGAAGCACTCTTTAGAACGCCTTATCTTTTTTTTATTTACCTCTGATCATGACGTTTTATGTCGAAATAATTGTCAGGCATTGTAATAAATCTTGGGAAACTTTTAATATTTTATTTCTAATTTATTTCATTAACAAATAAATGTCAGTTAAATATAGGCTCATCTGCAAACAATGTAAACAATTTTTATTACAAATAACTAATTCTATTAATGATACAGTACTTACGAATGAAATGGGAATATCCCCTTACATATTGTTTAAAACCAAGATCACTTATTGATTTATTTAATCTATTTGTTTGTATGCTATTTTGTAGTAGTTGCTTGTTACAATTGCAATCACTAAATCAGCTATTATTAATATGGTTTGCCTATAATTCATTAAATAATTTTTAAAACATTCTTCTAAAAACTGCAAGAAATCCAATGGGATCGAATATTCTGATACTGTTGTAAAAAGAACTAAGTAATTTTTAAAGTAAAACATTTTATTAAATTAACCATACGTTTGCTCATAATTAGCCAATAAAATAAAATATGAAAACAAGCATAAATTTCATAAGCAACACTAAGAATCGTAAAGTTAATGTGGATTCTTCGTTGATAAACTCAACAATATAATTTTCATTTGCATATCGCACTTACATCTCCCAAAACGAATATTTAACGGATTTCTTTTTTTAATAACTGATGTTAATTTCGCACTGAAGTGGCGCCACTCATTTTAAATTATGCATTCGGTAATGGTCCAGCACAGGTTAGCCTTGCTGTTTAATTAATTCAAAAGATTCATAAAAACGCGAATACATCTATAAACGCAAGTAATGTTCAGTTTCAAATAAATATATTCCTCTAACGGTGTCAGATCAATTCACATTAATTAAACAGGAAGAGGTTATTTTTTTGGTCAAGATTGACCTACAGTAACACAATCTAAATGAATATGTTTGACGTTTGCAACTGTGTTTTTATTAATAGTTGACACTGTAAGGTGTCTTCAAACGTTGTCTTGTTGCATAGGACAAGGATACGGAGAGAGAAAGACCCACGTAAATTCCGCAGTGGGTGGGTGATTTAAACAAATCGGATTGAGGAGGTGTGGGCCTCCACCTGACCGTGTCTTTTCTACAAGGATCAACGGCCTGATCGTGCTGTTCCCGCTACTGTTTTATTATTTCTCTTCCCTAATCCTTCCCTATCGTAAATAATTATTATGAACTGACTTAAACGCTTTTATAAACGGTAAGAAATTGGATTAGCTTTGATGACCCGAGAAGAGAGGCGCCATGCAGAAATTATCCACCTACTACTACTACAAAGATTTGGTGGATTTTGGACAGGTGGAATTAATAGGAATATTATACTTACGTTAGCAAGATCGTGGCTTATGATTTCTGGGATTTACTAAACCGCAACTTCTTGTTCTTGTTCACTGCTTGCTTTGTTTTGTTATTATTGTTTTTTGTCAAACCGTTTTTATTCATGACCCTTAATCAGGAGCGGATAGGGCCGGTGGGATACCGGGAAAATTCCGGTGGGCCTGTATAACAAGCGCTGCTGGACTTGGCTATTTTTAATACCGGGTGGTCCAGGTAAAATGCTTCACCCTATGCAAGTCGATATTTAAATTATTCTGATACACACAACATTGATATTTGGTACGATTATCTTTGGAAATATTTACATTTCATAAACAACATATTGATTCTTACATCTTATTAAAACAATATTAGGGAATTTTAGGCCCTTAAAACCACAGTTTTGACCATGCTAATCATTTTGTTTTAATATTACTTGAATGTAGTGAAATGTTTTTTGAAATTTTTGATTATTTATTTAATAAAGGACTTACAGAACATTTGTTATCCGCATTAATACAAAGACACAGTAAACACTTATTGCTATTTCTTAAAACAACACAAAAAAATTACACATTAACGTTACTACTGAAAGAAAACAGGACAGTGATTGTTGAACTCTGAACTTCTTCGATTATTGGGTTGTAGCAATTATTATTATAATTATTATAAACAAATCTTTAAACCTTACAATTAGTTCCAGTTTTATGTTTTTTTTTGGTTTTTTTGTTACTACTGCATAATTGTTGGAATTGTCAAAACGAATTTGAATCACTTATTTATTGGTTGGTTTGCAAAAAAGGGGACGTTTACTTATGTTTTTATTAAAGCTGGAGATTATAAAATGTTTAATATGAACTCTTTGCGAAGGATTTCTACAAAATACACTCAAATTTATTAATAAATATTAACAGTGAAAATAATCCTACCAAAACGAATTCATAAATCTTTCACAATTTAGAGGGCCAGATCACACCAGTAGTTATTTATTTACATTATTTATCACATGGACATAAAGTTCACCAAGATAATAAACAGAAAACTTTAAACCTGAATACAGGAACACTCAATTTCCACTCACAGACTTAAACCATAAACACGACGATACGATAATATTACTAGAAGTGTAGAACACGAGACAACTGAAAATCCCTTTTGGAATTTAAGTTAATCATTTAAAATGCCCATATATTTTTAAAATTTAAAGAGGGACGATTATATTCTAGAAAGTTCCAAGCAACTACACGTTGAGTCAAGCAAAATTGAATCAAACCTCCTCACTTGTTTTAGCAAAAGATGGGAACATTCGGGGAATCCGGAATCCATAGTGCAATTATGCCACACACAATATAAAATATAGTTTCAAAGGCAATATATTCTTTTGTGAATGTCGAAGAGATTTTACTCGAGATAAACAAAATTATTTGCTTAAAAGGCGATCATAAACTGTAGAATATTTTTCATACGACAAATTTATTAGCGCACTTCAAAGAAATAACTTTTATTTAGATAGTCCTGTTAACTATATAATAAACGAAATGGTTTGAATACCTGACCAAAAGAGGAACGTGATACTTGTGTGAAACGCAGTTATATTTACACGAACAGTAACCTTCATTTAAATGCATAACTGGAAATAAACATTTTGTTTAGCTAATTTAGGTCGTAAATAGACTTAAATTATCTATGATTTAAACTTGGCTGCACGTTACCAATGCACAGATCTTTTCTCTTTTATATAATATTTGAACTGAACGGAAGAAATATTCGGAATAATGAGCTGCTTATACGCTTTACAGAAACAAAGTGTATCAGTATCGCCTGACACCGTTTTGGACCTGGAAGAACTGAAACAAAGAATTTTGGATTCTCTGGAAAAGAGATTGAGGACAATTATAACAAAAAATGGAGAATTTATCATACATGCTGAACATGTTTACATGTTTTTAAAAATTATTCTTTTAATGAACGTGTAGCCAGATTTTCAGGTCGGTAGCAATCGTCATTGATCTATTCTTGGGTTCTAAGGTTGAAACGTTTTATATGGGCCACTCGGTATATTTAAGAAAAACGTGTATGTTTTGGTCGCTAACGTAACTAATAATAATTATTATCTATCAGAGGTTGCTGCAGACAACTCTAAACACATTCAATAAAGAAGGAACAAACTAAATAGTTCTAAGATATGAAGCCAACAATATTTTACAAGGTTAACTTATAATATTTGTTATTTAAAGACCATCGCTTTACTACAGAAATGCTACTTACTAGTTACTTACAGTTATTTGTATTCGATAAAACCAATTTTCTTTTACCGTTATATCACCGTATCACCCACATCAGTAAATACTTCTCTACAAATAAAATCTGGTTAAGGTTTTCTGTGATTTTTTCCTTAGCCGTAACACAAATGTGAGATTTGTGTTATACCATCTGTAAGTCGGCTGCAGCCGCACGATGGGTATGCATAATAATAATCGCCCCTTCCTCCAGCACAAACTTCATAGCTTCTGGGGACTGGTAGTAGGTACCAGGCAATGGATAGTAACAATTCTTATTCTTATTATTATTTTTTATGTATACACATTCCGTACAATAGATATCATTTGTAATTTTTTAATAAATGCATCTTACTTGAAAATTTTGTAGATCCACCATGAACCAGCGATAAAAGTGCATTTTACTCAAAAACCCTTGAGTTTATCCACAATAAACCAGTACTTTTTTTGTAGTAAAACGCTATCACAATCTAACGATGAAATTTAAATATCAAAAACATAACCCTGTAGAAGATTTGATATTTCGTACTTTAGGGCTAGCCCGTTCCTGTCTTTATTGATTGTGATTAGACTTATCTGTAATAACCTCTCGTAGATAATGATTAGTTATATTAGCGACCAAAAACTGGTTAAAATTCAAAAAAGGCAAAAGCTTTAAAAGCTACGTGTAAATAAAAAAACCATTTGAAGCACTAAATTAAAGGCCCGTAACGGAGCACTGTTGCAAGAAATTCTAAAGTACCTCATCTTCAAGACCCTATATTATGCTTTGACAAGGGGGACACCCTGTATAATTATTCTTGTTCACTTATTGCAAAAATCTCATTATTTACTATTAACTATTAAGTTAACTGAGTAGGTATTATCATGGTATCATGGATACATTCGGCGTCAATTTATGAAAATATTGAATTACGACACAAGGAGCTGCTTGGTATAAGTTGGAAAGTGTTAGTTTTCAAGTTCAGTGCTTGCAGGTCTTTCCTCATCATTGTAGCATTTATTTAAGGGATCTTTTTCGGCTATCGGGCAGCCCATTGGAAGAAGGCGATAAAGTTAGCGAGGCCCATACACCAGGAGAACAGGAAAGTATATGGGAAATTAAAGGCTAATTAAAGGCTGATTAAATGCCCTATTTTTAAATTTACAGCTCAGCTAGTTTTTCTAAAACCGCGGGCTTCGCTAACTTTAGAAAAAGTTAGCGGAGCCCACGTCAAAAATTTAATGTAGAATGCAAAATTTAATAAGTAACCTATGGAGAATTAAAGGCTAATTAAAGGCTAATTAAATGCCCTATTTTCAAATTTAAGGCTCAGCTGGTTTTTTTAAAAACCACGGGCTTCGCTAACTTTAGAAAAAAGTCAGCGGGACCCACATCAAAAATCTAATGTAGAATGCGAAATTTAAAAAAGTAACCTATGGAGAATTAAAGGTTAATTAAAGGCTAATTAAATGCCCTATTTTCAAATTTAAGGCTCAGTTGGTTTTTTAAAAACCACGGTCTTCGCTAACTTTAGAAAAAAGTTAGCGGGACCTACATCAAAAATCTAATGTAGAATGCGAAATTTAAAAAAGTAACCTATGGAGAATTAAAGGTTAATTAAAGGCTAATTAAATGCCCTATTTTCAAGTTTAAGGCTCAGCTGTTTTTTTTATAAACCACGGGCTTCGCTAACTTTAGAAAAAAGTCAGCGGGACCCACATCAAAAATCTAATGTAGAATGCGAAATTTAAAAAAGTAACCTATGGAGAATTAAAGGGTAACTAAAGGCTAATTAAATGCCCTATTTCCAAATTTAAGGCTCAGCTGGTTTTTTTCTAAACCACGGGTTTCGCTAACTTTAGAAAAAAGTTAGCGGGACCTACATCAAAAATCTAATGTAGAATGCGAAATTTAAAAAAGTAACCTATGGAGAATTAAAGGTTAATTAAAGGCTAATTAAATGCCCTATTTTCAAATTTAAGGCTCAGCTGGTTTTTTTAAAAACCACGGGCTTCGCTAACTTTAGAAAAAAGTCAGCGGGACCCACATCAAAAATCTAATGTAGAATGCGAAATTTAAAAAAGTAACCTATGGAGAATTAAAGGTTAATTAAAGGCTAATTAAATGCCCTATTTTCAAGTTTAAGGCTCAGCTGTTTTTTTTATAAACCACGGGTTTCGCTAACTTTAGAAAAAAGTTAGCGGGACCCACATCAAAAATCTAATGTAGAATGCGAAATTTAAAAAAGTAACCTATGAAGAATTAAAGGTTAATTAAAGGCTAATTAAATGCCCTATTTTCAAGTTTAAGGCTCAGCTGTTTTTTTTATAAACCACGGGTTTCGCTAACTTTAGAAAAAAGTTAGCGGGACCCACATCAAAAATCTAATGTAGAATGCGAAATTTAAAAAGTAACCTATGGAGAATTAAAGGCTAATTAAATGCCCTATTTTCAAATTTAAGGCTCAGCTGGTTTTTTAAAAACCACGGTCTTCGCTAACTTTAGAAAAAAGTTAGCGGGACCTACATCAAAAATCTAATGTAGAATGCGAAATTTAAAAAAGTAACCTATGGAGAATTAAAGGGTAACTAAAGGCTAATTAAATGCCCTATTTCCAAATTTAAGGCTCAGCTGGTTTTTTTCTAAACCACGGGTTTCGCTAACTTTAGAAAAAAGTTAGCGGGACCCACATCAAAAATCTAATGTAGAATGCGAAATTTAAAAAGTAACCTATGGAGAATTAAAGGCTAATTAAATGCCCTATTTTCAAATTTAAGGCTCAGTTGGTTTTTTAAAAACCACGGTCTTCGCTAACTTTAGAAAAAAGTTAGCGGGACCTACATCAAAAATCTAATGTAGAATGCGAAATTTAAAAAAGTAACCTATGGAGAATTAAAGGTTAATTAAAGGCTAATTAAATGCCCTATTTTCAAGTTTAAGGCTCAGCTGTTTTTTTTATAAACCATGGGTTTCGCTAACTTTAGAAAAAAGTTAGCGGGACCCACATCAAAAATCTAATGTAGAATGCGAAATTTAAAAAGTAACCTATGGAGAATTAAAGGCTAATTAAATGCCCTGTTTTCAAATTTACGGCTTAGCTAGTTTTTCTAAAACCGCGGGTTTCGCTAGCATTAGGAAAATTAAGCGAGACCCGCGTCAAAAATCCAATGGTAGCTTGCAGAACTGAGAAAGATATTCTATAGGGAATTAGAGGCTAATTAAAGGCCACAGAATAGAATCCATAATAACGGTCGTTGATAAGTTGATTTTGACGATATAATAATAATAATAATTGCCACAATCCATCACCTGGAAACCAGGCCCCAGAAGCTATAAGCTTGTGCGGGAGGGAGGGGGCTATTATTATTATTACGTAGGCCCTATGTGCGGCTGCAGCCCAGTTACAGATGTATTTGTAAAAGTTCGAGACGCGTAAGCGGAATCTTGAATTAATTAATCTTTAATTCTGATGTATAAATGGGTACTCAAATTGGGAACTAAATTATCTGAAATATAAAGAAACTAAAAATTTTCGAAAATGCAGCAACGGTTACTTCCTGAAAATTGCACCCTGGGTTCCCCTAGATTTCGCAATGACGTGCCATCATTTAAAAAAACTACATATTATCTTTAATGTTATGTTACCTTATTACCTTAAATGTTTAAATTTTATTTTATCTATAATTATTATAAAGGGCGTTTCACTTAAGATTCGTATCCTCTGGATAGGTCATAGTACTGGTCAATAGGAACAAAAAATCCTTATGCCATTTTTGATTTTACGCACATCGAAAAACATTTGCTAAAATGGTCAACTTTTGGGAAGTGCTGGAAATAATAGTCAAAACAAACTGTGACATCATCTAGCATCAATGTATCAGATATCACGTTCAAAATACAGTTAGGTAGATCCAGCTCCAACTGCTAGTCTTAAACTAGTAACCATCAGCCCACTTTTTAAAAACAATTTTTTTCTCGGTTATTATGAAAGATAATCACTTAAGATATTAAGTTTTTCTTGTCGCATTTTATGTGTACTATCACCTGTTCAGATGATACGAATCTTAACTGAAACACCCGGTATAAGAAAGACCTGCATATTTACAGAACAGTATTTTTATAACTATTTTTATACATCAGAATTAAAGATTAATTAATTCAAGATTCCGCTTCGGCGTCTCGAACTTTTACAAATACATCTGTAAGTCGGCTGCAGCTGCACATAGGGCCTACGTAATAATAATAATCGCCCCCTCCCTCCCGCACAAGCTTATAGCTTCAGGGGCCTGGTTTCCAGGTGATGGGTTGTAGCAATTATTATTATTATTATATCGTCAAAATCAACTTATCAACGACCGTTATTATGGACTCTATTCTTCGGCCTTTAATTAGCCTTTAATTCCCTATAGAATATCTTTCTCAGTTCTGCAAGCTACCATTGGATTTCTGACGCGGGTCTCGCTTAATTTTCCTAATGCTAGCGAAACCCGCGGTTTTAGAAAAACTAGCTAAGCCGTAAATTTGAAAACAGGGCATTTAATTAGCCTTTAATTCTCCATAGGTTACTTCTTAAATTTCGCATTCTACATTAGATTTTTGATGTGGGTCCCGCTAACTTTTTTCTAAAGTTAGCGAAACCCGTGGTTTAGAAAAAAACCAGCTGAGCCTTAAATTTGAAAATAAGGCATTTAATTAGCCTTTAATTCTCCATAGGTTACTTTTTTTAATTTCTCATTCTACATTAGATTTTTGATGTGGGTCCCGCTAACTTTTTTCTAAAGTTATCGAAGCCCGTGGTTTTTAAAAAAAACAGCTAAGCCTTAAATTTGAAAATAGGGCATTTAATTAGCCTTTAATTCTCCATAGGTTACTTTTTTAAATTTCGCATTCTACATTAAATTTTTGATGTGGGCTCCGCTAACTTTTTCTAAAGTTAACGAAGCCCGCGGTTTTAGAAAAACTAGCTGAGCCGTAAATTTAAAAATAGGGCATTTAATTAGCCTTTAATTTCCCATATACTTTCCTGTTCTCCTGGTGTATGGGCTTCGCTAACTTTAGGGACGTCAATGTTGGCCACTTCACTGTCTCCAATGCTTATAGCGTGAAGACTGTTAACCGCAATGCATGAATTGGAGAAATGGTTGTGAACTTGGGGAATGGAAGGCAATGCGGTTAAAAAGTTCTTTTATGATTAAACAGAGACCAGCTCCCTGAGTAGGCTGGCCTTTTTTGACTGCGTGATCTTAAAGAGAAACTAGGTCAAGTATCTCGAAGTAACTCTAAGCAAATTCTACCTTTTTATTATTGAAATTAATAAGTATGCATAGAAACTGTACTTTTGAAGTGAGTTTGAACTTGGTTGGATGGTTTTAGAGCTCGTGGTCTAAATGATGGTTCTGACAGTCAAAAAATATTAGATGGTGCCTGGTCTCCACAAACAGCTGGTAATGCGTAAGTAATGAATTTGTGGATGTCTCAATACTGGCCATCAAAATTCCAGATAATCGTGAATACAAAGAGCCGTGGCGTAATTGTAAGCAATATCCCGTGAATTTAACAATCATTCTCGGACCAAGCTTCTCACCTACTTGGTGAGATTGAGCTGAAAAGCTGGTGCTGCTACACTTTCGGATTTAACGGAGTAATAACTTTTGACCTTTATCTTGAACACTGCCGTAGATTAAGTTGCGACGACTTGAAATGCTGGAAATATAACTTTTAACTCCAATTATTGATCGATACCAGGTTTAATACAGCTATGCCAGGTGAGCATGAGAGCAAGCAGTCTTATGCAAATTCAATTAGGATGTGAGACTTATAAAGCTTCTCTAATAAATTATTATTTAAGTACCCCAAAACACAGAAAGTGCTTGATAAACAATCAGTAAAATGCATCAACGCATAAATCAAAATCATAATAATACTAATAAATAATACTCTTGTATTCTTGAAGAGTCTTTGAAACTACTTAAATGACCGCGTTAAATCGTGACAAAGACACTTAAAGGTATATTTGAAATGGCTGATCCATATCGGAGGTGTATCGAGATTTATATTAAAACTAGCAGCACCATAAATAGTATTGCATTCAAAACTGTTATGTACTATCACGTCAAAAAAATTGTCACCACTTCTATAAAGTAACCGAATTTCTCTGGACTTCATATTTTATGAAACTGACCTTTTTACAACTTGGAAAAAAGTTGTTGACCGCCACGTATCTGAAAAGCCACTGTTACCTTAATGCAGTGGTTCCCAAACTTATTTTTCCTAAATCCTAATGTTAACTGAGCATTAAAAAAATTAAAATGACCTACACATAATTTATTCAAACATGCACGTAGAACATACACAAGATATGCAATAACTAATAATTTTACAAAAATATGATACAACATAATAAATTGTACAAAATAAAAAAAATTATAAAGAAAAACTTTATGAAGTAAAAGTAAATGATTAATTATTATTAATTTAGTATTTTAGAACTCAATACTCTCTGAAAACTTGGTTTAATATTTAATTTGATAGTAAATTTGTATATCTGGTTCAGAATCAAATTTATTGCCATATTTAGTTTTTGTATTTACATATTTCGAAAATCCAGATTCACATAAATATGTGGTAGCAAAAGGCAACATCAAATGAAATAGTAATTAGACGGTTATTGTAAGCGAGTTTAAAGTAATATTATGGCAACTCGCCCGGCGAAACCCCAAAATATTTTCACAGAACCCCAGGGTTCCACGGAGCACACTTTGGGAACCACTGCCTTAATACATTCCTGCCAGTTCTAATTTGTGCAGGGAAATTTATAGTTTCTACTGTTTGAATAAAATTGAAGTGGTGAGTTTCTCAGAAGCCTCCCTAGCCAGATCGGTCAGCCGGGTGTATGCTCAGTGCCCCGGGAGCTAATGGGGTCTCGCAACGAGCTACCTTATTTTAATTAACACTATTTTATTTAGTGGGGCCCCACTCCTTGTTTGTGCCCGGTGCCTCAAAATCAAAAAGGCGGCGTTGGAATTCCTCGTCGTTTTCCCGATTGAGTTTCTTGGACGTTCTGAACTCACCTTCCTATTCTCGCTATTGCGTTTGCAACTATTTTCTTCTTTAGATAAAAAATAGTACTTTTATTGCAATTTATTCCATTAGTGGCACGCTACAGTGACCTTCTAATTTAGCAATTGCAGCTTCAGTAATCACGTGGTTTAGCATTTTTAGAAACACTCGATAGTTAATTTCACAGAACTGTAAGTAGCAAAATAATTAGTTACTATATTTATTTCTGCCCGGTCCAGTCCAGTTTACACAGCTATATTACTGTAAAATTATTTGGTCAGCCGACCTAACCTACAACCTACTTTTAGAAGGTACATTTAATAAAATAATCTTGAGGATATTAAATATTCAATAATATACAAGAAATAGTTTTATGAAAAAATTCCCTTTAAAGTTGTTAAAAGGATCACCATGAAAATCAGTTAATTTAAATTCAAAGTGAACGTAATTTTAACACAAAAAGATTGAAGAAAACCGAAATTGTACCATCTATCGAAAAAAGCATAGACAAAGGGCCTTGCATACATGCATATATTAACTAAAAATACACAATGCTCTCTACTTTCAGTGTTTAAACTCATACGAGATGGGACTATTTGACCATAATAAGCGTATTCAAATATATTATCTTTTATTACAAAATATAACAAAACCATTTCATAAAACAGGTCATTATTGCTTCAAATAATCTTTAGTGAGATTTACAAGCAGTAATAGCTCGAGCTAGATTTAACAACAATAGCATACGTATCACTTCCTATATAGTTCAACTGTAATAATTGCTCACAAATTTTCATCTTGTCACTACCGACATTTACCTCAAGCAAGTGCACAACGACTGTTGAATTGTATATTTGCTTCTATACATATTATTTTTGTTTAACTTATTCAAATTCGTATAGATAAACATAACGAGTTACTAAAGTATTCAGTATAAATAGATACCAAAAATGGACGATTAGATTTTAAGTACAAATAGAAGAAAGCAGGATATATGTAATTAGATATGTGCACCTATTTATATAAGATAATTAAAGGATATCAATACATTATCCTTTCAATTATTTGTATTATGCATACTAATTTATCAGTAAGTTTTAGAGTACTTTTAAAATCATTTGTTTCATTTGAACATGTTAGTCCCATACATTTTTTTACAGTGAGGGATTCTTTACATTCATTCATTTGAAGAATCTAAGCACCTACATCTATAGGTCAGATCAATTGACTTGACAGATAATCAGTTTCATCCAGGTGGTAGTCAAATTTGCAGGTATGTATTTCATAGGTAAGTAGGTAAAGTAATATCTGATTACCAGAAACAGATAAAATAAATTCTGGTTTGGTATGTGCTTCCTATAATTATAACCTTTTGTTTCATTTATCAATTCCCAATTATAACAGTATAACTTACACGAACAATAAATAATCGGATGGTCATTTCTCAGCTTCACGTTTTTACAAAACCTTTTTTGGTGAAGAAAGATTTCTTGGTAAGTTCATGCCATCAATCCAGTTGCAAATAATGTACGAAATGCGCATTCTAACCGTCAATCACCTGCCAGTATATCTTTTTCCCGTGGTGTAAATCCCTGTGTATAAAAGCGAGACAGGTGCGCATGGTCATATGTGTGATATGTAAAGTCGACAGTTACACGGTGGTCTGCATGTCAAACAATAAACACTATCATGTTACGTGAATCTTATGTCATTATTCACGACTTATTTGCAAGCCTCTTTTCACGATAAAATAAAATATTACCAGTTATTGCGGGTCCAAAAAGAAATTCTATAAGCATCCTGTGCATGTGCATTGTAATGCCATGTTTTCTTCGTATTTAAATAATATAAGAGAAATCACAAGATGTTTTTGGAAATTGTTGCTATTAATCTTTTTTACTTTTACTGTCATCGCCTAAATAACAATAATAATAAAAAATACCAGATGACTGACTCCTACATATTATTTATTTTTATACGTTTCAATCTTGACAAAACTTTCCTTCTTATTAGTGTAATTTATGGTCTTAAATTTATAAACAAGTTTATAATTCTTTAAGTTAAAAAAAAATTAGTTTGATTTGTAATAGAAGAAAGTGTGACAATTTAGACCCCTACTGGCTATTTTACTACCGGCTTTACCATAGTCATCTTCCTACTGATTATACTGAGCAAATAAAGAGCTTGCGTCAAGAACGAGGTAAGTCCACTTTTGGGTCTAAATAACATTCTAAACCTATTACCAGTGGCGTAACTACCGCCCCCGCAGACCCTGCGACGTGGGGGGGCGCAACCCTCCGAAGGGCGCTGCTTTCGTGAAATTTTATTTCGTTGGGAATAGAAATTTTAACACAAGCATTGGAGGTAAAAAACACATTCTATGCACCATTCTATGGCAATGGATTATTATTAATTATTGCATATTTTATTTTAACAAAAGTGACCTACGCATAATTGTATACAGAGTATAAAAAAGTAGCAAATAATGGTTGTAACTTTTTAATTTGAGGAGTTACAAACAAATGTTAAATATAAAATTTTTTTCGTTTATTGCAATGCATATTGTGATTCTTGGTTTGTTCGTATCTTCTTTTGTTTTGTTGCTATATCAACCAAATTTAATTTTTGAAACGGCATTCGTATGTTTTCTTTGCATTTTAGAAAAGTGTTTATTCTTCTAAATTTAGTAATGCTATTTTATCCTCAAGAAAAAAAATGAGTCAACAAAAAATGGAAATGGTTCCTTCTACCGATCCATCTGTCAAAATAACATTATCCAAGTACGCTCAAACATATGCTGCAAAATGCGGGGCACTTCGTCTTGTTGGAAGATAATAAGATTCTGTTGTCATACCTCCATTTTCACCGGGAAATATTGCAGTAATTGTGGGTATGACATGATTTTATACACTTTGGCAGTCTCCATGGATTAGCAGTTTGTATGTTTGTTCATAATCCAGGGGTCGGAGGTTCGATCTCTGGTCGAGGTGGTAATTCTTCATAGCGGAACAAAATTAAAACCGTAGGCCCTGTGTCAAAGCGATGTTTGGCACAATAAAAATCCCTACTGGAGGTGAAAATCCCCATCAGATTCGGCTAGATATAGTATATACACAGGGTGTAATGAATATAACCAGAAACCTCGCAATGGAAGGTAGCTGTAATGATTTAGAACATATTTTCTTTATAAACGCTTCCAGCTAATTTTCGAGAAATTCCATTTTAAGTTTTAAGCACGCCCATTGTACTCACATTGGGTTTGTTCGTATCATCTTTTGTTTTGTTGCTATATCAACCAAATTTAATTTTTGAAACGGCATCCGAATGTTTGCATTTTTGAAAAGTGTTTATTTTTCGCTATTCTATTATAATGAAAAAAAAAATTAAATTAAAAAAATATTTTCGAAAAAAAAACGAGAAAAATTAGTCAACAACAATAGGAACGGTCTAGAGTTCCTGTATAATAATAATAGGTTATATAAGATAATATTATTTATTATTATTATAGAGGAACTCTAGAACGGTCCCCCCTACCGATCCGTCTGTTAGGAAAAACGTTATCCAAGTACACTCAAACATGTGCTGCAAAATGCGGGAGCGGAGCCGTCTTATTAGAAGATAATTCTGTTGTCAACACCTCCACTTTCACCGGGAAATATTGCAGTAATTGTGGGTATGACATGATTTTGAAGTACCTCAAGGTATCCATCAGTGGTAAGAGTTTTATCAAGAAAAAAAGGTCCGATGATACGTCCTCCTAGCCTGTTCATGCATTGACTTTTTTGCGGATATTATGTATGTCCTTCTTCCGCCCAGTGTGAATTTGCGTTCGGCTAATACCGACAATTAACTGGCGTTTGTAGGTTTTTCTGCAGTTTTTTCTTATCTGTAACACAAATGTGGGATTTGGGCTATGCCATCTGTAATCGGCTGTAGCCTCACGATGGGTCTGCGTAATAATATTAATCGCCACCTCCCTCCCGCACAAGCTATAGCTTACGGAACCTGGTTACGGATTGGATATAGTAAACGCTATGTACTTGTTTGTTTATTTGCGTTTAGTTTGCTTGTTACAGGTTACAGTTATATTTGTCAAATTTCCATAGAATACTTGACCAAACTGATAATCAAGTCGTGCTAGATTAATTTTGCAACAAGCCAGTTCTCGTTATTAATTGATTAATTTTGAGTTTTTTTTTCTAAAAATATTTTTTTAATTTTAACTTTTTTTTGTAATGATAAATTAGTATTACTAAGTAGAGAATAATCAACTCTTTTCAGTAATGCATAAAAAAGATATGAATGCCATTTAAAAAACAAAGTTAGTTGTTATAGCAACTAAACAAACGAAGATAGGCATAGGCGCCCACAAAAATTTGTACAGGGGGGGGCAAGCCTAGAATAAACGGCATGCTAGGGGGAGCAAGCCTAGAATAAACGACTGCTAGGGGGGGGAAGCCAAGGAAAAAACGGCTTATTTTAAAAAATTCTCAATAAAATTCCTTGCCCCCCTTTCCGGGCGCCTATGAAGATAGGAATAAATCAAGATCGTCAAGATATGCATCGGGATAAACTAAAAAAACTTTTGTAGATAACATTTGTTTGTAACTGTTCAAATTAAAAAGTTACATCATTATTTTATACTTTTGTTACAAGCTATATATGTGAGGGGCGCAAACGTAAATTTCGCAGGGGCGCGCAATCTTACGTAGTTACGCAACTGCCTATTACATGCAATTTTATAAGCCCTATGGAATGACATAAAAATGATTTGCATTAAAACGACGTTAGTTCCCTAAATGTACAATTTTGAAGTTAACTCTATTAACTAAACTCTATTACACTAAAGAAAGTCAAAGAGATATGTAGGAGAAGATATCTATCTGAAGTTTTTTCAGAAGGTCAATATAATGAAAAGACTATTACATTAGCGATGACATAGCACTGCAATAGCACTTCTGAAGATTAAACAATAATAATAATTTATTTAGTTCTTTTGTAGATCTTGTTCATACATAATGCTTATTTACTGTTTTTCCCAGTAGTAATTGTTATAAAATGCAAAAACATATTATTTCTGTATTGGGCTGTTTATATTAACCTTTAAAGCATTTTTTAACTTCTTTGGTGCAAGAACCATATCCAGAGGAAAAATGTCAAAATTCGACATATTTGGACATTATTATTTGATTAAGTAGGTGTACAATAATCTTAAAGAGAGAAACAGTAGTTACACACCATCAAGATTAAGAGGATAATTCTTAAAACCGACTGTATAAGAATGCAAGGCTATAATAGTATTTATATATTATTTTTGTCACTACTAGCACATTTATTCCAATTCTCACTACAGAGAAAGCAACAGCTAAGGTCGTATGTTTCCTATCTAACATGCAACACAACCAATCACAGCCTTTGGAATACAAGCTGTGCACTAACACTCTCGCTTATCGTCTACCCATGTATTCCTATTATTTAAGCATTTTTATATTGATAATAAAGTAAAATGTTTGATATAAATGCTTGGTTTTAAATATTCATGGAAAACAGGTAGCCTTTGAAACTATTATTTTAAAACAAACTTTAAATAATTGTTTTTATTATTTACTGGTAGGAGAGAAACATTTATTATTACCTTAGGTGAAGAATAGTTATTTTTGTATCAAGCGTTCTAAACTTATGTTTTTAGCAAATAAGAATGTAACTTCTTTGGCGAGCTACCCAGCAAACAAAAAAATCATTCGAATGCGCTAAAACATTTCGCGCTCAAGATACAAACAATGCTTTTTCTACAACTGTATTATCACATAAAAAGTCAATTTAAATTTTTATTAAATTAAAATCTTTAAAAAGTACTTTTATTAAAACCGTAAAAAATAGTTATTTTTATACCAAGCTCGCGAAATCTCTTTCTACTTACCGAGAGAATAATTATCATCAGACAATCTCGAGGACGCTAAAGAATTTCGTGGCCAAGGTATACACAACATTTTTTGTGCAACCCTAAAAATATATGCAATTCCAAATTCCATTACTTTAAAAAACCAACAGTTTAATTCATTGGAAATAGAAAGCCGGCTTTCATGTTACAGCGTTTCTCTGGAAATGACATAAATAAAACAATTAGTTATGTAAACAATTGTAAAAATGGCTGGAGAATTTGAAATTAAGTTATTTTGCGGTCGTTACCCTTAGTAACGACTGCGAAATTGAATTTCGCGACCTGTATCGCATACGCAAAGTGACAAAGTAGTTATTTATTTTGTATCAACATGATTTTTGACGTTTATTGTCGACATAAATACAAAATATGAAAAGCAACTCATATCCTAACTAGGGATTTTTCAAATGTTTTTTCCTTCAATTTTCTCCTCTTCTTTTTTCTAATATTAAATGTTTTCAATTATACACACTGTATCCGTGGACACACTGTCCACGGATTGAGTTCACAAGAGGGGAAAAACTTTTATCTTTAGTTTTATCGAAAAATGTAATTCTTGATAAAAAATTTTGCTTGTTATAAAACCCCAGAAAATTAAAATAAATTCATGTTTTATTTTACCTGCTTCATTTCAGAGTCAGTTTTCTGTGAAACCATATGAAACTTTGCACTAACTTCAAAACTTTAACAGTAACCTAGTGGGTGACGTTTAGTCATTATTAACTCTTTTAAATCAAAGAATTTCGAATTAGAGTAGAGAAATGTTATGAGGCTGGTGGAGGCTACATCGAATAGTTAGTGTTCATTTTTACTTAATGTTAATTTTTCTTTATTATTTTTGTTATTGATTAGAAATAAACTATTACTGTTCCGTGACAATTTGAAGGAATTATAGCTTAATATTACATAAACGTCACCCACTAGATTATTGTTAAAGTTTTGAATTTTAACAATAATCAAAATTACATACGGTTTCATAGAAAATTGACTATAAATGAAGCAGGTAAAATAAAATGTGAATTTGTTTTAATTTCTCAGGGTCTTACAACAAGCAAAACTTTTTATCAAGAATGACATTTTTCGTTAAAATTAAAAATAAAAATTTTTCCCCTCTTGTGAACTCAATCCGTGGACACACTGTATAAAACAAAGTCATGGTAACCACGGAACTATAGCAACAACACATTCACGCAATCCTTGCTGTTATTATTATTTCTTTCTAAAATGTTCTTAATAAATAAAAGTTTATAATTATGCTAAACAATAAGATACTGTATGCACCACAGGAGATATTCATATTTTTTACCTTCGGATGTATCCATGTCAACCTCAGGAAACGTACATATTCATATCTCCCCTAATGCATAAATATCTATTGTAAAATGCATAATAAATATCTTTTTGAGGCAGGGCAATCTCGAGGACGCTAAAGAATTTTGCGTACAAGATATACACAACAATTTTTGTAAAAAATTCAGAAATTTATAATTACAAATTCCACTGCTTTTAAAAACCAATAGTTTAATTCATTGTAAATAGAAAGGCGACTTTAATGTTTTAAAACAACAAGCGTTAGCAACAAGCAACAACAATTAGTTTTGTAAAAAATTGTAAATATGGGTGGAGATACTGGCATTAAGTTACCTCGCGACCGTTACGTTTCGAACGGTCGCGAAATTGTTTTTCGTGTTCTGTATTGCGTACGCGTGTCCACTTTACGTACAATTGCACAAAAAACTCTTTTTTTGGAGATCTTGACCTGTTACCACGTGAATGCAATGAAGAGACTTTTACACGTGAATCTTACAGCGTTTTATCTACGATCATAACGTTTTACTAGAGTATTCATTTTACTTAATATATTGTTTATTTGTGACTTATGTTATGTATATCAGCGTGCTTTGAGTTTCGCGTGCTAAGTTGTTTAGCAACCACTTTGTAAAATATCCATAAATCATTTATCATACATGTCTTGTTGACATTAGCGTGTGATAAAAATTTTATAACATTAGCTCACTCATCGTTTTACACGAAAATCAGTGTAAAAAGTAGTCACTTTTTGTAAGATCGTAGATAAAAAATATTTGAAGACTTTTTAGGTTTCCTCGAAAACGTCAAAACTGAACATAACTTTGTTCTCGAAGCAAAGTTATCAAATATTATACGACCATACAAATGTTAGAAGTTTACGGAAAATCTTGGGAAATATGTCAATATAGTTCGACATTTATTTGTAGATTGACAGTTCTTTTTTTCCAGATTCCAACAAGTTCTGCATAATTTTCAGACTGGACATTTCCTAAAAAGTGTTAAACCACCAGTCAGAAAGCATACTATACCGTCGGTTTAGCATACAGAACAAGAGTTTTTAAAATTTCTTATAAGCATTTTCCGAATCTAAGGCCAATATAAGTTTCTTTTTTACATACTGTTACATTAGGCTTGCAATGGTTGTGTAATAGAAGAAGAGAAACTCTTGCTCGGATTTTCCATAAACGCATGTTGAATATTTTTTAATCCTGGTTATAAATTTTCTTAGATATCCAGTCCTGTCTTCTTGTAAGCCAACTGAAGTCCTACTTCCAAAATGTTTCATTGTTGAAGTCTGGATTCCAGAAGTTCAGAGTAAGCTTTGGATATCTCTAACAATTCGCCGGTGCACTGGGTATGGAATCAGGATTTTGAAAGGTGAAAGGATCTTGTACATAAATAGTATAGGTCGGTTATAGCAGGTTCTTGATCTGCTCAGAAAATTCAGGTCATTTGAGAATACGAAGTTCCTCAAATTGCTCGAAATATAATTTAGCACGTCTTTTGATACTTACATTGAACAACTTGAAGTAGCGCGTTCAAGTTGACTGTCTCTAATGCCCTAAGGAAGATACAAAAACTCAAGAGAAGGCGAAAGATTTTATTGCGATTACAATATTCTTATACTGTGTGATGTGATTGGGTTCCGTTACAATTTATTTTCTAAAGATCTAAAGAAGCGTCGATGCAGCCACAGGTGTCATAAAAACCAACCGTACCTTAACTATTCAGCCTCATAAAGCCCATCATTTATGAGTATATATTGGTCAACTGATACTTTACTAGTACTTTGAAAGAATTGGTTTTTTTACATTTTTAGCAACTTTCTTCATTTTTTTTTAATTTCTTCTATTTCTTTTGAATTATTTTAGCAGACTTATGTAGGTTGGAGTTATATTAGAGGATATATACTTCCATATATCCACTTTATGTCTACTTCTCATTAGTCTGTGTGCTATGTTCATAAAAAGAAAACTAAAAATAAAAAACTGAAAATAGAATTGCCACGCATGATTGTACTTATGTGATTGCAGTAAAACACGCTAAAAGACCTCCTAGCTCGACATCCTCAAAGTAATTGTGGGACTAGGTTTTGGACCGTTTTTGGCTCCGAGAGACTTATAGCTTTTATTTCAGTCTAGTTGAAGGAGTTGAAGTGCGACTACGTAAAGTGTTTCATTTATTTTTCATTTTTTACAGTACGCTATGTACAATAAAATAAAATTGACGTGTCCATTTATAAAGAAACATTAATTTATCCCAGACGTCTAGTTCACCTTGTTTAGTGTACGGGTTACGTTCAAAGGCTGCATGCTAAATCTAAATCGAGACGACCCCTTGAGTATCTTGAGATGTAGATTTAGATGTTTGAACAATGCAATAGAATATAATAAATATTGTAATAATAAAATGAAGTAGCAAGTTCTCGTAATGTATTATGTTAAAAGCCTACAGTTACTGTCATAGGAGATTCTTCGAGTTCGGTAGCTGAACTGATTCAATCATCTGACCTCTTTGATATAATTCTCTTGTCGTGAATCTATGTATTTTATATAACAGTTAGCTATAAATGGCAGGGGCTAGAACGCATTAATTCTAAGGGGGTGATAGAAGACGTCAAAAGGAACAAAAGAGTCATATACGACTTTGGTCTAGAACGTACTACTTTTTCAGAAAAAAATAATAAAGTTGGAAACTTTAACAGCAGTTTGCCGCGTTAATAATAGTACTTTAATTATGGGGTTTTGTCGGCAGATGCATCTCATCTCTCACAACAACAAATCTAAATAACCGTTTATCGTATCGTATGTCGTTTCCGCGTAAAATTGAATTCTTACTTTTTTTTTACTCAATTATTAAACGTGACAACCCTGTAAAGTTTGAAACAAAATTTGCTCCACATTCGCATAAAATGCTGATGTAGTAGGAAGTTTGTTGAAATTGGAATAAAGCACGTTTTGTTTACAACCTTACAATTTAATGAAGAATATTTGGGTCACTGCCTGATCACAGTTGTGTAAATAGTATACTTTTATAATTGAGTGAAGTAATGCTGAGTTTGTAGTTTGTTGAACTGAGAATAATTTGTAGCACGACTTTGTTTATTTAATAACAGTTTTTAATGATTTTATAAGATAATATCTTTTAAAGAAAATATTTATCAAATTTAAATTAAGTATAATTACTTAATTTAAATTTGATAAATATTTTCTTACAAAATCCCTTAATCTAATGGTTAAGGGATTTTGATGACGCCTTGTTTGGGCTACATTAATAAAATCTTTAATTTTCTGGTAATTAGGTGCCATAACTAAGTTTTTTTACAAAAAATAGTATTTCTTAATAAAAAACAAATACGTCAAGAAATTCTGACAATATTCCGGAAATTAATAAATATAAAATGTAGGTCAATTATCGTGTTATTTTTACAGTTGATCAGTTATCAGCTAGTACAGTTATTTGTTTGATTTTCTAAAACAATGTCAAGACCCAGCTGTAGACTACGATTATACTTAAGCAAGGTTGCCAGATATGCCTTTTTTTAGTCTAAATTACTCGAAAGTTAATTAACATAAAAAAAGTATGCATTTTTGTTCTTTTTGATGTCGTCTATTACCCCTTAACATTAATGCGTTCTAACCTCTGTCACCCTGCATACTTTAACTTGGCATTAATTTCATAAAAGTTGAAAACCTAGTTATGATAAAATGAAATAGGTTAAAAATTAAATTTATGAAAAGTGAACGATTTTTTAACAAGTAATTTTTAAGATGTGTTTATCTACTCAATAATATCTCTATTGACTAACCACTTCCTTTTCTTTAAATTTTTACTTTCAGATGTTAAAACTAATTTGAGGTTTAATGACAATTTAACATAATTTTTCTCACTTGATTAGCGATTGCATGAAAGTCGTTCAACACGCTTACCTATTCTGAAATTTCTAGAAACTTCAATTTACGTCCCAGATTCTGAAAATCGAGGAAATTCATTCTTGTGAATATTTGCCGTATTCTTCCTTTGTGGCTGTTTTGTTCTTTCACAAGAAAGGATATATATCTCTCAATAAAATTGAATAAATGCTAATAACTTCCACAAGATAGTAAAAGGTATGGTGAGAAAAAGAATACATCTAAACAGCAAGATCCGGTATTTAGGTTTTGATGCATTTGCACAAAATGCTGATGTAAGAAGTTTGTTGAACTTGGAATAAAGCACGTTTTATTTACGTTGTGTTTCTCGTACAGCAATTCTAAAACATGATAAGGTCCAAAATGAATTACTGAATATGTCGCTGGAGTGGGTCTATGACGTGGGTCGAAGGCTGTGACATAGAATCTATGTACTCTGATCCAACGTAATTTATCTGTTATGTTAAGTGACGGAAGTGAACTAAGTAAAACATGACTTTTGCCTACCAATTTAGAATTTTCTATATAAAACTAGTATCTGATAATAATTAATGATAAATACATAAATGATCAATATGGAACGAATAACCGTTTTGAGAAAAAACTCTCAATAAAATGCTCAAACTATTGCAATGAATGTAATCTAGTATTTGTATCCCTCCTTCTACGAATACGAAATATGAGGATTATTTTTGGAAAATACTGAAATCTAACATCTAAAAAAAAAGCTGTAGTTAAACTTTTACAATTACTTTTGTGCGAACGTTTTAGGAAAATACTTCATCCATCTAGAACTTTTGATTTTTGCGACTCATATTGTAACATCTAACTGTTATTTTTATTTTCAGATTAATAAAATACACAACAAACTGTTCAAACTGTTTATATAGGTATTTAATATAATAAAATTCTTTTAAAAAAGCCTCCATTGAGGGGCGAAACGTTAAAACTTCATATATAAACGTTTTATTAAAGGCTGCCAGTCCTCTTAGAATTAAAATAAACAAACACATTTTGTAACATGTAAATATTGTTATTCTCTTTGTAGACATGTAAAACTTGTATTTATTAAATTTATACATTAAATACCTAGAAATCGGGATCTGGTAATGATTATTATCAATTAAATTTAACAAAGTATCTTGTTTACTGTTTCTAACGTTATACGGTGAAACTCCATAATCATGAAATAAATAAAAGATTAATAAAAGTTTTACAAGTTTATTATCATCTACCTGACAATTGTTTCGACACCTAAGCTGCTATTATCAAAAGGTAATATAAATATAAATGAACGCGTCGCTAAGTCTATCAAAAACAAAATCACAGAAAACAATCTTCAACAATTCAATTTATTAAGCAGATAAGAGTAACACTTTGGTAATTCTTTTAAAAGATATTTACATACAAAAAGTTTATGAATTTATTAATAAAGACAATTTAGAAACTTTGAACAAAGACACAACCACAAAATTCCAAAAAGAAATAAAACAAGCTTTAGAAAACTACAATATCTGCTTTTCAGAATTAGAAAAGCAACAAATTATAAATAAAAACCCACAACTACCTAAACTGGATGGACTCATCAAAACACATAAACAGAATATGCCTATTAGACCAGTTGTATCCACTTTGTCCAATAAACTGAACCAGATTATTAATACGATAGGTTACAAACCGAGATACTCTGTTAGATTACAATTAGTAGAGAAGTACACAACATACATCCTTCACCACATTCAAAACTCGTTAGCTTTGATGTTTCTAGAATGTTTTCCAGATCCACAAGAATGTATTCGTTTATTAGATAGTTTCTTGAATAATAGTAATTTAGAATTAGTTAAAAGGTTAGAGTTAATTCAATTATTTGACCTTTGTGTAAGTCAAAATTGTTTTACCTTCAATAATAGGGAGAAGAAGTGCATACGTCATACCGTGCCTGACGTCATAATTCTTTCCTCGCAACGCGCATGTACTTCAATAAGGCACATTATATTTTCATTTCTGATTATTGATAGTGTTAAAAAGGATGTTTACAAGCTATAAAAACACTTACCCAATGGCTTTCACCCATTGTTGTTTCAATATTTTATTTGTGATAGTACCTATCTATTATTTTAACCTCACAAAGTAGCGTCACGTTTTCTCTTCCAACTGTCAACAGTGTCAAAACTATCAAACAAACGGTTTACAGCGAAGTAGAGCGATGCGAACATGCGCGTTGCGAGGAAAGAATTATGACGTCAGGCACGGTATGACGTATGCACTTCTTCTCCCTATTTAACATACCTACAAAATGATGGCTTGCATATGGGAAATTCACTCAATTCTCTGTTAGCTAACATGTTTATGGATAATTTAGAAGATATAATATTTGAATTAAACCTCTATAAACACATTCTCGTTTGGTTTCGTTATGTGGATGACATTTTAGCTTGTTTTGGCAGTTCTTTTGAGGTTATTAATGAATTTTTAATTCTTATTATTAGTATCCACCAAAACATAAATTTTACATAGAAACAGAACAAAACAGGGCTATTAATTTTTTAGACTTAACTATTAAAATTAACGCACACAATCTAATATGAATTTTCCATATTCAGAAAACCAACACATACGGACATAACAATACCAAATGAATCCTGTCAGCTGTCAGCTCAGTAATTCTGCGTTACTGGAAGTGTTAGGTATTTAATTTTTATTATTTTTATCTAGTTATCTATTTTTGTTATTTACTTTAGCGACGTGTTTGTTTATATTACCCTTGGTAATGACAGCTTAGCTGTCGAAACAATTGTCAGGTAGATTATAATAAACTTGTGAAACTTTTAATAATCTTTTATTTATTTTATTAACAAAGTATAAATTTTGCATATACAATAATTATTTGTTATTAAACCTAGTGTAGATTCTGTGAAAAGTATTTGTCCAAGAAGGTAATTTTTAGATATCTACAGAAATCATGTTCAAAGATAATATCAACTAACTTGTATCTCCGAATGATCCATAAAATTAGCTCATGTACTTCTTCACCTACACTGCTATTTGAATAGAATAATAACAATCGGATCGAACTGACAATAAATTACAATTTTTTTTAATATGGAAACGATCTGATAGCACTTAAAATTTGTTGCTTGTAAACATTATCTATCTATGATAAAATCAACAATTTAAATTGGTGTTCTGGCCATTAAACTGGTTTAAATCTATTCAATTAAGTATAAGAAACTTGACTTTTGTAGATCGCCAATCTCTTTAACAATTCCTAGAATTTTACCTCTGATTGGTATAATCAGATACCCATTATTTGTTTTAATAAGAGAAACTTATCATGCTGCTCCTCAGGATCATTTATGTTTATGTAGTATTATTTTCCAAGTGCACATAAAAAATAACTTTCTATGTTATCTAATTATTCAGTACGGATATCAACTTTGGAATAATTGAAATAAAGTTGAGAATAATGCAAAATCGCTCGGACAGTCTAGAAGAATATACCTTTTGAAAATGCATTAATCTTTTTCAGTCAAGAATATTTACGCTATCAAAATTGTTTAATGGCCATTCAACGCATTATCAACCAATCAAATTCTAGCCACAATTTTATTCAATCGATCCAATAGCGCGTGATTAAACGATAATCACAATTATTAGTGGCGATTAAAGCAATAATCACAACTAAATTTGTTTAATCCACAGGGATACCACCTTTGGTTTCGAAGTTAATTAAGACCAAATCCTGCTTGACGCTTACACAATTATAGCAATAGTAATACCAATAACACAAGAATAAGCAACTTTTACCATCCCTTACATTAAGTGCTACCAAGCATATTGATATATAATTAATTGTATTGATATTTTGGCTAAGCCATGGTAAGTTAAGGGACAACCCGTGAAGAATTAAATGATTTTCTCATTAATTATAACAATGATTATAATAATCATTCAGGGATTTTAAAATGTTTGTACTGGAATGTTCACAATTTCTTGGATATGTGCTCAAGAAGCAAAAGTATTGGAATTTGATTGCTTCTTGCACAGAATTATGGCAGAATTTAACAAGGGGGCAGAGGGATTTATATTTCTGATAGACCAGAATATACAATACCGAAATCTGAACTCTGATAAAATAGATGTCGCTTCTAATGATTCGGCATGTACTGCTATTGATATAACGAACTACTCACGATGGTCACGCCAAATCTTCACAAGAATGGATATGAATCCAAGTAGTTGAAAAAATCTATTCGGTGTTAAAGAGGATTCTTTTTCTTTGACGATTTGAAATCAAGTCAATAAGGCCCATGAGTATCGTTATAAATACAAAAACATATCGTCAGATATGGTTTTGCGGATTCCTCTGAATTCGTCGGGTTGGTAGCAGCAGCAGTTTGATTTATATCACACAATGGTTTTATTCCATTAAATTGTTTTCTCCACAATAGAGAAATGGTGGCTTAATACTGCTGACAAAGAAATTGCGGTAGTGTTTTTGGCAGCAAGTTCTGCAGTAACCGTAGGCTCCCTTTATAATTCTTCTTCGTGCGCTAAAAACCATATTACATCAATAATAACACTTTTTGGGTTTGCTTTTTTGAAAGCTTTTTTCTTTTGGCCGAAATTAGCTATTTGAATAATACAATCCCATAGTAGATGCGAACGAATCAAATGGGTGTTGGCCAATTGTACACAACAGCTATATTATATAACCTCTGAGGGCCTAATACCTTAATTGGGCATGGGATAGTTGCGCGCAAATAGGAAATTAAAATTTCTGAAAGTTGGTGAAAAAGCTAGGAAAAAAAACTTTTCCGGCTAAGAGACGTACTTTTTGAGAAAACGCAATTGGCTCTGAAGTTTTTTTGACATTTGACTTTAGTCATGCAGTCAAGTTCCTATTGTCTAGTAATTCTAGCACAAACTAAGTAAGTTGATGGTCCTAAGCATTAGGATAGAAACAGGCTCGCTCTCTTCTTATCTTGGGGCCTACCAGGATCAATTTATCTGACTCTGAAGTTATGATTAAGAAAAGATTGCGTTTCATTTGACTGTGCTGCATATGGTAGCGATTTTATATATTTGTTATAAGAGTTCAACCAAGAGAATGGTCAAACCAGGTCAAACCGACATTTTGGAATCAAAAGTAAATGACGGAGTAAATTTTTACAATTTATACACATTTAGAATAAGTTATGTAGAGAAATAAAAAGCATACAGAAACTATTTAATCTACTAAACCAATAATGTGTATTTCTCAAATTAAATTTGACTCTTATAGGTTTTTTTGCAAAAGACTGCCATATGTCCCAATCAAGGGTACGATAGCGTTATGTTAACGGGGCTCGCCTGCCTTGCGGCCTATGACCACGGACCCCCTTTCTGAGTCACAAATTGAAATACGCACAAATGCTAATGCAAATACTACTACACACTGGTGGTAGCGAGGTTACTATCCATCCTCCACTAGCTCCAGGTTAATATCAAAGCTGTGACCGTGCTCACCCGTTTCCTTTTCCTATTCCAGCTTTTCCGCACATAGTAAGATCACTGCCCGGCCGAATTCAACCTCAATGTGGTTGGGCTTGGAAGGTTATGCCAGCGCGGCCTAGCACATTCTAGGGTTTAGTATGCTCTTGTCAGTGCTTCGCTTAATTCTACCTAGGCAGAATCCCAGTATGTAACCGTTAAGGTGAAGTTAAGCATGAGAGGCTGTTTATTCGTGTTGATACCCCTGGTAGCTCTAGACGGTTTATGTTGCTCATTCGACTGGTACTGCACAGTCATAGTATGATCCCCATGCTTTCGTCGCCAAACATAACTACCTAGTGGCACATTCCCGCAACCGGGATAAACCTTTCTAGATTCTCCTCCGACTAAGTTTGTGGTGAGAAGTTTCAGAGTTTCCTCCTCAACGTTAATGAATGTTTTATCAACACTTTCGTGAATCTCTACCACGCATTACTTTCTGACTATAGCATCCGTTACCCATGTTTAGGCAGGTACTTCCTCAGGTCTCATTTTATACGACACCTCTAATGACGGCCTGGATACCACTCCAGATCACGTCTCGAATTCTAATGTAAACCGTGGCCCATATCGATTCTAAATCTGGGATTGGATAGACTAAAGTTAGTTCTAGCTAGTCTCGGATACTAATCAAGTCCGACATCTTAAGCGACTGTCCAGGCCTCTGTCATCCTGGGACTAGATTCGGGTACGGAAGGATACAGAGGACTAGACCTGGACACAAGATTATAGCTTTGCTTATGGTTATGCTATAAAAGTTGAAGTGGTATAAAAAAGGAAGTTATATACATAAAAAGTATTCTAGATATTGTCATTTTGCTGCTATTCCGCTCAACTTTTAGTATTAGACATATGTACAAGTGATTATTGTGCGCATTGGTAAAGAAAGGGTAACAAAGTTACCAATTCCCCAGGATGTACTTAGTTGTACTTGCATTACGTAGTTACATTTTTAATAAGCTTTTCTTACTTTACGTGAAGAATTTATATAAAGTCAAAAGTGGGGTCCCGCAGGTCTCCGTATTTGGACCTTTAATGTTTAATGTTTTTACCACAGGTTTATCTTCTCAGATTTCCAGCAACATCTCAATGTTTGCTGACGACACAAAACTTTTTCAAGTCCATTAAAAGGTGCACAAGCTCTAAGACGTCAGACCCTAAACGGATACTATCCATAAATGTCAACAAGTGTATGGACTTGCATAATGGATACAATAATCCGAACCTCCAATACAGCATTCAAGATTCGATGATAATAGCTATGGACAACAAAAAGGTCTTGGTGTAATTGCGACCTAGGATCTAAAATCGGCTACAAACATTGAAAAAGTCATTAAAAGAAATCAATTTCATTGTGTACAGGTGTCTGTAGTTTTCAAGAATCCGAAATCTGCTCTTATTGCACAAATTTATAAGACATATATCAGACCTATATTAGAATAATGCGGTGTCTCTCTGGATTCCTACTATGCGAATGATATTCATGAGCTGAAATAGTGTCAACGGCGCATTACTTGTTTGTGTGTCAAACTTTGAAGATTACCCTACGAAGATCCTTTGTCTGCGATTCTCTCTCCTCGACGGATGAGCACGTAAATAGCTCCAGCACTAACCTGCAGAGCTAGCAGAGGGTGGATAGGCAACCTCGATCGCATCAGCGAGTACTGGTAGCTCTTACAAAAGCAACTGACGCGCTAATTTAGCGTAACTCAATTCGTGGTCCCCTAAGGGGGACCGCGGTTATAAGCTTAACGCAGATGGGCCTCGTTAAATAAGTATTGGATTCATGGCCTTGGACTTACTGCAGTCTACTACTATTACTACTCAACGTTATTTTTCACCCCGCGCAGCCAGCCGTTGGCAGACCAATTATTATTAAATAAATTTAATAATAACTGGCCCGGCAACGGCAAGACCTTTGTGGTTATAATCAGCAGCATTAATAATAATGTTGGTGATGATAACCACAATCGCTCCGTACTCGTTGTATTCTTCGATAATTTCACTTTCATGGCTCTTCTTTGTGTTGTTATCGGCCATACCAACATGTGAAACATGTTGGTATGGGCGACAACGTTGGAATGTAAATATTAATGACGGCGTAGCAATAATTACCGGTTGATTAGACGTGATGTATTGGTAGATTGATTGATTGTAGATCTGTAGTTGGTAGCAGTTGGCATTGTGAAGATGATGAATTGAAGAATTGGTGAAGTAGAATGAGTGCCCTTGGCGTAGTTGTAAATGGTGGTAGTTGATTGAAGATGCTAGATGAAACTTGCTTTGCAGTCGACTAATATACTAATATATGGTATATATTGGAGTAATTGAGTAGTTGGAAGTTAACACAAAAAACACGGCTTCTGTCAGATCCACCCACGAAATATAGTTTTCGGGAGATCTTTGTGTAGTACCAAGCAATGAGTCGATTCAACCAGATTCCATTAAGGAGCCCCCCTATAGGTGGTTGACAGGCACCCGGGATGGGGATGGTAGGTAAAAGGACACGCAGTTGGTAGTCACCGGCTAGGCCACCCGAGCCCCCTAGCCAAAAACTCGAATGGAGTTACCATTCCCGACTATCAACTGCCTTGGAAAGAAGGAGGGTGACTGAACACCAGCGACCGGCGCCCTATCCTGCAACGACAAAACAGGATAAGGGACACCGGAAACCGGGCTCGCACACAGGCTGGAGGGAGGTAAGAGGGCTGCTTCCTGGAACCAGAAACAATCGACTCACCGGTTAACACCACACGAACTGACCACTGAGCACTCTTAGCGGCTGTGTGGCCGCATGATTAGCAACTCTACTCGGGTTCGCGGCACCTTTCGAGATGGTAATCACACGTATGTTCACTCCACAGACACTAAGCACTGTGAACTGCAGTCTGGGATTCTTTCTCTGTGATGGGTGAGCACGTAAATAGCTCCAGCACTAACCTGCCGAGCTAGTAGAGGGTGAATAGGCAACCTTCCTCGCACCAGTCAGTACTGGTAGTTTTTACACAAGCAACTGACGCGTTAATTTAGCGTAACTCAATCTCCTAAGGGGGGCATAGTTATAATCTTAACGCAGATAGGCCTCGTTAAATAAGTATTGGAATCATGGCCTTGGACTTACTGCAGTGACTGTCAGACGATTACGGAGTGCTCTAATTGAAGTCTACAAAATCCTTCATGGGCACTTTTCGGTGGAAATAAAGGTTTTTGTCGTGGGTAGTGCCGAAAGATTACGCAATCACGAACTGTTACGTGAGTTAGTTAGTTAGTTTACGAATGCGAGAATAGTACGTGAACGATTCCACAAGCTCTGTCGGTAACATTTTCTTTCGAATAGTACATCGTGTGTGAACTTTTCCTGGCAGGGTGCTGAACAAGAATAGATGCGATAAACTACTGTGCGGAAACTTAAGTTAGCGCCTATTACTTGTATTGTTAAATAATTTTAAGCACCAAAACAATTGCTTTTCATGGCGTATTTTAATTTCAGGATATTTGTGTTTTGTTTAATTAATAGAAACATAAACGGTCGGCGCGGGGGCGTAGCGCGGAATCAGTTCAGGGGGAAATCCTGGGGCTTGTTCCGGTCTGGTTGTGGCATTAAATATTTTTTTCGGTCTGCGCAGAATCTTCACTCATACGTGTCTCATAATAGGGGTAGGTGTTAAACAAAAAAACCTTATAAGTTCAATGTCTCTTGATTTTAAAAGTTGCTATTAATCGTTCTAATTCTAAATGTGCCAAAAAAACCTAAACATTTTATATTTAGCCCCCATGGACATGTCCTCTGAAGTTTATAAAAAAAATCAATTAAGTGCTAAATTATGTATTTTCGTAATTTTGCAGAAAATTATACATCTAATTTTAGCAGAATTGGTTCAAAAACCAATTCTAATATACAAATTCTTAATTTTAAATAGATTTTATAGAATATTATTTTTTCCCAGAACGCTACGTTTTGTTCTGACAGATCAGACTACACATAATTTAGGCATAGAGGAGATTTGTAGAAACAAAATCTACTTAGGGTTTCTTATTGAAGTTGCAAATAATCGGTACACAGTAACTGAGCAAGCACTGGATTGCATTACCCGACTAATTAATCATGATTTGAACTACTCCAACAAAAAACACATAGCCCGGATGAACGTTTCTGTTACTCTCAAAGATTAAAGATTCAACCGCCTTACTCTCATCTGTGCGGTAACACTCTTTCATTTCAATGATGTTATCGCATTTCTGGACAAATTTGAGCATGTCATAAACCAGTTGTCATGCATCTCTAGACCGTTCTTGGAACTAGAATTCCTACCGATTATGTTTGCAGTTGGAGCATTTATTGGTCTGCATTTGTTAGAACCATTTCTACCCCTTACAACTTCCAGTTAGACTGACTAGAAGAAACTTATCCCGGCATTCAAGCAGCTTTATAAAGACATGTCAACAATTGAACCGGAAGACCTCCTTCAAATTGACCAACCGGCATTCCCTTTGTGTCCGAAGAGGTTACAGTAACTGTCGCTATAAGTACGAAATTCTCGATGTTATGGTCATTTATGCCGAAAAGTTTAAGGAACCTATTCTCAAGATATTGAAGAAACTTTTCACAGAGCTTGCTAATGCTTTTGCTGTGCAAAAAGGTAAAACATTTGGATTTGGAGATACATCAGATACTGGCGAACAATACCTAGTTGATCTATTGGATTCCCCTAAATTAGAAGGAACTCCAATACATGATCTTAATGAGGAACGATCAGTTGGATTTATCAACCATGAATTGGGTATACGAGGAGCAACGAAGCTAGATGCAGCACCATCTGCTCAGGTTAAAAACAAATCCTCTGATCTAATCGAACAGAAGAAAAGACTTCAATCGTTTCAGAAAGTAGAGTGCTGCTGTATAAGATTTTATTTGTTCTTGGAACAAGAAACTGGATATCCTCAGGAAAGAAAACCTAAAAGCCAAGCTTATTGCCAATATTGCCTTGGTACGACGACAAAACAAAAACTTGACTTCCCTGGAGAGTTTTGGTGGCCCATTTGCTAACCCCAGAGATTTGGGAACATATCTGAACACTGAAGATCCTCTGCTTGGCGACGTAGTAAAAAACAAGAGCCTATACCTTGAAGTGCGGTACGCTAGGGATATTTCAATTTCAATACCGAAGACGTCCGACATACTTAAACTGGAGAAAGATCATAAAGATCTTCCAACAAAAGTGTATGCAGATAATCTGAAGATCTACCTAGGGAATATTACCTGCAAAAATACTGCAACCATGATGAATTTTCTTTCAGCTTTGGACAATTTAAATTAATTCGGCGGACGAGTAGTGCATATTTGTAAATACTATACTTAATATTACTTTTAGACAAAATGAAACACCTCAGGTGAAAATATTGTACCATAATGACCGAATTAAAATTATTTTTTACATACATTGTGGTCATTTTGAAGTCATTTTACCTAACTTTAGCTTAAGCTTTAACTTAGCTATAGTTTTATGTTCGGAACTCAGTACCTTTTCTTCATTCGTGAGCATAACTTTATGGGTTATGTACAGGGGGGGTAGAAATTTTTTATTTTCCTTTTCTTGGTATTTTTGTCCTTTTCGAAAGTAAATGCAACTTTTAAGATGCACAGAGTCACAAAAAAAATTTATCACCTACCCCTACTCATACTAATAGTTGAGCGGTATAGTTTTGGACCCTTTTTCTAAACTCCTCGCAAACAAAATGAATTCTATGCACATTTGTATCTGTTATGAAAGTTGGTCTTTTTTATCGTGGAAATCAGACACGTATCCTTACAAATATAATCCAAGTGGAGTAAAGTCAGGTGATTACTGTCCTGTAAGATGGCCTCCATGACCTAGAAGAAGCTGGCAGAAACAAGTTAGAAAGGTGTGTAACAGTAGGAGAGAATAATCTTTATACCATAAACTGATCTATAATTTTGTGTGCTTGCTATTGATGAATACGGTTTGCATTTAGGTTAACTTTGCACAATTATTTCAATCATAATGCAGGCAAAAAAAAAACATCAACTTTGAGATACAAAATTTCATAACCGAACTTCCATTGGCATTAGGAACAACTTTTACTAGTAACATTTGTATTTACTTTACTGCTTAGTAACTACTACGTACTTGACACTTGACGCAAGTTCACGTTTCCTTATTTCCTAACCACTCTGTAAATTTTATCGACAGTCTGACTCTGAGTAGAAACTTTAAATAATAAGCAGAACTTTTTATAAAGAATGACTTTTTCTCAAAAAATGAACATCCATGTTGTGAATGAACACACTGTTATTTAATTGGTATAAAAGATTATAATCGACATTGAGACAGTAGTACGAAGTCAGTGGAATGGAGGAGGTTAGAGGTGACAGAACTATGACTACCTGAAACGTAACCATGCACTGGCCTAACTGAAACTGTAGTTAACCTTATTGGAGTGTTTACTGTAACAGCAAGCTAAACCCTTGTTATTTTGAAAATAGTTCACAGAAAATGTTTTTATGTTTACTTCAGCAAAAGATTGCCCTAAGTTGTTTCTTACATTTCATAGTATTGATTCCTATGTAACTAATCGTCTATGTTTAAAATACCATTTCTTAAATCGTTTTATATTTTCATTTTTTAATAAGACCTCTTAAAATGTGACTACCTAAGCTATAAGCTATAAATTATCTAGCATATGCGTAAATCAGGTACTGAATATTCTCATTAGAAAGCAGACGAGAGAATTCTATATAAGTGGATTGACCTATAACCCGTGTGTGAGCATTGTGGTACACCTACTGAGCAACTCGGTATGATTCGAAACAGAACTTTCGATCTCACAGGACAATTCTAAGATCAGAAAAACGTTATAATACTGTGTTTATAATTGAGCACGCTCGAGAAAACTGCAATTTGCCAAGGCAGAAATGTTACTATTATTAAGAAAAAAGATTTAATGGTTCGACCATGAAAGAACTTGTTATTATATAAACCAGAACAATAATGTTATGAAGTAAACTTATTGTTGTAGAAGTTGTTTATTAAAAATGTCAATAAATTTGTGAATTTAATAGAGGCGTTAATATGTTGTGCTTTCTCAATAGAAATTTCTCAAGGTGTTATCATAGAATATAGTTGTTGGTTGAACCATAACTTATTACAGATAGTGACAGTTTTACGATCTATATTAAAAATTACAAAAATAATAAAACGGAATAAACTATATGGACACCTACTGTTATAACTATTTCAACGTAGTAATCTCATTATTCTTTTTTATTGGTTTTTAATTTTTGTACTAAATTTATTTGATTTACATTTAACAGCTGTAATAAATATATGATTTATTTCTTCCTTCCGGCGCTAACATTCTTCTAGTATAAAACACTATTATGTTTTTCTCATGAAAATTCATTCTTGCGTAGTGTGTCCTCTTTGTGAAAGAAAGACAAGAATTACGGAGGTGGAATGTTATAAAATATTGTAATAAAGAGCTGTTAGTGAAAACCAGTAGTCGAATAGCAGTTGGATGTTTCTGAATTAATTATATGTGTATTTGATGGCCCATGTCCACCTGATATCCATTATTTGTTTGATTGATTTTGGGATAAGAATCTGGATGGCGAAACACCCCTCGTACCTCACGGCACCGATTTCTTTCCTCCTAACCTGGTGCCTCGCAACTTCTACGAATGCGCCAATCAGATCCAACTCAAAGCTCATTAATTTAGATTAAATCGATGTGTGTCTGTAAGCAAACTAGTACCCCCTACATGTCTTATTCGATTGTCCCAACACGGTCACCATTTCTAGCAAAGAGCGAGGTGCGCTTCGCGAATACAGGAGAGCACAGGTCTATTACAAATCACAATTAATGTTGAGGCACACAGTTCAGGTACCTTAGAGTCCTTGCTAGAATAGGTGTTCATCACTGATGAAGATACGAAGAATTCAATTAATATATATATATATATATATATATATATATATATATATATATATATATATATATATATATATATATATATATATATATATATATATATATATATATATATATATATATATATATATATATATATATATATATATATATATATATATATATATATATATATATATATATATATATATATATACCGGGTGGCGACTAAGATCAAGTTTAAACACCTCTTTATAATTTATGTGAAATTTGGTACACGGATATGATTTCGATTTTGCTAGAAATACTACTAACCTCGGGTTTTCTAAATGTAGCACTCTGTATATTTTATATTTTATGGGATCTACAAATCAAATTACATCTGACCAGGTTGCCAAATTTTCGATTTTTTTACAAAGATTTTATGTTGTATATAACCTAACAAATAAATAGTTGGTTTTAGATGAAGATGAAGTTGTAGAGCAGCGGAAACATAAAGCGAGACAAACCTTGTACTGATATTTTCGTAATTTTGATTGTATAATTTCTCCTTACCAATCCAAGCAGATCGCGTCGACTTCCGTTTGGAAGATTCTATTTGTCATGTACTATTTACTGCGTTTAATGGGTTTTCTATTTACAACTGTGTGTTTCCCTAATAAAATAACGTTTTACTATCAAAATTAAATACTTGCAACGTATTAGGCATTACTGGTTTTTTTACATTATTGTGAACTTAAATTTATTATACAGGTGTTTCACGTTCAACTGGCAAGAATGTACAGTAATACTTAGACACCTTTATATTATAATGCCCCACAATTGGGCTAACCAATGTGTAACGCCAAGAATCTTAAAACATAAACTAAAAACAAAAATAAGCTTATACTACTTACGCAATAAAGCTCAAAGCTCCGGCTAAGACTACTGACTTAATCAACTTTTTTCATGTGTTGTGCGTGTTAATTACAAAGGCTCGATAATTTTAGATTAACCACGGGAATAAATGAAAAGCATTATAGAGGGCGCCGACCAAATTTTTTGTTATCATTGTTTAGAAAAATTGCGAATCTACACTTTGGGAAAAGAAATCCGTCTTGTTCAAGGTTCATTTATTAGATAAAGTTCATGGATCTCAAATATTTGTAAATAAATGTATGGCAAATGTGCACATTTTCTTACTGTTTAAACGAATCCAACAACTTTACCCAGGAATCTTAATTAGGCATCCTCTTCTGAGTTACACAGCTTTACTACTAGTTATTTTATTAAAGAACATGGGTCAACACATTTATTTGATGTCAGAATATTGTTCATAATTATTTCAGAAAATAACATACAGTAACTTAATTATCCAATATTATACAGAAGCAACACAAAATTATTGCTTTTTGTTTAAACACCACCAAAAGCTTTTGCACTTTACTTTATTTGCCGGTAGAACTGGACAGTTGTTGTTGAACTTTATTTATTAAATGCATCTTTTAACTTTAAACGCAAGCTATGTACTGGTACCTCCAATATTCATAGCACATCAGCTGCAAATTCTTTCAAGACATGGTTATCATAGGGTCACAGGCGTTTAAATCGACTGTACAAGTGTTATAGTTCTTGACATATGGTTTTTGATTGGGTTATTCTGGATCCTAGCAACACTTAGTTGCTGTGCTTAATACTGCAGACGATGCACGAAAACTGCACTTTTACATAACTTTAATAATTGTAATTCGCTTGCCATTTTGCTTATGCGTCTAGTAAAACTTATTTATCAAATTAACTAAAAAGAAACAAATTAAAATTTAAAAAATCTCTTTTGACGCATCCGAATGCTACAGTGAAACTTGGAACCTTCACAACTGTTTTGTTATTATTACTTAATCGATGGAATTATTATCAAAATAATTTGAATCACCTATTAATTTGTTAGTTGGTATTTCGAAAAACAAAGGGGACGTAAATACGCCCTTATTAGGACTAGAGATCAAAATTCAGCGTTTATTATGAATTCTTATTTATAAAATTAACAAGACAGATAATCTCATACATAACGGATTCAAGGATCCTTCACAATTTAAAGGGCCAGATTACACCACTGATTTATTGATTACTTATCACATCGGCATTACATTAACCAAGATAATAAACGGGAAACTTTCAAGTTGAATACAGGAACCCTTAATTCCCACTTAAAGGCTTAAACGATAAACACAACGATACACTAAAATTACTAAACCACCGGAACACAAAGACTAAAAAGCTCATGAAGTTCCCCTTTCGGAACTTCACTAAATGAGTCCCGAGATAGTCCGTTCCATAGTCCTCTGCAAAGAACTACGCTGTATAGCCGTGCTGTAGAACGAACGCCCGCAGCGGAACGTATCTTTATCCACGCTGCAAAATCATCAGATGTTCATAATTTTTAAATTTAAAAGAGGAGCGATTATATTCAAGAATATAATCAAGTTCTAACCAACCACAAGCTGGAACTGACATTGTCATAACCACTAACAAGATTTACCTAATCTCTCATATTTTATCAAAAGGTGCAGACAAATGCAAAGTTTCGTAAGAGTTGACGAATAGTAGAGTCAATTTTTGCCAAAAACATGCACAAGTTTTATTTTTTACTATCTAACGATACAGACTTGAAATCTTTTGTAATGCCTTCAGTACTGGACCAATATAAAATGTTATATGTTTAAAATGGGGTGGTTGAAACCCCCATTTTGTACCCCTAATTTAATAACGCAACCAAATCGAGCGAAATTTATGTTGAGAGGGTTCTTGTAGTCGCTGATTATGAATCCAATGAGAAAATTGAAAAATTCAAAATGGTGGACCCAAAGTGGCGGTCCTAAAATAACGGCATTTGAGATTGAGAATGCGATTTACGTCGTTTCTATTGATTTTAGATAAAAACTCAAACAGTCAAAAAGTGTTTAAAACGTGATTTTGCAAAGAAATACACTATTTTGGTTACCTTATTATGTAACCCCTTACATCTGCCCTAGTAGTAGAGTCAGTTTTTGCATTAAGTCCTTATTTTTACTATCTAAAGATAGAGACGAGGGGTCAACCACTCTTCCAAAAAATGTACATGTATTGCCGAAATCCAAGATTTCCTCGCAATCTCTATGATTTTCGAGGATTGCCTTCGCAATCTCTGATTTCCAAGGATTGCGTTCACAATCTCTACGATTTCCAAGGATTGCTTTCGCAATGTCTACTATTTCCGAGGATTGCGGAATGATTTCTAGAATGCGATTGCTTCTTCATTGACGTGCTAATGTTTGAAAAGTGATTTTCAATGTGATTACTAAAGATTAGAACAAAATCGATAGTATTTGTACTCGTGTTTTTTTACAAGAACAGTACTATTAATCAAAATGTGTTTGTTAGGTAAACTCATTTATAAAGATATTACGAAGGACATTACTTCACAAATAAAATACTTCATTGAGGAACTATATAAGATTATTAATTTTAAAGTTACACAAGTATAAAAAGATTTTTAGAGTTTTAACTAGTTTTGACTTCTTCTAAGATTTTTATACTCTTTTTCAATACCCATTTTGCCACCCGTGTTTTCAATTATCCTTCTGTGCTCGACGGATAATCCTTTTGGCCAAATATTAATACTCGTCTAGTTTAGAGTTTAAAAGTTTTATTTTAAATATTTAATCATCTAAAACTTGCACTATGCGCCCGATGCACCATGTGTCACACGCAGTGTCTGCCATAAAGTTGGATCCATATGGCGGGAAAGTTTTTAATATTCTGATTGGAAAAAGACATTGTGAGGCAATCACCTCTGCTTCCAAAAATATCGTACTTGCAATAATCCATGTCAAAGTTGACAGGTGACATTTCTATATTTAATCAATGTCTAATAATCTCGAGACAGATGGCACACGTTTTAAACAATCGTTTATTTAAACATTTTAATCATGGTACAATAGTATATTATTATACGAGTTGTATAAGACGGTCTATTGTAACACAAGATGTTTGGGACACGACGAGAGAAGCAAGGAGTGTTCATCAGGAATGAGTGCTACAATACGTCTATAAAACAAGTATAGTATACTATTTTTCATACTTTGCGTCATTAGTTTGATAGAAATTGTAAATTCAAGCTATTAAAAACATTGCATTACAATCTAGTGATTTTTGCGTTTAACATGTGGTAAAGCTATAACATGACTTTTCATGTTTCGTGAGGTTAGAATGTGTCAAAATTAAATGTGTTTATATGTAATATAAAACAAACGTTACCAATCTTACAAAACAAATCCCCAGAAACAGTGCAGGATTTACGTATAAGCTATACAAGCTCTAGCTTAGGGCCCCCACTTTCTTGGGTGCCCCCAAAAATAATTGTCAGAGTGAGCAATTGTTATATACGAGGGAAACACTGATAATTTTTAGAATGGCATGTCTCTAAAAACGAATGAAAGTTTTTAGTTGACAGCTACTTTTTAATGTTTTACGAGTTGATTGCTGTTTAGTTTGTTCGATTTGCTCTAATAGTTTTTTAATTATCATAATTTAAAGATTGTGTGTTCACCCAAAAATGAATTTGACTAGAGAGTATTTCCGGGCTATGATTTTTTACGATTTTAAATCGTCATGAACGCCTAAACAATGTGAAGATCGGCTTAGAAGTGCATTTGGCGAAGAAGCCCCGTCTAAGGCAACAATTTATAATTGGTAGAGCGAATTCAAAATAGACTGTTTTTTTCTTAGTGATGAATTTCGTGAAGGACGCCCAAGAACTGCTGTTACTGATGAAAATATTGCCGCGGTTCAAGCAATGCTTGAGGAAGATCGACGCACATCTTATGAATTTATTCGGGCGACATTGGGCATTGGTATGAGTCAAATACAAAACATTTAACATCAACAGTTAGAAGTGAGAAAACCTTGTTGTCGATGGATTCCACATAAACTGACTCCCGATCAAAAAGAACAACGCATTGAATGGTGCAGAAAAACTCTGAAAAAATTCCAAGGCGGCACTACAAATTTGGTTCGGAATATCGTCACTGGTGACGAATCTTGGATTTATTGTTATGATCCTCAAAATAAAAGTCCATCGGCTCAATGGGTCTTTCCAACCGAACCTAAGCCTACAAAAGTTCGAAGAATTCGCAGTGCTGGTAAGAAGATGCTTGCTAGTTTTTTTTTTAAATGGGTCATATTGCTACTATAGCATTAAAAGATAGACGTACCGTTACTGCCGATTGGTACATAAATGTCTGTTTACCACAAATCTTTGAAAAAGTTCGTGAAAAACGCCCCAAAGGAAAAATAATCTTACATCATGGCAACGCATTGTCGCATAAAGCAAAAGTAACAACTAAGTATGTGGCTGCCCTAAAAGCCAGCACCATGGACCCTCCACCGTACAGCCCTGACCTAGCACCTTGCGATTTCTTTTTGTTTCCTAAAATTAAAGATAAAATGCGTGGAATCACTTTATCATCATCAGATGAAGCAGTGGAACATTACAAAAACCTGGTTTCTGAAGTGTCTCAGGAAGAGTGGCATCATTGCTTTAAGGACTGATTTCATTGAATGCAAAAATGTATTGATGTTAAACGGGAATAATTTGAAAAACAATAAAATCATTTAAATTTGTTGAAAACTAATCCTTGCTTGATTTTCTAAGAATTTTCAGTGTCGCCTTCGTAGACTTAAATATACTGCAGCATTATGTGCCCCAATGCCGCACGTCCGGAACGTCCCATACTAAAGGGCCCCATATCTCAAATAGCTTAGGGCCTTATCAAGTCTAAATCCGGTCCTGCCCAGAAACGATGTTATAATAGTCTCTATTATGAAATCGTTTTCAATGTCACAATAAGCCCATTGTGAACGCAAAGTACAAAAATGAAGAATTTGGGGTTACAAATTAGTCTTTAATTAGTACTAAATGACAGCTTAGGAAATTTTTATTTTTTTAAAAGTTGATTGCCAGTTTGCGCTGCTTGATATGTGAATAGCGACTATAGAGTTGTAGTTGCGAAAAAAGTTTTTGTGGTACAAATTTGTCCTTAATTAGTAGGTAATTATGGCTTTATTATTTTTTTTTGTTCGAAGTGGGGGGGGGGGGCTAGTTTGAGTTCAAGCTAGTACCCCCAATTTTGAAATGCGAATTGTGTCTAAATGGTTTTAGTCACAAAAAAATAGTTTTTTTTGTACTTTGTCTTTAATTAGCACTAAATTGTAGGCGGGTTTTTTCGTGGGAGTGTTAGCTTTATTGACGTATTCACTTACCGATTTTCAAAATGCTGCTTTTGGCAAAAGTACTGATAATAAGTATGAATAACTATCAAATTTCCCGCAAATTAATGATGGCACCACTTCTACTAGATTCGATTTCGTCGACTTCGATGATGATTGCGGGATTGCGAAAGATTTCGCTGATTGCCTATAAAGACTGCGAGATTTCTGATGATTTCCTTGTGATTGCTAAGGATTGCGTGCGATTGCCGCCAAAATGTACATGTATTGCGGCGAGTGGTTGACCCCTCGGATAGAGACTTGAAATCTTTTGTAATGCCTGTAGTACTAGACCAATATAAAACGTAATATGTTTAAAAGGGGGGCACGCCCCCTCGGGTGGTTGAAACCCCCATTTTACACTCCCAATTTACTCCACACTCCCCAACTCTGGAAGTTTTCCATCAACTTGAGCGAAATTCATATTGGGGGGGTTTTCGGGGTTTCTGATTATGAATTCAATGAGAAAGGTAAGAAATACAAAATGGCGGACCCAAAATAGCGATCTTTGAGATTGGAAATGCGATTTACGCCGTTTCTATTGATTTTAGAGAAAAATTTAAAGAGCCAGAAAGTGTTGAGAATATGAATCTGCATAGGAATACGTAATTCCGGTTACCTTGCTATGCAGCCTCTTCACTGAGAAGCCAACTAGGGGAGAGTGAAGGGGGTTACATAATAAGGTAACCGAGATAGTGTATTCCTATGCAAGATCACGTTCTAAACACTTTTTGACTCTCTAAACTTTTCTATGAAATCAATAGAAACGGCGTAAATCGCATTTCCAATCTCAAAAACCGTCATTTTGTATTTCTTAATTTTCTCATTGAATTCATAATCAGGAATCCCAAAAACCCCCCAACATGAATTTCGCTCAAGTTGATGGAAAACCTCCCGAGTTATTAAATTGAAAGAGTAAAATAGGGATTCAACCCCCGAGGGGGCGTGCCACCATTTTAAACATATTACGTTTTATACTGGTCTAGTACTACAGGCATTACAAAAGATTTCAAGTCTCAATCTTTAGATAGTAAAAAATAAGGACTTAATGCAAAAACTGACTCTACTACTAAGGCAGAAGTAAGGGGTTACATAATAAGGTAACCAAAATAGTGTATTCCTTTGCAAAATCACATTTTAAACACTTTTTGACTGTTTGAGTTTTTCTCTGAAACCAATAGAAACGCCGTAAATCGCATTCTCAATCTCAAATGCCGTTATTTTAGGACCGCCATTTTGGGTCCGCCATTTTGAATTTTTTAATTTTCTCATTGGATTCATAATCAACGACTCCAAGAACCCTCCCAACATAAATTTCGCTCAATTTGGTTGCGTTATTAAATTAGGGGTACAAAATGGGGGTTTCAGCCCCCCCCGAGGGGGCGTACCCCCATTTTAAACATATAACATTTTATATTGGTCCAGTACTGAAGGCATTACAAAAGATTTCAAGTTTCTATTTTTAGATAGTAAAAATAAGAACTTAATGCAAAAATTGACTCTACTAGAAGTTTACTAAAATGAATCAATCCGTACTACTGTAATTATGCTTCTTTAAGTGTTAAATATACTTCCGAAGGCAATATATTCTTTTGTGGACATATAGTCCTCACTGCAGTATCTTTAAACGTATTTGCAAATCTTGTATTCATTCTAGGCACATGGAAGGGAATCTGACTCAATAGTTCGGGGAGTCAATCTTGCTATTAAACAGTTTTGCCAAGAATTCAGTACTGCGTTTCTCTCTTCTGTTTTGGAGTGATTCGAAGTTTTGTTCTTCTAATAAGATATAGTATTTAGCTTGTATTTCTAGTACAATATTAAAGGATATTTCTAGTACAATACAATTCTTAAATAAACGAAATGGTCTGATATGTAACCAATAGATGAACTTGATAAAAGTGTGATACGAAATTGTTATTTTTATTCAATCAATAATCCTTATCTGAAAGTATTTTTTTTTAATTTCACGCCTACACTACGGGGGAACCAACATCTAAGGTCATCTATCCCCCATCTAATATGCAACACGAATACACACATCCATAGTTGAGGTGGCGGAATTTTCCAATTAGAACAATCCCGCCGCCCCAATTGGGATTCGAACCCACGACCCTTGGAACACGAGTGATACACTGACACCACTGTCCACCGCCGGCCCTTGTCTGAAAAGTATATCTTGAAATAAACATTTAGTGTCGTAAACAGACTAAAATTATCTATAATTTAAAATTGGCTGCACACATCAACGCGGAGATCTTTTCTCTTTTATAGAATATTCGAATCTAACATTAAAACGAAGCGAATTAAATATTCGGAATAATGGAGTCATTTACAGAACTGACAAATCGTTTTCCAACTCGTAGATGATCTAGTAGTGAACATAATATAGCATAGAAATTGAGAAGGGAAAAAGGAAGGATAGAATCGTAGAACACTAAATATGGTCCTTTTTCAGTTGGGATGAGGGATGTTTTGGCACCCCCGATACACTATAATATACAAGTTCAAGGAAAATGATTTTATCTTTCTGTACAGGAACTGGAAAATCTTAAAAGCAGAGTATTTCTACTCGAATGCAGAATAAATCAGTGATAGCTTGATTGCTTTTTCAATATTGAAGACTAATAATAAAATATCCCTTTGAGAAGAGATGGTAGTGTTTCTAAAGTAGTTTCTCGATTCTTCCTTTTTTATAATCAGCAACAGAAAAAAGAAGCACTTAATTTAATTAAAAAAGTCTTCAAAACTTTTTATAGTCCTATTTGATTAAGTTCTCTAATAAAAATCAACTTTAAAAATATAAATTAAGAAAGATGAATAGACCATGCTCATCTCAATTTTAGAAGAGTTATTTTCCAAAAGAGATTTTAAAATTAGGTTTATTCGATATTGATCTATAATAACCTCAAATAATAATGCTATTGTTATCAGGTTTCAACAGATTTTTATTTGGCATTCTTTAAGGGAAAGCGTACTCAAAAACAGTTTTGAATAAATGAGTGGTGCTTAAGTTAATAACGTATCTCTGCATAAAAGCAAATTTAATTATTGGGGATTGGCCGTATTTTATTCAATAGCTTTTAGTGGGCGGCTAAGGAAACAGGTTGATGTTCAAACCATATGTGTCTACACAATTAATACAAAACCAAACAAAAATACGGCATGTTTTATTCATAAAATGAATCATTTACGACCTACGTCAAGCTGATCCTTACTCGCTCCATGAATTTGAGGTTAACAAACGCTTTGTTATTTGATGAATTGTTACTACAAGTGTTCGTCTTAACCTCGATGTATTGTGGTGATAAATTGAAGTAATATCAGGGCAATTCTAACTGTTATTATGTTACATTTATTTTTCTAAACGCTCTTTAAGGATATGTATTCCTATCGCGATTAGAAACTATTATATGGCCTATTTTTTCTATCACCTCAAGAATTCATAACCTCAAATTATTAAACATATCTAATCCCATCCGAAACATCTAGCCCAGCACGTTCATAATTCATAACACTAATCAGATTTGACAAAAATCCAATGAAAATCCTTAATTACAAACAACATTCTTTAAATAGTTCCTGTGTGTTTGGCGAAAATGAAAAATTAATACTGACGTATAGGCTAAATATAATTTTCAAAAAGTGTCTAATAGTACGCTTCTGCATAAACAGGAATCGACGTAAATATTAGGGTTTGCGTGTTAACCTGGCCTTAATGTCTCCTAAATGCAAACATTTTATATAACAAGCTTTTAAAACGACTTTATAATAAATTATTAGAATTATTTAAATAAGTTTTTTTCGACATTTTTATGAGCTTTATTAACTAAGCTAATAATTTACTTGGTAGGAGTTTTAATTAAAATTAATTTAAATATCACTGCATTATCCTTGATTGCTAGCGACTTTCTTGTGTTATAAATTACAGGTAAGATTTGTGTTAATTTATACATTTCTTCTTTTTACAACTTGTTAAATTACATAGAACTTCTAATAAGAGCTTATTTTATTCATTTATTTGTTTTTCTTTAATTGCAAGCGTGAGGATAATAATAGAGAATAATAACCTAAAAAATCTTAAATAAATGAATTACTACTTTAATATATTTTATATCATTTAATCACTTTTAAATAAAATGTTCCCATAGAATAAAAAATATACTTTTGTTCAAATAATTGTAATTAATATTGTTAAGTAAAAGGAAATACACAGAAGGCTTACGTTTTGCACCTTTATCAGAAAAAGTAGGTTATGATTTTATGTTGCAATTATGCCATATCGGGATTTAATGAATTTCCTTCCATATTAGAAAAAGAAATTTGTATTTATATGTAGAGATGCAATTTAATCGATATGTCTTTTTTAATATACTTTTTAGCAGTTTTGATGAAGTCTTGTCATAATTATTTACTTAAAGCAATTTTAATTCTACTTTAGGCAAAAGGAAACATATAAATGAAACAAATCTGACTGATATGTTAAAAAGTAAATTAAACTTAAATATAAAATATAATAAAAATCAATAGATTAATTAAAGTTTCACAAGTTTGAACCACCTAATGATACCCCAAAATAACATCAAACATAAACGCTCACTACCTCTAATGAATGAACAAACTGAGCTTAGTAATTCTCCTTTATTAGAAGTGTTAGATATTTAGTTTTTGTATGTATTCTATCTAGTTACCTATTTTCTGTATGTATTTATCCTTAGCAACGTGTTTTTTATCAATCTTGTCTACCTTTGATAATCGCATTTAATGTCGAAACAATTGTAAGGTTAGGAATTTATATTAAAACTTGTGAAACTTTAATTAATCTAAATCTAAACTTTTAATCTAAACTTAAATATACGACAGTATTCCATTTAATAGTAAGTATATAGAAGTTAATATTTATTGCTATTCTTTTTAACCTATTTGGGTTTATCAAAAACCCGACTCTAATCAATCAGGTTATTAGTGACGTTTAGTAGAATTTTGCACTATTAAAGAAGTATTGATTAGAACCCGCGTAGTTAGAACAACCAATACAATACAAGAAATATATTTAAAAAATTGATCCTTTATCATCAGCCGCATTTAGAGCCATCAAATCAAAACAAAGGACAGACGTTGACACGTCTGTCCTAGCTATTAATTAACATATTCGAATGAAATTTAAACAAATAAAACAGTAGAGGTTAAATAAGATTATTTGAACGTTACATCTTACAATAATTGAAATTAATACTATAATATTCTTAAAAGTAACAAAAATAGAAATACAAGATATAACAATAATGATGGATAAGATAAAGCATTCCGGCAGGTATATGCAGAAAATAGCCTTGGTAGCGTTGCGGCTAGCGTGTTGGTTTCTCACCCAAGTAAACCAGGATCGAATTCCGGTGATGGCAGATCTGGTTAGAATTTTTTGCAGTTTTTCCTTAACTGTAACACAAATGTGGGATTTGAGTTATACCATCTGTAAGTCGGCTGCAGCCGCACGATGGGTCTGCGTAATAATAATAATAATAATAATAACCTGCCCATAACCTGCCTGCCAGTAATATATAAAATACTAACATCCATTATTTGTCATAAAATAACAAACCACCTGCTAAGTTCAAATGTTTTAGCGTGGGAGCAGAATGGGTGTAAGAGAAACACACGTGGATGCAAAGAATTACTAGTAATAGATTCTATTACCACCGGCCAGGCTAAAACAAAAAAGAGGAGGCTTTCGGTAGCCTGGATAGACTACCGGAAAGCATATGACACGGTACCTCATTCATGGCTAACACAGATCCTTCGCATCTATAAGATACACCCTACTATAGTAACCTTACTAGAAGAACTAATGGCCAGTTGGAGAACTATGCTCAAATTAAAAAACTTTAGCACAGATGAAATTCCCATTAGAAGAGGTATATTTCAAGGGGACAGCTTAAGCCCCATATGGTTTTGCATGGCACTTAATCCCTTAAGCGGAATGCTGAACCGTAGCGAAAATGCGTATGCCATAAACAACCAGGCAAAGATATCTCACCTCTTTTATATGGATGACCTAAAGGTTTATGCAAAGAACCCGGAACAACTTCGAAGCTCTTTAGAACTAATAAAAGCATTTACAACTGATATTAGAATGCAACTTGGAATGGATAAGTGTGCTGTCTTACACACGGAAAGAGGGAAAATAATTGAGTCAGAAAACGTTACACTTATGGATACAACAGAAGTTACTACGTTGATGCCATACCAGTCTTACAAATATCTAGGCTTTACGCAGGGCCTCAAGATTAACGCTAGGGAGAGCAAGGATAGAAGTATTAACGAATTTCTTAGAAGAACAGAAATTGTGCTAAATACATACCTTAATTCCAAAAATGTCATCACTGCTCTAAATACGTGGGCTGCTCCAGTTATCACATACACATTCGGTGTATTGCCTTGGTCGAAAACGGAGATCCGGGCTCTTGACAGAAAACTGAGAACCTCTCTGACTAAACACCGCATGCTGCACCCTAACTCTGCTATCGAGAGGTTATACCTAGCCAGAGCAGAAGGAGGACGCGGAGTTACTAATCTAGAAGCAAGTCATCAGAGGGAGACAGAATCCTTAAGAAAATACTTTAATGAAAGTAACTTTCCTTTACACCAACATCTTGTAAATGCCGACAACCACTTTTCAGCACTAAACTTATCGGCGGCTGAACCTGAAAGAGAAAATTATGTCGTGAAGTGGAAGAACCAATGGCAAACTAAGCCCATGCATGGGCGATTTTACAACAGCATTAACCAAGCTGAGGTTGATACAAAATCCACCAATACTTACCTTACCTCAGGATACTTGTTTCCCGAAACAGAAGGAGCTCTGATTGCCATCCAAGATCAGGTGGTCCCGACAAGGTACTATCAAAAACATATCACTAAGATGCAAGTAGAAAATACTAAATGTAGGCTCTGCAACAAAGAAGAAGATATCATCACTTGATATCAGCTTGTACTTACCTAGCTGGTACGGCTTATCTAACTAGACACAATGATATGGGCAAGGTCATTCACCAGCTACTAGCACAAAAAACTGGTATAATAAATGAGTACGTCCCACCCTATAAATATCAACCAAAACCCATTCTAGAAAATGTCTCGACGAAAATCTACTGGGACACGCCCATTGTTACAGACAGGCCGGTGCAACATAATAGACCGGACCTGATAATAATCAATAAAGAAAGTAAGTCATGCGTGATTATAGACTTCTCAGTACCGCTTGACGAAAACATTGGACGTGCGTATCGAGAAAAGCAGGAGAAGTATCAACAACTCTCAGAAGAGATACGCGAGATCTGGAGACTGCAGAAAATCGAAATAAAGCCGTTAATAATATCAGCTAATGGAATAGTCCATAGGCGAACTCTGACGCATATTAAAGAACTCCAAATTCCAGTAAATGCCATCAACTGGATGCAAAAAGCAGTTATCCTAGCAACAACATCGATAATACGTAGAACTCTACAGAGGTAACACTCTCAGAACCTTGAGTAATCCGGTTAATTGAGAGTAATCTTGCCACTATAATAGTGTGATTAAAAAAAAAAAAAAAAAAAAAAAAAAAAAAAAAAAAAAAAAAAAAATAATAATAATAATCACCCCACCCTCCCGCACAAGTTTCATAGCTTTTGGAGCCTGGTTCTCCAGATAATGGGTAGTAGTTGTTATTATTACTATAATCATTACCATTCTAAAAACTGTCGGAAAGTCTGCTGTATTCTGGTAATGTTACCAGTTCGACTCAAAAAAATATTCTTAGCGTGATGACTACTATTGAACTGTAAGTTTTGACTTGTTGACAATTCTGCTAGCTTTAAATTATACTACAAATCATAAAACATCTGTATGATAATATTGTATTATTACTTTTTTTAATCACCAAACTGGTATAGACAGAAACTGATGAGGGAGTGCGTAGATTTATTATCAGCCTGTTGATAGTTTCTTTGATGTGACTTGTTGGTGGTCTTGTGCCTTGTTATTTCCTATACCAGTTGTGCAGTTTATCTTGTTGAATATTATTTAATTTTTGATATGCTTTTGTTGCTTGTTCTAGTATTTTTAACGTTCTATCATCTCTTGAAATTACAAAAGGAGTTTAAGATGCACCCTCAGATATCCATATTGTCACTTATCAAACATTAAAGTCTCTTACTAGGCTGGCCCCAAGATAATTGGAGTAAACCTGGCGCGAACTTCTATAAATATAGTCCCTATATTTATATTAAGCTGACCTAAGCAATTTCGTAGATATGTGACAAATTGTGTAAGGAAGAGACGCATGCAAAGATTACAGCGTCAGTAATTCAGCTGCACGTTTCAAGATCTATTGTCTCTTTCTTGCATGTTAGCTAAGGTGCAATACCAAGCATAATCTACTTGAAGTGTGGTGCATACACCAGAACTGTGTGTGTAGTGGGTGGCCGCGATGTTTCCTTGGCAGCATCAGTGGCGTAACTACGTTTGACTGCGCGCCCCTGCGAAACACGTTTGCGCCCCTTATATACAAGGTGTAGCAAAAGTATAAAATAATGGCCGTAACTTTTTAATTTGATCAGTTGCAAACAAATGTTAAATACAAAAGTTTTGTAGTTTATCAAGATAAATAGTGTGGTGTTTTTGATTTGTTCGTATCTTCTTTTGATGTGTTGCAATCACTATAACAATTAACTTTGTTTTTAAATGGCTTCCGTATCTCTTTTTTTATTTCTGAAAATAGTTTGTTTTTCTCTATTTAGTAATGCTAATTTACCATACCAAATAAACTTTGAATTAGAAACAAATATTTTGGAAAAAAAATCCAGAAAGAATCAATTAATAATGCGAACTAGCTTATATTAACATTAACCAAGTAAGGCTTGATTATCAGTTTTGGTCAAGTATGCTATGGGAATTTGACAACTAAAACTGTAACAAGCAAACAAACGCAAATAAACAAACAAGTACATCATTATTACTCTATTAATTACAAAGTATTTATTACCTATAAATTATTACAAATTATAACGAATTATTAAAATTAATTACAAGTTATTGTTACAAACAGTTACTTGAAGTTATTGAGAAGACATGGCTCATTTAACTGCGAAGCAACTCATTGAGATCTTAACGATGTATGTATGGGTATGGGGATAGGAGGAGAACTCATACTAAATATGCAATTTATTTAATCAAATCTACCCAGATACTACAGTTTCCTAAGGCGATATCTCAATTAATTAAAAAATTCGTGAGACTGGTGGTGTTAAAGATATGCAAAAAATTGGCAGACCCAAATCCACAACAAGTACAGATAAAGCGTTGTTTGTTTGATTAGCAACCGAAGAAACGCCAAAGGTTTCTAAAACATAAGTAGTAGATAATTTAGAAATTAGCCAAACATCTCTTAGTCATGGAATTTTACAGAAAGTAAAATTTCATCCCTACAAACTCCAGTTAATTCGCGAACTAAATGAAGACGATTTTGACAGAAGGATGGAAGTTTTTGAACAGAAGATGGCAAGATGTAATATGGATGACAATTTTGCTTTTAACATAGTGTTCTACGTTAAAGCGACATTTATCTGAACGATACGATAAATCGATGTAGTTGTCGGTATTGGTCGTACGCAAATCCACACTGGGCGAAAGAAGGACACGCAGACTATTCACAAAAAGTCAATGCATGGCCATTCATTATAGAAGGACATATCATAGGACCTTTTTTCTTGCCACTAATAGATACCTTGAGTTACTTCAAAATCATGTCATAACTACAATGACTGCAATATTTCCAGGTATTGCAAAATAAAGGTATTGACAACAGGATTATTTTCCAACACGACGGAGACCACCCCGCGCATTTTGAAGCACATTTTAGAACAATGTATGTAAAGAAATACCACGTAATTGGATGATTTGAAGGCTAGAATAGCTGCTCAAAATGCGTAGAACACCAGGAGACCTGTTACAAAGAGCTGTAATAAATTTTTTCTATTTTGCGTCTATAACAAAGCTGTTAAAGCACCCAAAACAGTGCGTTAATAGCTCATTTGACTGCTTTAATAGCCCAACTTTTTCAAAGTTGGTAGCATTGCAAAAATAATTGAAAAAGACAGAAAATTGACACAAACTTCACTCAATTTTCTGTGTCAATCACTGAATTTTCAAATGTCACATCAGTGTTGTCAACTACAGCAAAAATCCCTAAATTTTGGATTTTTTTATTTAAAAAGGGAATAAAAGACGCAAAATAGAAGAAATAGCATAAAAAACTCGTTTCAAAAGACATTATTGGACTCGTCCTTTAGATAACTCGCCGCAAGCGGCTCGTTTTCTAAATTTGGACTCGTGCAATAAATCTTGCCTTATGAAACTCGTTCTTTAATATACTATTAAATAATGATTAGATCAATGCTGGCAGTCAATGGGGCTCAATTTGAAAATTTAATTTAGTACCCCACATTAGATTAATGTTTCCTCCTGCATTTAGAATAGGTATTTTTCGTGTTCCATTTATTGTTATGGCTTCAAAAAAAAAATAATTTTTCGTTGGTTGGTGTTTGCTTGTTACAACTTTATTTGTCAAATTTCCACAGTATACTTGACCAAAATTGATAATTAAGTGTTATTAGATTCATTTTACTCCAAGCGAGTTATCAGTTTTAATTAACTAATTTTCTCCCGTTTTTTTTAAATATTTATTTCTAATTTTAACTTTTTTTTTTATTATGATAAAATGGTATTACTAAATGGAGAAGAATAAACACTTTTCAAAAATCCAAAGAATATATACGGTTGGCTGCTATTGCAATTACAAAACAAAAGAAGATAGGAACAAACCAAAAACGTCGCCATATGCATCTAGATAAACGTAAAACGTTTGAATTTAACAGTTGTCTGTAACTCTTCAAATTAAAGAGTTACAGTCATTATTTGATACTTTTGTTACATTCTGTAACTCTATATACAATGGTAACTTTATTTGTTAAAATAAAATATGCAATAACTAATAATGTTATTACCTCCAATGCTTGTTTTAAGATTTCTATTCCCAACGAATAAAGTTTCACGAAAGCAGCGCCCTTCGGAGGGTTGCGCCCCCCCGCGTCGCAGGGTCTGCGGGGGCGGTAGTTACGCCACTGGGCAGCATATCATACTGGACGTGTACAGCCTTGACTGATTTAGTTATACTTAATTGTTTTACTGGTCTAAAAGTGTTATTTGTATAGCTTGTTTTTTGAATGCGCATATGCGCTTGTTATTGAAACTGGTCTAATAGACCAACCATCAATTTATCTTTAAACTGTTAAAACTAAATAAAACTTAAGCTACAGTTCATGCACTGATGTCCTATATCCGTGGTGGCAAACCTACGACCCGCGGGTCAGACACTGACCCACAAAGGCTTTTTAAATGACCCACGTGTTGATTTTTATAAACTTATATTTTATGTCATAAAAGAGGCAACAGACAATCGAAAATATTCAAAAATTGAAGTATATATATCTAAGGTGAATTTATAAAAAATATATATTTCCAAGTTGACGTTGGCTAACTGATTTTCTATCACTGCACCTGTGTAGGGGACATGGCAGTCTGTCATAAACTTGGCGCTCATATTCGTTGCATCGTAGAACGGGGATGTACCAGCTCGCAGTGTTGAAATAAGTGTTTAAAGTGTTTAATAATAATTTTTTTATTATATTTGTTTATTAATAATTTTTTTCAACTACATATGCAATTATACCAAGTACGTCAATAAGAAATTTTTCTAAAATTATTGTATTCTAAATATAAATATTTTTAGTTGTAGCCGTGTAATACGTCAGCGGTTAAAAAAATAAAACCAAACGATACAAGTTCCAGACCATATCAAACATAATAGTTTGATAAATATGGCGTGATTGATAAATATGGTCTGTTAACAAATTTTCGGTGTTAACAAATTATTGGTACCATTTTTACCACACCTCCCCTTTCCAAGTGACGCTACTGACTTAGTGACCCACGGGCTAGTATTAAAAGAAATAATGAACAAAGTTTGACCCACTTCTCAAAAAGGTTCGCCATCACTGTCCTATATTTTAGTCTGACTTTGCTTCTTGAAGCACTTGCACGCGTTATACTACCGCACACTGTATCATGCTATTTATTTATTTATTATTTTTATTTTTTTATTTATAAGAGTGTTAACAAAAAACCTAAAAAACACCCATACAGTAAATACCAATTTACAAAAAAAGTACCACTAACCAGTTTAAGAAAAAAAAATTAACTACACAGTATTTAGACTAGTTAAAATGGCTTAGTCCTCTTCAGTCTTATGGTGTTTTGATTGTCGAGTAGTTATAACATTGTAATAAAATAGTTTTGCATGATTTTGACGCTTTCGCCTTCTTTGACAGAAGAGCAGCAATGGTCGTATTGTTCAAAGCTTCAGATATCCCGGAAGGTGTAACCAAGTTGGTATCCAAGACGGATTTTTATTAGCATTAGCTATTAGGCAATAGCTTATTCAGCATTCCATAAATGTAAAGTATTAACTGATAGCTACGTAAAGTATTTACGTTTATAGAATAATTCATACATCAGTAGTGGTTAGATTATGGATTTACTGTAAATATTAATAACGAGAAAGAATGTTACTCACTGTTTGCCAAAGACGATTCCAGGACTGTATTTGAGAACTGCAAGTGTACGGAGTATCTTAAAAGCACTGCACTAACCTTCCATAACATAAACTTAGTAAATGTGCTATTATTAATAACTATATTATTTGGAAATGCTAGAATAAAATGGAATAGAAGACTAAAATGTTTCTTGAGGGTTCTCGTAGAACCCGACGAGAGAAATATAAACTTCGGAACTTTGATCTCTAAATCTCTAAAGCCTTCAATAACTCACAAATCGTAACGTGACTCTAACTATTTGAAACTTTAGATAACTGATACAACTAAAAATAGTCACCGTTTGTTTTCAGAGGCGCACCTATTCATTTAAGAGTTCTCTTTTTATAGCGGAGAATATAAATATTATAATCTGCGCCAAAGATGAAACCAGCCATTAGAGAATTTGTTACCAATTTCTGATGGTTCATATAGAAAACTTCATTCGTAATCAAAGTCAGTACCATCTTCAATCTTGAAAGACTAAAATGAGTATTGCCTAGTTTTGGTCGACTATGGTATGTTGCATTGAAGACGACCAAATCGTTCTTGACTTTTGATGGTTCATTTAACATATCGTACTGAGCTTCGAATGACTGCAATGGAAGTTACTACTCACCAGTAAATGCTACGATATTAACGATTGCACCTAACGTCACATGATTAATATACAGTAAGGAAAGTTTATGTTAGCCCGTAAGATTTCGCAATAAGAATAAAGGAGGGAGAATTAGATTACAAATTGCATAATATAGAAAGAATACGACAGAGTCTTATACGAGGAGTAGAGTATCGGATTCGCAAAGTGCGGGCAGTGATACATTTGAACTGAAAACTTTAAAAGGTCTCTTCTTCTTAATAATACCAAGAAATTGCAAATTGTAAAGTGACGTTATAGTGCTCATCCTGTAAGAAAAATAATTAAATTATTTATTGCGACATTTAAAAAATTGTCCGCCTGCTCCACTTTTAAGACAATTTGCCCCATTTAACAATGAACCCGTTTATCTATTGTCTCATTCTCTCATTGTCAGTAAAAATAAAGTGTCTTTTATATGGCACATCGTTTAAGCAAAATAGTGAAAAAATTACTTTTTTCGGCCTCCGTCTAGAAAAACGGATTTTCCATTCGACAAAATCGTCTTGAAAATGGCTTTTTCTTGCTTAGGCAAGAAAATGAAACAGGGACTTTGAAAGATTTTGGATTGGTACCACTGACTTACCGACACCGACGCTGATTGCTGAAATGTCAAAACTTTTACAAATTCAGTAATGATAAATCCGTTTCACTGTTTTTAAACTATTATATCTATCAGTTTAGGTATCTATCAGTTTAATAAATCGTAAATTATATCACGTAATTGAGGGGTAGGTAAGCTATAAAGATGTTTCATTCGGAAAATGCATGTTTACTTTTTAGGTTATAACATGAACAGTCAATGAGAGTGAAATAAGTCGATAGAACAAAATTTAATTAATCTGCTACGAAACATAAGAACAATAACACGAACAACGAAATCGAAAACATCCTCTAAAAGTAAATGTAAATACACAAGAAATTATTTAAAGTTAAAGTTGATTGTACAATTTTAGGTTAACATTTGGCAAATTTTTATCTTGTAATTTAAGTTGCACGTTATGAACGGTAGATGAATTTGAAACGTTAAACAAAGAAGAAGGTTCTGGTGTTGAACTTTCCTGTGGAACTGATCTACTCGTTGAAGGTTGTGGTGCCAAACTGTTTTGATGCACTAATTTATTTGCAATGTTTATTTTAGCACCCAAAGAATCTTCTATATATTGTTCAGCGACTGTGCTGCTTTTCCAGCCCCCCCAGTCGCTTCAGGGTTGTTAAATCTACCCCATTCCCTGCCAGAGCTGTAGCACTGCTCCTTCTGAAGCAATGACCCGTATAGTCTTAGGGATTCTCTAATTGTAAATATGATGCTAGTTTTGAGGGTATACTTCCAAACGAATGAATCCCCACAGGTTGCCTTGTACATTTGTTTTTTGAATAAAATTAAAAAAAAAACTTTTAATCTCAGTGTTTGGTTTTAAGGACATGTATTTTCGAATAAGGTCAAGCCAGTGCACTTCTGTCACGCAGTAAGTACGAGGTTTTTTAGTTTTGGTGTGAGGAATAGCTATGACTATAACATCCCCTCTATCAATGACATCTTCAGTTTTTATGTCTCGTAACTCCTGAATTCGACAAGCGCCACATAAGCCAAATATTAAAGCTGTCTACAAGTAGGTATATTTTTTAATTAGTTAGGATAAAAAGAATAATTTTACTTACTTTTACCATAAGGTAATCTTCATTTGGAGCTTCGTTTATAAATTTTTATAAATCCGTCATCTCTAAAATCTTCGATTTTTTTGGGAGATCCCGTCATGTTTGCGCTTTAAAAGAGCTATTAATTTTGTATATTTCTCTATATTAATGTTGTCTTTAATGTTTAAAGTCGATTTCAACATTGAGTATACCGACCACAACGTCGACGATTTTAAGGAGTTCGACTTTTCTTCAAAATAAACCACCAAGATTCATTATAACTATTTACTCCATTATCAGAAGCCCATTTTTTGAATAGTTCGTATTCTTTCCAATATCGATTGGACGACTTTTCTGGCAATAAATTTTGAATTGCGGTTTCTGCCACTTTTTGAATATGTGGTGGTATATTTTCTTTATCCATTTTTCAACCAAAATGCAATTGAATTTTGTTTGCAAAAGTTTTAATTTGACAAATGTCATAAAATAATTTTAAATTCAAATAATTACACCATGCAGTGAGGACCGCCAATAGAAGAATAGTAGATTACATACCGAGGCGGGAAGTGTTTCATTCCTGTCGAGAGCTAAGATAGCTCACCGAGGGCCCAGGCCCGAGGTGAGCTAATGCTCGAGACAGGAGGAAACGTCCCGCCGAGGTTTGTATACTATTTTATTCGGAATCATCATATTTTTTAACAAATAATAATTATTTACAACTGACAACTGAAGTGACAAACTTGACCTAATAATGCACCCGCCCTCTACCGAGCAAACTACGAACTTACAACAGGTCGGGAATGATCACATTCCTGACCAAGAGAGGGATAACAGGTAGGGAATGATTACATTCCTGACCAAGAGAGGGAATTAAAAGTAAGTTAGGAATGGTTAATTTCCCACCCTCTGAGGCGGTTAGGAATGCACATATTACCATATGATTCCGAATAAAAGAAATTCCCTAGCCGGAGATATTTTAACAATAAATTAATTAATTGTTTTAATTTAGGGGGTTAACAAGGTATATTTAGGATTATGAACTCTTCATAAGGAAATAAGAAACTCATAAGGTTGGCAGACTCCGCTAACGCGTTGTCTGACTACTTTCTTTTTCGTCCCAAAAACATGCATTTGTAGTAATTAAGCAAATAACTATATATTAATAATGCGACATAAATAAAAATCTTGAGTTAAATAATAATGATTCATCTTTTCTTTAATAATATTAAAATATTAAATTAATATGTTGACTTAAAAATCAAATTTGATGTTTCTATTACATTCTTGATTGCTGCTCGGAGTAACTTCTATAAGGCGTATCGCTGTCGCATCGCCTGTCAAAATTTCTTCGAATTTCAAATCAAATGGAGGGGAGGAGATTGCACATTTGTAAACATTTTTTTGTGTTATGTTAATTCTGATCCATTTTTACCTGGAAACAAGAATTCGATAATGAATTGCATAAATAAAAAGCAGTTTATCGTCATATTTTGTTTTAAACAGTAATCTCATGAAGTTTGCTAGTTATTGTAACGTTCTTTCTAAAAATAATAATACAAGTGCTGTTTAAATCGTCTATTCACAAACAAATATTTATTTCTATACACTAATGAATACACTATAAATTAACGCTATGATTATAAACCATTAACAACTATTATTTACAGACTATGAATTTCTAATACAACATTTATATTCACTATTTATTTTGTAATACACAGTTAATGACTTGCTGTTGACTGATCCTTTTCTCCGCGACGTCGACTTTATACCATCCTATAAACGTTCCAGAAGTCGCCCGAACATACCATGTATTTCTAGAATACACCAGAATAAACCGCGTCTGATTTACATGCTTGTGCGATGCGTCATTCTCTCGAAGGCGGCAGAACACACCACCTGTCGCTCGAAAAGAGGTTCGTTCCTTTTCTCTCTTGTTACACTGCCCCCCTCTTCAAGTCTGTTCTGTCCCAGAACAGGTTTTATGCTCTGGTTCCTGTAGAACGGGTCATGACGATATCGACAGTCTTCACCTCGACTACACGTTCCATTACGGTAGAAATAACAGTCTACACTCTTCGTTGGCCTTAATGCGGGTTGTGGGTCAAAATTGCAGACGAAGATCTTGACGTCCGTACCTCTAAAGACAACTTCCAGCATGTTTCTAACGATTCTCCAATCCAGCTGGTCCCGCCCACAGCCGAGTTTGGGAACTGCCAATTTGTTAATTCCCCTGGTAAGCAACTCGATCCTCAAATTCCATAGTGCCCTCCACAAGTCGGCGTAACTCGGTTTCTGGTAGTAAAACTGCTTGGTTACCAAGTAGTAAATGGATCGGTCATGATCAGGCAAGCGTAAGGATTTACCAACAGAGGGATTTTGTTCTCGAAGTTCATTCAGCCGTCCAAATTTATTTCTAAACACTACTGCGATCCCCCTGGACATACGGAGATCCGCGGAGACACAGTGGGCAATGGAATAATTACCAGGGACCCGGAAGAGATCTTGTTGCATCTCAGTCGTGACTCCGAATCGCGCTTTTCTAGTTCCAGAGAACGCAGCCATAAATTCTCTAAAGGTTGGTTGATCATCTTCAGGCCTTACGGTATTGATAGTCACCTCAGCCTCATCTTTCCGATCCGGGACTGCGTCATTATTTCCCTCATAGTGCGCCAGACGATTGGAGTGTACCACCTTTGGTTTCCCCCTTGGCAACTTCTGGATGCGATAAATCAAGTCATTTATTCGTTTCTTCACCTGGTATGGACCCTCCCAATTTCGCTGTAACTTTGGAGAATAGCCACGACGCCTTTGCGGGTTATATAACCAGACAAGCTCTCCAGGTTGAAACCCTCCTTCTTGGGCTCTCACATCGTACGTAGCCTTCATCCGGTCACTCGCGATTCGACTATTATTTCGGGTTCGGTCGTGAATATCCTCCAACTTCTTCTTTAAGTTGATGACATAATCATTCCCGGCTACCTCCTGCTCTATAGGTGGAGACCCAAATTCCAGATCACACGGTAACAGTAACTCACGTCCAAACATTACAGACGCTGGTGACTGACCGGTTGTTTCGTGGACCGATGCACGATAAGCCATCAGGAACAGATGCAGGTATTGGTCCCAGTCTCGTTGATGATCGGAGACGACCTTGGCCAAATATTTGCCCATTGTCCGATTCATGCGTTCTACCATTCCATCGGACTGCGGATGTAACGGTGTGGTCCGAGTCTTACGAATGCCCAACAATCGACAGACTTCTCCAAAGAGTACAGACTCGAAATTGCGGCCTTGATCCGAATGCAGCTCCATGGGCACTCCGAAACGACTGAAGAACTCTTTGACTAGTACGTCAGCAACAGTCGCAGCTTCCTGGTTTGGTAGGGCATATGCTTCTGGCCATTTGGTAAAATAGTCCATTGCCACTAAGATGTATTTATTCCCATCGTCGGTTTCGGGAAATGGTCCGGCAATGTCTATAGCTATTCTCTCCAGAGGACTACCCACATTGTACTGCCTCATAGGTGCTCTTCGCTTCCCCAAGGGTCCGTTGCCAGTGGGACATAATTCACATTTCCGGCACCACTCCTTCACGTCTTCTTTACAATTGACCCAATAAAAACGCTCCCTAACTTTCTCCAAAGTCTTTTTCACACCGAAGTGTCCTCCTGAGGCACCGTCATGGAGATGTCGCAATACTGTAGCCACTCGGCTTCTTGGAACCACGAACTGAGACCTAATGGTGGTACCATCTTCACTCTCCAGTACTCGCTTCAGGAGATCGTCTTCCACCTTCAAGGACTCCCATTGGGCCCAATATGCTTTGAGCGTTCTGTTGAAAGGGCTGACGGCCTCCCAGGCAGGCCTTTCTCCCACGCGCTTCCATTCCAGTACCATTTTTAGTTCGGGATCAGCCTCCTGCTGTCGTTGCAATTCTTCCGGCAACCAATTGTCGTTGACGATGGTAGTCCTTAATACTTGGCAAACCCTCTCCTCCAAACGAGAGCAATGACGGCAATCCGTTGGACAGGGTCTTCTTGAAAGAGCATCGGCATTTCGATGACTAGTGCCCGCTCGATGTTCGGTGTCAAAGTCGTATCCTTGTAATCGTTCGATCCACCTTGCGACCTGGCCTTCAGGATTACGGAATTGTAGAAGCCATTTCAACGCTGCATGGTCCGTCCTCAATAAAAACTTCCGTCCGTACAAGTATTTGTAGAAGTGCTCAACGGACTTCACGACGGCCAATAGTTCTTTTCTGGTCACACAATAATTCCTTTCGGCTTTCGACAAAACCTTACTAAAATAGCCGATGACCTTTTCTTGTCCATCCTGTATCTGAGAAAGTACCCCCCCAATGGCCAGATTACTTGCATCTGTGTCAAGTATGAATTGCCCTTCTGTCCGTGGATAGCTCAATATTGGTGCTGTTGTCAGGGCACGCTTCAGCTGTTGGAAAGCTGTTTCACACTCTCCGCTCCAAACATACTCGCGCCCATCTTCAGTTAACCTTGTCAGAGGTTTCGCTATATTGGCAAACCCAGGAACGAAATGCCTGTAGTAGGTACATAACCCAAGAAAACTACGAACTTGGTGTTTATCTTTCGGTGTTGGCCACTCTCGAACTGCACGAATCTTATCGGGGTCGGCTGCCACTCCATTTTGTGATACGACGTGCCCGAGATATTTCACTTCCTTTCTGAATATGTGGCACTTTTTCGGACTCAGTTTCAGATTGGCTCCACGTAGTCTTCGGAACACTTCCTCTAGATTGTTCAAATGTTCGTTGAATGATTTTCCGACTACAATCACATCATCTAGGTATACCAGGCAGGTCTTCCACGACAACCCTCTCAGGATTGTCTCCATTAGACGCTCAAAGGTGGCCGGAGCGTTACATAGACCAAAAGGCATAACCGTAAACTGCCATAGTCCGGAACCAATAGTGAACGCGGTCTTCTCCCGGTCTTCAGGTTCCATTTCAACTTGCCAATAACCACTCTTCAAGTCCAAAGTCGAAAACCATCGTGAACCAGACAGGGTATCTAACGTGTCGTCGATGCGTGGTAAGGGATAGCTGTCTTTCTTGGTCACGTCATTAAGCTGCCGATAGTCCACACAAAATCTCGTTGACCAGTCCTTCTTACTGACCAGGACCACCGGTGATGCCCATGGACTGCTGGATGGCTCGATGACCCCTTGTTCTTCCATATCAGTAATAATCTTTTCGGCTTCTGCTCGCCTTGCTAGAGGTAGACGCCTCGGCTGCTGACGGACAGGCATAGAGTTACCTGTATTGATTTTATGTTTTACTATATTTGTTCGTCCCTTCTGGCTATCGTCAAGAGCGAAGATATCTTGGTATCGGTGAACCAAACCCTGTACCTCTTTCACTTCCGTTCTGTTAAGGTCTTCGCACGAACTAGTAACCATACCCACTAATTTTCCACCATGGTCTTTGGGCACTGGTTTTGGAACATCAGCCATACACCTGGCTACTCGGAATACTGGCACACACTGTCCCACAAGGGTACTCTTCTTCAATGTCACCGGATCCACATTAACGTTCATAAGCCTCTCCGGTACAGTCTTTCCAACCTTGATCAGCGCTTTTCCCACCAATATGCCACTATGGATCTTCTTATCACAAACAGGCTCCATCATTCTCACACATCCTACCCGAAGATCTCCATCCAAACCTGCCTCGACAACCATCTCGCTTTGACCAGGCAATATCACATCTTCTGTCAGCAAAACCCTTACGACAGGATCTTCTCGTGGGTGCAGCGGAAGTTCTTCGTTACCAACCTTCAAAACACCCTCCTTCAAGTCCAATGTAAAACCAAATTTTCTCAGGAGGTCCCTTCCCAAGATGAATTCGTCAATGATGTCGGCTACCAGCACCTCATGATCACGTTCTTCACTTCCAATGCCAATCTTCATCTTCACCACTCCACGTGTTGGTATTACTTCTCCCGTCGCTGTACGGAGTTGAGTAGTTGTCTGTAACAGCTTCATACTTGTTCGTAGAACGTTAGGGCGTATGATGGATTTTGTCGCCCCCGTATCAATGAGCAGTGGAACAATTCGATTCGCAATTTTCCCAACTATGAACAAACTGCTGGTGCTATTCCCTGATGTTACGGCATGGACGATGATCTCTGGGGCATCTTTACTAACAATCAACGTTCGCCCTCTCTTGCCAACCCCTTTTAACTTTTCCGACGGTTGTACTTTTGTTATTTTGGGACAACGCCGTTCTACATGTCCTTGTTCGCCGCAGTTCCAGCAACGGGGCCCTCGAACTTCTTGATGATTCTTCTTACGGTTCTCTTCCTTCTGAAGAACTCTCATTAATAATTCTTCTAGGCGATCTTTAGAACTGGAACCTTCCTCTTCTTCCGCAACGGTTCGAACTCGCCCGTGGCCTCGGGACGCTTGTTTTGCGGCTTCAAACTCTAAAGCGTGAGCAAGCGCATCATCAGTTGTTCTTGGTCGTGCCAGCCTCAATGATTGTTGTGTTTCCCCGTCTCTTAACCCATCAATGAAGGTCTGCACAGTGAGCTGTCCCAGAAATGAATCGGGTGCCGTAGGGTACGCCAATCGGACAAGCCGCGCAACATCCCCTTCAAACTCCTGCAGGCTTTCTCCATTCTTCTGGATACGATTCTTCACTTGCGCGTGATACACTTGTTGAAGATGCGCGTCTCCATATCTCATCTCCAATCTAGACACTAACAATTGGTAATCATTTTCCTGTCCTGCTGGGATTGTTTGCAGGACGTTCAACGCGTCTCCACGCAAAGCCACAGTTAGAGAAACGGCCTTTTCCTTGCGTGTCCATCCGTTGGCCCCAGCGGCCGCCTCAAATTGTTTGTAGTAGGTGGACCAAGGTATCTTTCCATCGAACGTGGGTGGTTTTACTTTTATCCCTACGGCAGGATCCTTTTCTTCTTTAAATTGTTTCTTTACTTCATTAAACGGCCTCTCAGAAGTTGAGGGAAACCGTAGTTGCCTCATTCTATCTTCCAGCATTTCGGCCATATCGTCTTTCTTAGTTGTTGGTGGTAATTGCATTTGGGCTATTTTCTCTTCTACCATCTTTATTACCCTATCTTGTTTCGCCAATCTACCTTCCAATAGTCCTAACGCGCTGGCATTCTCCAAAAATTCTTCGAAAACTTTATCTTCCAACGCTTTGACATTTTCCAACAACTCTCCTTTAAGCCTTCTAGAACTTTCTTCGGACTTTTCTAGTAATTCTTCTTTAAGCCTTCTAGAACTTTCTTCAGATTTTCTGGAATTCTCCAGTATTTCTTCCTTTAGCATTCTAACAGTTTCTTCGGCCTTTTCTAGTAATTCTTCTTTAAGCATTCTAACATTTTCTTCGGACTTTCTAGAATTCTCTTCGTGTTTTTCCAATACTTTTTCTTCCAGCGCTTTAGTATTTTCAAGTAATTCTTCTTTTAAAATTTTAGAATTCTCTTCGGACTTTCTAGAACTTTCTTCCATTTTACTTAACAACAAACTAGTATCAATTGCGGGTCCAGGTATTTCGAAGCGGTAATTTTCAGGATCTTCCTTCTGTTCTAAAAGCCATTCTCTTAGCCGATTTATCAAAACTTCTTTCTTTCCATTACTATCCAAGTCCCTCTCGTCCAATTCCCGTTTTAAATCTATTACTAAGAGATCTTTCAATAGTTTTATCACCATTTTAATCGTTTGTTGAAATTAATTTTAACGCTAAAAATTTATTCTCACAGCACTTTATTTAATTATTACTCGATTTTATTTATTTTAGAACACCACACCTGACAACACTGTAACGTTCTTTCTAAAAATAATAATACAAGTGCTGTTTAAATCGTCTATTCACAAACAAATATTTATTTCTATACACTAATGAATACACTATAAATTAACGCTATGATTATAAACCATTAACAACTATTATTTACAGACTATGAATTTCTAATACAACATTTATATTCACTATTTATTTTGTAATACACAGTTAATGACTTGCTGTTGACTGATCCTTTTCTCCGCGACGTCGACTTTATACCATCCTATAAACGTTCCAGAAGTCGCCCGAACATACCATGTATTTCTAGAATACACCAGAATAAACCGCGTCTGATTTACATGCTTGTGCGATGCGTCATTCTCTCGAAGGCGGCAGAACACACCACCTGTCGCTCGAAAAGAGGTTCGTTCCTTGTCTCTCTTGTTACATTATAAGCGGTTACAGAAAATATAGTTAGAAATTATAAAAAAATAAATTCATACACAAAGTGCGTTTTCTGGACTCATAAGATTGCCGGACTCCGCTGCCGGTTTTTCCAGCAACTTGCTTATTCGTCCCAAATACATTAATCTTTCGTACTACAAATAACAATAACAATAATTTAACAACTTTTTAGAAAAAGCTGCTTCTTCATTATTTTCAAAAAATTGCAAGAAATAGTGAATATCATATTTGTGCATCTCGGTAAATCTCGTTGTACAACTTTTACGACTAGTGAAGAAGAAAATAAAATAAGATATGAAATTAAATATAATAAAAGTGTATTCGACTGCATTCCATTCCAGGCAAGCAACGCGAAATAATATGTGTATATAGACATCTTTGCTAAGAAATAAGCTATCAAATGGTGAAAACGGCATCAAAATCTATTCAGTGGTTCTCGAGATTCACCGGTTTCGACAAAAAATGAGCGTACAAAAACTACAAAGTTAATGGGGGCACGCACTGATTGCCAGCGACTGGCGCGTATTTAACTGCGGTGCCTCCACACGCCGTTGATTTTCCAACGAATATTATGCTATATAAAGTACATAATATTATATTAATAATAAACTACATAGGTATACAATTAAAATAACTATATTATGTATTCTCTTTGAACACGCCTACCTTTCGTTTAAGTTATTTTGAAAAAAGGCCAACTTATGTGTTTTTATGGCATTTATTTGAGCAAAAAAAGTGTGAGGCTTATTAGCAATTACGAAGAAAGGCATTGCTAATTATGAATCAAACGTGATTGTATTAAATTATATTTACATGTTATGATCCGATTGACATTATTATTAAGGAAGATAAAAAATTCCACTGCATCCAGCACATCCTGAGCTACGGGATGCCAAAAAAATGACTTTTATAAGTAGATCTGTTTTCTTACTACGTGGATAGCTGACATGATCAGAAGGGGACCGTTGATTTTTCAGTGGGTATTATGCTAGTTTTATTATAACCATAATAATAAACTAACACTAAGTATATAACTGCAACTTGTGTAGGTATATAGATTTTAAAAATGTGACACCGTAATGTTTCGATAAGACTAAAGTTACATGGTAAATGCCAATCAGAAAGTGTTAATTTGTTACAAAAGCAGTATATAGTTGACCGATACGATTAAATCTGACTTGTTTGTAATTAAATTAGATTAGTAATTTGTCCTGCATGATTGACTTGTCCTTACAGCGCAGCGGCCGGCGTGGCTTTCCGTTGTTAACAATGTTGTATGTATACTGGATTAAAGCAATAGGAACTTGATCTAATAGTAAATTACTTGCAATTGGGATTAAACGAGAATATAAAACTGCATGAGAACAAATAAAAGGCATGTAACAAACGTATTATATGGTCGTATTTCAACACTTTTAAAAACTGTTTTAACGGAAATAAGGTTAATTGAATGTTAACACTAGGTTATTACACGCAAGTATGCAGTTTCATGGACTTATCTACCAGTAAATATTCTATGTTATTGGTTTCCCATGTCAGTTTTTCTTTAAAATACAAAAACGTGATTATTATGTTTTTATTAAACATTACATGCACGCAATAGCGAAACCATTATAAAAATGCGACAAGGAAATATTTTAATCCATTTCGATTTTCTCTTTAATTAGTAGATTTAAAGGACAACGATTAAAAATTAATTATAGTTGATCTTCCATTGTATGATAATAAATTACAGGAATTAATAATGTCATAAAACTCTTTGTTCCTTTGCTGCGAGCTGTCTTATAATAATCGGAGTCGAACATTATTACCTAATGATTACCTTAAACGTTCACTAATAACAGTATAGCCACAGCTCGATATCGTTTTATTTCCTTTTAATTACAGAAGTAAACACTTTTAATAGGTATTTTAATGGTGCCATATTTTTCAGTGATAGCCATTCCTGCATAAAATTAATAAGTGACTGAAATGTTAGCATTCGTGATTTTTTTATAAATAAACTTCGCGAAACAAAGATACACAGGGGACTACGATGGTGGATAGAAAAAACTAATGTCATTGCATTATGTCATGGATTTTTATTTATTGTGAATTTTTAGGATACTTCTTCATAAGCGTTCTACGTACGAGAAGTTTTTTTACAGAAGTGTAATCATAATTCTATAGGTTAATTTATTCATACATTGCCACTATGAAATACAAAGGATACGTTAAAGTTATTTGTTAATTAATTCTTAGTCGCCAAATTGGATCCGTAACTTCGGGTTAAGGATTGGCTCTGAGGATTGGGGCGCGTCGGAAAGCGGGTCACGGCTCACGTGCCGGGCCTGGGCCAGGTGATAGCGTGTGTACGAGTTCGCCGTCGTCGCGAGCAGCCTCCGTGCGTGGCTCCGCACCCCGGATCCGAGCTCGATTCCGTGCCTTCGCCTACCGCGGAACTTCCTTGCTGCGATCCCGGGTCGAGTCAGAACTAGCACGAACCGGGGGAATCCAACTGTTTAATTAAAACAAAGCATTGCGATGGCACCTGCGGGTGTTGACGCAATGTGATTTCTGCTCAGTGCTCTGAATGTCAACGTGAAGAAATTCAACCAAGTGCGGGTAAACGGCGGGAGTAACTATGACTCTTTTAACCGGATTAAATTGTGAGGGGCCTGAATGGTTGGCTCCTCTCCGGCTTCTTCGAAGTTGCTTCTGATCCACTAAACCCGTTGTTTGTAAGATGCGGTTCTGCATTGATTTTTGACTGCTTCGTGAGGTATGTTATGTCAAAGAGAGTAGCCAGTAGCTCTTTGTTAATGTTCTTGTCCGTGAGTTTTATTTCTTCTCGAGTCAGAGTATTTCAAATTGAGACCAGCTTTGCTTTTCTCTCTTTCCGTCTTCCTGTTCTAATGGGCTTTGCATTATACTGCGTGATATGGGCTCGCCGCTGGTGTTGTTTTAAGCCCTGTAGACTATTGAAATCACTTCTTTCGCAGTACCGACATTTAAAATCATTCAATAAAGAGTGTAAACGACATCTTTTTTTGTGGTTATTGAGCCGTCTCAGAGATAGGAATCTGGCTCCGCATTCGCATATTAGGTTGGTTTGTATTTCGTGCTTGCTTGCTTGATCCATGGTTAGTGTCCTGAAGAAGATGAGGTCTTTATCTACGACCCTCCTTTACCATCATCAACTATCAGATCCACTACTGCTCGTAGAACCCGCTCTACCCCAAACAGTAGCTAAGAGCCTTCCACATCCGCCCCATGTGCTACACATAATCCTAATAGCCTTACTGGGCCATCTCCTGCTGTAGGATCAACTCATCTAATTCATAATCCAACAATATCTAATCTAAATAGTATTATAAAGTGTAAAATATCTTCATATCAATATTCAAAATACTGAAAATGTGAAGAAAAGTTTATTAAATAGAAGTATTCACCACAAAGGTTTTAAAGTTATTTATTGGATTTGGATATCATATTTATTATACAGAGCTAGCAGATAATATTTTGAAGATAAATTTCAGGATTTTTAATACTGAATTCAATCTCGATAATCAGGGTATAATCAGTTAGGTTTAAAGAGAGGGAAGAAGTGGATATTTTCTTCATACATTATCCCATTGGAAAGCTGGAATTGTCTTTAGTGCTGAAATAAAGTGATAAAGTGAATATTATTGGTAAAAATTGGCATAAGAAAAGAAGAGTTAGTATTACTTATCTTGGAACTATTTGAAGTTTTTTGTATAGTTAATTAACATCAGGTCTTTGTAAAGTAAGTTGCAAACCTGACTAATAATTATTTTACGTATTTGGTTCTCTATTTATTTGTATGAGATGATTTGGCGCATTTAAAAGAAAAAAAGGTCAAATTAAATATTTCTTTTTGGAAGCAGAACTACTGGTTGACTACAGACGTAACCCTGTCTGATTCCAGAAGCGTGGAATCTATCATATAAGAACATCAATATTTAAACGACTGGATGACTAGCACGAATTTCTTTTAGCAGAGTTGCATAATTATATATTTAATGGGTCAACGGGCTTTTTAAAATTCAACGGCCACCGATTGCGTCTGAGCTGACTAATCTTCCTATATTAGGATATTACATGCCTTATTTTTAGAAAGAAACTACTATGGTATTTCACCATTTTTTCTACAATGCATATTTTGTTAAAATTTAAAATAAAATTAAAAAACAAGCATGCACTTGCTTTTTATACTAAATAGTACTCAGATACTAATATAACTTTTTAATATAACCAAGCTCTGGTTTTTAAGATCTTGAGATTTCTTAACTGCAATACAAGTTTAACTACAAGTTTAGAGGTAGATTAGTATACTATTATGAAGTAACACAGTAAAAAGATTTTTTTGATAGATAATCAAAATAACCCTCAATGATGATAGAAACAACCTTGTTTGTTGAACAAATATATAAAAATGTAACGTATTACTAGAAAATTAATATTTAAAAGTATATACGTATTTGATAAACATTTCATATAAAAATAAAACTTAACATAAAATTCAAGTTGATTAGAAAGATTCACTAAATCTATCGTTTTGACCAAACATTTTACATTTAAATCGTTATATTTTATAAATATTTAACGTACATTTTCATAAACATATTTTCAATTTAGGATATATTATAGAATATATAAATATTACATAGCTTATTAATGGTTAAATTTACAATTAAACTATGTAAAACATGTGTTGAAGCGTGAAAACCACTGAGAACCTTATTTTCATTTTTAACGGTTTATTATTGTAAATATTCAATTATATTTTGAAACTTGACACTTGTAAGTGGCAATGTTGGTTCCCTGTGCAAAAAAGTTTTGGTTGATTGCGACGACAGCCGACGTTAGTGTATGATGGTGTTAATAAACTTTGGATGATGCAAAATAAAAAAAAAATGTATATTAAATGAATTGGTGGTGGTTTCTATTGTACTGTATTAATTCTTATTGAATGTTTTATGCAACGTTGTGAATATAAATTTATCTTCTAAGTTTTTAATAATATTTTATAATATTACATCGTATTTATTATGTTAAACAAAGTTTTATTTTTTATTTTTCTGTAGGTTTTCTCCTGAAAATAAACCAAAGAGCATGATTTTTTCGTTTTGTTTGGTTCATGCAGATTTCAGTCAGACAAATATTCATTCAATATTTATGGGATGTGGTATATATGAATTCATATTATATCATATTAAAAGTATATACAATAAAATATGTTTAAACAACATTTCAAGTTCAATATTTATATAATATTAAAAATCAAGTGTTTTTTAAATAAAAAGATCTGTCGTTTTCTATGTTTGATTAAGATTGAGAATTAAATATTTCATTTATAACATATGATGCTACCTGGATAAGTTTAGACATTTTGACACAATTCAAATTTGAAGCTTTACATAAATTCTGAACAATTAAATTTCAAGAATTTTTGAATTAAAATTTTTTTAAAGAATTTAAAATCGAAACTTCTAAGAAAATCTGAAACCTGGAATTCTAAAAAACAAGATTCTGAAACTTTGTAACTTAATTGATTTTGATTTTGATCATTGAAACCTTAACATTTTAGGTTCTAATCTTCAGTATCTTTATAAACGAATCTTTCAACGGTTGATGGTTTCGAATTCTGAATTTTCAAGGCTGCTGATCCACAACTTTTAAATATTAAAATTGTAAACTTCTGAAACTCTGGTTATCCATAATTTTAAAATGTTGGAAATTTGATATTCTGAAGTCCGAGAAACCATTCTGAATGGTAATTATTGATACTTATTGATAAATCTTAAAGATTGTAAAAGTTCAAATTGAAAATTTTTTCAAAATTTAAACCTCTAGGTTTAAAGTTTTGATAATTTAATATTCTGAAATGTAAAATTTTTAAGACTGCAACATCTATGAAATTAAATGTCTTTGGACTACAAAATTTTGAAATCTCTTATTATGTGTAATGAAAATCTAAACTTTAATATAGGTTTTGTACTTTGAATCATCCGATGTTTTGGAGTTGATACTATCAAAAATAACGAATGCGTAGTTAGAATGTGTGCCAACTGAAAACCTTGATAATTTAGATCAGCAAAGCCACAAAACCACAAGCTACGAAAATTCTGGGGTCTGAAACTGAAGATAAAAATGTTTTGAAAGTTAATAACTATGCAAGATATGAAATCTTAGGGCAATTTTTGTGCTCCGTTTTGATTTAATGGAAAGACGCAATGCATCTGAATGCAGAATTTTACTTTTGACTTGTCTCCTTGTTATACTCTATGTGAAGATTATCTTTCATTATTATATCTTGTTAAACTCTGAAAAAAGCAAAGTGTAGGGTCTACTTTTATTGTAATTCCTTTTGAACATCTCAACCAGTTCTCCATTTATTGTATTTTGGTTGCTATCCAACCAATGTACTATAAATCTGTGCAGGACGCTTAAACTTTTTCTGTTCTCTTCTAGCCCGTAGACTTAAATAAAAATAATTTAATTTATAATGCCATTACAATCAAATACCTATCATTGTGCAAGTGTCAGTAAACATTGTCTTCACTTCCTAGAGTTCATAATAACAGCTGATAATTCAGTCCGAATTGCACGATTCTTCTTATAGTGTTGCGGTTAAGCACAATAGAATTGTAGACATGATTTGTGACAGGTTTCAGAAGAAATGTGCTTGTAATGGACAGTAATCTGCACGCACGTGAAATGTGGTACAAGTGGAATTCTGTTAGTTTATCCGTCTCTGTCTTAACTCCTAAAATTATTATTCAAAATAAAGAAAGAATTGAAGTTACGGAATGTCCAGAGTTCACTACACATTAAAGCCCGATTTTACGACTCGCGGCTCGCTCGACCTTTAACCCCAACTTTGAGTTATATGTTTAATCCTTTGCTTTATTTATTATACGAGCTCTGTTTATTGTGGGTGGTTATTATTGTTTAAAATGAGTTAAAATTTAGAAAGCTTAAAAGAAAATTTTTATAACTTTTTTAAGAATTTCATCACAAATTTTTGCTGTAATAATAAAGCCATGACCCGTAGCGGACAGAGAGAGTAACCTTACATAAAAGAGAAATATTTCCGAATTATACACCGTTAGCATAAAAATGAGTAAACATTCCTATTTTGAAAAAATATTGCTTTATTTTCCTCCAGTCTTTTCCGAACGACTATAATAAATACCATTAAACATCCGAAGAAGATGCGGTAAAGATTTGTTAAAAATTTATTATTAGATTACGATTCCTATGTCAACTCAAATCTAAACACAATAGATAACGACTAAATATATTCAGCCATAATCGAAACTTGCTATTTGAAATAGGTTTACATTTCAAAAGAGCTACTGCTTGTAGGTGGCGTAGAATATTAAGTATTCTTAATAAAGTTTGAAGTAACAACTAAATTGTTACACACACAACAGGTAACTTTCAAGTTATCACTAAGTTATACATACTGTTGCAACCATTCACTTCATTATAAAATATGCTAAAAATTGTGATATCATCTCTGCAGGCAAGAAAAATATTTGAGATCTTCGCTTTGATTTAAGCGGCTTAGGTAGTCTATTCTATGTAACGGAATCTTCTTTTGCGAAGTTAATGATATTGCTGGTTAGTATCGACTATTAGTTACTCGTTAATATTTATTAACCACTAATTAATATTTATATTACTTTTGGTCCACGCCATTTCGAACGTGCCTGTTGGCGCAGTTCACGGTTCAATCTTTTGTTATGTATCGCGACGGGTTTTGATTCGCCGATTTATAGCTCTACAAAATTTATGCAATCTATTAAATTTAGCAGATAACGTAATTTTTTGTAATTAATTATTTTCCACGCGGAATTGATTTTTTTATTTGCATTCCTCTCTGGTTATAGAAAATATTACTTATTTCATTATTTTTAAAAAAGTGAAAAAGGATCGTTTTGACATTGCCATGACAACTAGAAAGTTACATTTTTATTGAAAATTGTATTTTTAGTTGTGTCTTTGCTTTTTGTTTTTGAGATTTATAATGCTCTAATAATAGTAGGATTGATACTCTTCTTCCGGAGTGTTTTCATATTACATCGACAACGGCAGTTGCCTACTACAGGACTATTTACTGTATGTTACCATACTATGGTAACTGACCTAGTATATTTAACTATCAAATGATGCGAATTTATCCAGTGTACTCAATGCTATGTAACACACATTCTTTCTGTCTAAATGTTTGTTTTAATATCACCTCGTATGTACGAGGGGCCGTTTTTATATTCGCGGAATGGGGTGGTTGCTGAGGGGCGGGGCTTGGTAAACCAATCGTAACGTCTAGCTTGATGTCTTATTACTATAAATACCGAACTGGATTATTTTTGAGTTAGTGGTGTTTGCGTTATTGTCATTTACACAAGTCAGAACGTGAAGAGATTTTGAGTCACAAACGAATGGCATGTTCACGGGCGTTTTTTAAGTTCTGCAGTGAAGTCCAGGGTGGAGTATTAAGTCGGATTGTTACAGGAGATCAAACGTGGGTTCACCACTATGAACCTGAATCCAAACAAGATTCAATGCAGTGGCATAAAAAAAGTTAAACCCCCGCCAAAGAAGTTTAAATTGAAACAGTAATCTGGAAAGTTCATGGTGACCATATTTTGGGACACTGAAGGAATCCTGCTCATCGACTACAAAGAAACGGGTGTCTCTATAACGGGAGAATATTATGCCACACTTTTAGAACGATTAAGGGACTCCACCAAAATAAAGAGAAGAGGAAAACTTGCCAAAGGTGTGCTGATTTTGCACGACAACGCACCCGTTCATCGAAGTCGAGTTGCACAAGCTGCCCTGTACAAGGCAGGCTTCCAGGAATAAATCATTCCCCTAATTAAATCATCACCCTACAGTTCAGATTTGGTCCCCATCGATTACTATTTGTTCCCGAATATGAATAGAAGACTTCGAGGAAAAAAATCTCGTCCGATGATGAAGTAAAAGCTGGAGTTTTAGCTGTATTTTCACGACAAAAATGAATTTTTTTAACTGGTATTAAGGGAGAATATATATATATATATATAATCTGTTCCTCTTCTACTGTTAAGTGTAGAGGATTTAGTTTGGTATCTTTCATTTTCCATTTATTAAATTTCTCCATTTTTTCCTGTCTCTTGATAATGTTTCTGCCTCCCTCCATGTCAGTCCTTTTTCTTTTAGTAATTTTGCCACTTCGTTGTCCCATGTCATTCTAGGTCTTCCTCTTTTCTTCTTTCCTATTTTCGTTGCTCCCCATATTGTCTTGACTTGTCTATCTTGATTTAGTCTATTTAGATGTCCCCACCATCTTAATTGTGATTTCTCTATATATTTGTTAATACTTTCAACTCCTAGTCTATCTCTTATAGTGTCGTTTCTTATTTTATCCATTATTGTTACATTCGCTACTCTTCTCAAGTATTTCATTTCCATCACTTGAAGCCTTTTCTTAAGTTTTTCTGTAAGTACCCAGGTTTCACTGCCATAAAGTATTGTTGGTAGATATACTGTTTTGTATACTGTAAGCTTTGTTTTATTACTAATTTCTTTTTTGTTTATAAATTCATTTCTTAGGGAATGGTATAGTTTTGTTGCTGATGTTATCCTATTGTTTACTTCTTCTATATATCTTCCCGTTTTGTCAAATATTGCTCCCAAGTATTTAATATTTTCCACTTGTTCTATTATTGTTCCATTCAGTGTTATATTAGTTTTTGTTTCTTCATTTGATATTACAATGATTTTAGTTTTATTTGCATTTATTTTCATTCCTTTTTCTTCTAGGGTTTTCATCCATATATCTATGTTGTGTTGTAGATTTTCCTGGTTATTTGCTATTGTTACTATATCATCAGCGAATATACATTCACTCATTGTGATATTTTGTAGTTTATTATATCCCACGTTTATTTTCTTGGATTGTCTGCTGGCTGTATTAATTATTTCATTCATGAAGATCAGAAACAACAGCGGGCTGAGTACTCCTCCTTGTATTACTCCTTTTGTTGTTTTGAATTTTTCTGATTCTTGATTATGTGTTCTTATTATTGTGGTACTGTTTCTGTATATTGCTTTTATTCCTTCTATTAAGTTATTGTTAATTCTAAATTTGTTTAAGGCTTTCCATATCTGTTGTCGTGGGACTGTGTCAAATGCTTTTTCTAGATCGATAAAGCAGAGATACAGTTCTTTGTTGTGTGTTATGAATTTCTCTGTTAAGTTTCTAATCGTGAATACATGATCTTGTGTGCTGTATCCTGATCTAAATCCGCTTTGTGTTTCGTGAAGTTGTTTTTCTATTTTTCCTCTCAGTCTCTGCTCTAAAATTCTTTCATATACTTTACATGCAGTACAGGTCAGCGTTATTCCTCTATAATTCCCGCAGTTATTTTTGTCTCCTTTCTTATATATTGGTACGATTACTTGTGTTTTCCAATCTTCCGGTACTTCCTTTGTTTTCCATGCTGTTTCTATAATTTCATGTAATATTTCAATTCCATTTTCTCCCATATATTTGTACATTTCCGATTTTATGTTGTCAATTCCTGGTGTTTTTCCGTTCTTTAGCTTCTTTACAGCTTGTTCTACTTCTTCTTTTGTAATTTCTTCGTTGGGTTCGTTATTTATGTTTATAGTTTCTGGTTCCTCTTCTAATTCATCTGTTCCTAATAGTTCTTGAAAGTGTTCTCTCCATCTCAGTAATATGTCATCTATATTTGTAATAATTTTTCCTTCTTTATTTTTTATATGTTTTGTTGTTTCGTTTTTCCTCTTACTTCTCATATTTTTCAACACTCTATAGAAGAGTTTTTGGTTGTTTTTACTATCGTTTTCCATCTTTATTCCAAAATCTTCCCATTCTCGAGCTTTAGCTTCTTTCACTTTTGTTTTTACTATTTTTCTAGCTTCTTTATATTTCTCATAACTTTCCCTTGTTTTTCTTCGCATGTACTCTTTCCATGCATGTTTTTTGTCTTGTATAATTTTCTTAATTTCATTGTTCCACCAGCTACTTCTCTTCTTTGTACCTCCTGTTAGTGTGACACCACAGGATTTACTAGCTGCTTCATTTATTATTGTTTTGAACATCCTCCATTTCTCTTCCAACTTTGCTTGTCTTATTTCTTCATATTTTTGATTTGATAATTCAGTGATTAGTTCTGTATATTTTTCTTTGATTTTTTCTTCTTGTAATCTGTATGTCCTAATAACTTTCTTCTCTTTGTAATCTTTTTTGTTTTTATTGTCATGAAGTTTTTTATCTTGTGTACATTTTATGTTTGCAGCTACTAGATAATGGTCTGTTCCTAATTCTAGACTTCTATATACTCTTACATCTTTGACAATTTTCCTGTTTGTTCGTTCGGTTAAAATATAATCTATAATTGATTTCTCATTCCTTCCCGGTTCTTCTCTGGTGTATTTGTGGCAATCTTTATGTTGAAAAAATGAATTTTGTATAATCAAACCGTTTTGTATACAGAACTCTATTAATTTTGATCCATTTCTATTCTTTGTTATTTCCCCGAATCTACCCATTACTCCTTCTGTTCTTTTAGTATCGTTCCCTATTCTGGCATTCAAGTCTCCCATGATTATTACAGAATTTTTAGCTTCATCATATGTTATCATATGAAACAGTAATCTGGAAAGTTCATGGTGACCATATTTTGGGACACTGAAGGAATCCTGCTCATCGACTACAAAGAAACGGGTGTCTCTATAACGGGAGAATATTATGCCACACTTTTAGAACGATTAAGGGACTCCACCAAAATAAAGAGAAGAGGAAAACTTGCCAAAGGTGTGCTGATTTTGCACGACAACGCACCCGTTCATCGAAGTCGAGTTGCACAAGCTGCCCTGTACAAGGCAGGCTTCCAGGAATAAATCATTCCCCTAATTAAATCATCACCCTACAGTTCAGATTTGGTCCCCATCGATTACTATTTGTTCCCGAATATGAATAGAAGACTTCGAGGAAAAAAATCTCGTCCGATGATGAAGTAAAAGCTGGAGTTTTAGCTGTATTTTCACGACAAAAATGAATTTTTTTAACTGGTATTAAGGGAGAATATATTGAAAAAGAAAAATAATTCTCTGTTCTTATTTACTTTCCTTACATTGGTAAAAATATTATTGGGTTATAATTTGAAAGACCCTGTATATTATAAAATTCGATTTTTAATGTTTATTATGCAACGTCATCTAGGTTTGGTATTTTTGATTGCAAATTATCGATTTTTTCTTTGTGATAAGTTAATTCTTATTATATTTTTTTTCTGTTAATTGAGCTTAACATTTTAATTGCTAATTATCGATCTTTCGAATTCTATTGGTTTTCCTTTTTTTGTTAATCAATAATAAATCCCTTGTTAAAATTCCCAATTTGACTTGATCGACGCCTGAATTTAACCAATTAAAAAGCAACATGTTAGCCACGATACCCACGCTTGTTTATTCTTCACGCTTATTAGAAAGAGGTTTATTTCCCTTTCTCCTTTTGCAGGCTTGGCGCAGTAAATACATGAATTTCGTGCACGGCTTAACTTTGTAATTTCTTAGTGAAATTTCCCTTTGGATGGGATTATTGTGTAACTAATGCACAAACAAAATAGTTTTGTGAATTACTGAAAGTATTAACTCATTGTTTGGAAGTTATGGAATGACGAAATTGTAGTTGTGTGGCGCTTTGCCGATCATTTTGGGATACCTTTAATTAAAGTTTCTTCTTGTTTTTATTGATGGGATCAATAAGCCTTTGTTCCAAAAGATGAAATGTACATTTTGGATGATAATCCAGTTTGGTATTTGATCTTGATAGTTGAAACTACGAGCTTTACCCTTGTTCATTTGGTGCCAATGACGAACATACGTATTCGTCCCTGTTAATTATAAATAAGATTTGTTAATCCTCTTAATTTAAAACCCATAAGGCTGAAATTGAATATAAGGCATTATTAATGGTCTTGTATTCCGCAAAATTTGAGTACCTACTCGTAGTTTCTGGGAGCCTTCGCCAAAGGATTTTAACAATCTGGTGATCATATATTATGAATCACCTGAAGCAGCGTGGGTAAATCAAATTTACTTTATTAAAATAACCACGCGGGTTCTTTATATCTTACTTTGTGGAAGCATTAGTTAGTTCCTGGTATCAAGATTTAAGAGTGAATTATTAGAATTGTGTGTTAGAATCAAGGACTTGTACAGAAACGGAATCGGAACCTGAAAAACCGCAAGAACCGATATTTTGTGTTGTACCGGAGCCAGAATCTGAACCCTTATCTTTTCAAAGCAGGTTTTATTTGGTTTTAGTTTCTCTGACACAAATTTCTGAAAATTTCACATCTGAAGACCAAGCATCACGATTTCCGTTACTGAATTTTTAATTTAATTTTTCAAGTAACTTAATAACGATTAAAGTATGAGTTTCTAAGCACATTTTTAATTTAATTGTAACATTATTATTATTGATAACTATAAGACTTACGTTAAATTACGACTGAAAATCATCCAGTTCATTATGAAGACAATGCTTGGAGTACGGTTTTTATGTGTGGATAAATAAATAAATTATATTATTGGAGATATTTTATTTGTTGTGTGATATTCTGTTATAACGGAGTGAAGAAATTCGGTTCTTGCATGGTTAGAACGGATTCACTTAAGATCTATAGCTCTGTCGTTGTGGAGAACTACTAAAAACACTTTATACGCTTAAACTAACATGCTGGCGCCCATGATTCATAGCTCTGTTAAATCAGCTGGCATTCCAATTCACCTACGATCTACCTTAATTTTAAAAGATAACGAGTCGTGCTCATTCTTTAGGCTAAGCCGATGTCTATTATATAAATATTATTGGTTATTAGAATTTTATGGCTACAAATTGACGCTCCATCGTGGCGCCTTTGTTTATTTAAAAGAGTAGTTTTGTATGCTACAGTGATGTATACCTCATTTCCATTAAAAAGTGACATAAGGTGTTTAAGCAATAGTAATCGATTTACGAGTACTTTGATGAAAACCGATGCTGTGTCTAATTCAAACAATTAATTTTTTGATGTATAATTTACTGCACAGTCTGCAGCAACTGATTTACCATTTCATTAATTGATATTGTTGGTTGATAGGTGCGTTTGACCGTTGTATTCTAAAAGATAGGGCTGGTTATTAATTTTATTTTAACATTTTGCAGGTTGATAACTTACCTTTCATCGAAATATAAACTTTTATGAATTTATGAAAAGCTACATACTAAAAGCCATTAATTATTTTTATGTTACTACCAAAGGTCTAAAGAAATGAACTTTAATTTTAGAATGCAACTAAGCAGTGTAGAAAGCATTGTGATATTAAAAAGAAATGTTTCAGTTGTTTAATCATAGAACTCAGAGCCGTAATTTTGAGACTTTAGCTCATAATTTGTCTTCAGATTTTCACATACAATATATTGTTGACGTCTGGTTTGGATAACGCATTTTATTTTTATTCGTATACCGTTACTACCAGTTTCACGTATCAGACACCCTTCTTGTAAAAATTCTTGTACAATTTCTTCGAAATGAATGTACATCTTCAGTCCCACAAACAAAATTCCAATGAATAATAAATGTATGCAAAATATCTTCTAATGTGTGAACAGATATACGCAGAGTGGTGTTTACATTTTTTTTCCTTAATTCACAGGTGTTTTCTTCACTGCAATTTGTCTTCCACCTACGAGAATAAGTTCCAACAAAAATGGGCTTATTTATCATCTACCTTTCTTTTATTACATAACAACGTTAATTTATTTTTCTGTAATTATTAATTAATTAAAAGAGTCACAAAGGAGTGAAACTTAAAAATAACAGATGACAGTTTTATTGGAGAATGAAAACGTATATCAAACTAATTTTGCTTTCTATTCCATAAACACAATTTCCGGTGCCCTTTTATTATTCAGTGGTTGCTGCTGCTGTGTGGTTCTCGTTGGATGACTATGATATATGATTTTTTGACCAAAATCATGATTTATAGGCACCTTTAAAACGAATAAGTTAAAATGTCACTGGTCTATTTTCGCCAACTTTTAAAATAATAAGTGCAACGGGGGACACCTACATGTCACAACCAAATGATTTTAGCACACACAAAGAAGTTATAATCATAAAATAGTGACGGTAGTTTTCAGTAGGTAATAAAATAATAATAGTAATTTTATTTAATCTTTGTAACATAAACTATGCATATGTAAACATGGACATACCACTCCTATATATTAGTTTTCTATAATCATTATTTATTGACGCTCTGTTGAATTTTTATGGTCAGATTATGCTCTTCTACTTTGTTGGAATATTAGTAAAGATTTTCTAGATGGTCTTGTAGGTGTACATGTGCTGCTGCACATAAATTATTTTTATTTAAACATCTACAAGTGTTAACTTTATAACTGAAGAAACAAATTTTATACACCATTTTATATTTTATAGTTTATTTAAATAAAGGTAAAAATATACTAATATAATAATATAATAGAACTCCAATGAGCTTCGAAACTTTATGATTGTTGTTGCCTTTGCTGATCTTAATGCTGTTTACTGTCATTACAAAAATAAACATCCTGAAAAATCGAATTACGCCAAACACCTTTTAGAACAAAATCACACAATGACTCCTCAAAATAATATTAAATTCCTACATTTTTGTAATAACAAACGCAAATTAGACATTTTAGAAGCCTTTGAGATATACAAACACAAACTCAGGGTACCTTTAATGAATGAACAACTTGAGCTCAGTAATTCTCCGTTACTGGAAGTATTAGATGTTTAATTATGATTTTTATTATTAATTTTTATTATTATTATTATTATTTTATCTAGTTACCTATTTTGTATCTACCTTAGCGACGTGTTTGTTTATAATTATATTACCTTTGATAATGACAGCATAGCTGTCGAAACAATATTGTCAGGTATATTTTAATAAAACTGTGAAACTTTTAATAATCTTTATTTATTTCATGATTATGGAGTTCCACAAAATAAGGCTGGAAACAATAAACAAGATTAATGCTGTTTACTTGATAAATTTCTCCATAGTGCAATATAGTTGTGCACTCGTAGTAACTGGTTGAATAAATCTGTCTTAATTTGATAAAGAATAGCAATTAATTTGTCAAATTAATTGCAAAGAATAGTTGCAAGAATTGCACCTTAAGTTCAAGCGCCACTGTGTTTTCAGAATTTTTTATCATGAATAAAGTTCAATAAACCAACGTTGTTATAATTCTTTTAATGTAAACCTGGCATTGTAAGCAGCCGACTTAAAAAACAAAACATGAGAAATAAACAAAAAAAAAGTCAATACATATATGGAGCCGTTCAAAAAGAACATTCGCTGAAAAGGGAAGCGGGGGTTCATTCAAGACGAACGGCAGGGAGGGACAACAAAAATAACGTAAACAAAAATATGTTAAATTGCTGAATTTAAATTTACTCGACGTTCTTTTTGAATGGCACCTATAACATCTCATAAATAAGTAAAGCAGCAAAACAAATATTATTTATTTATCATTAAACGCACACATCAAATCAATTCAATTAAAAATAACATTACATCAGTGAAACTAATTGGTATTGGTATCAATTCTTAAAAATATGGTAATAATTCAAGTAACATCAAAGTTTGGTGCCATTTTATCTGTAATAGGAACAGTTTTTTTTATTATGGTTTAATTGTAATCTGAATAACAATAGCTACATAGATCTTGAAAGTATTTCATGAGTCTGTCGACTATATGATTATTTGAATATTCATAATAATAATTGAATATTATTGATGATGTAACAAAGTTATAATACCAAATTTTATTGAATAATATTTGAAATACTTTATCTGATTATTAACAGAAGTGTTAATACATATAAATAATTAAATAATTTAATAAACTGTAGTATTGGTACGGAAAATTACTTTGTCATGAAAGCTGTGCCTGACGACCTCAATCGTGTTAACCTCAAATGAGTAGTCCTGAAAACAAAAATGTCAATCTATACCACGCTTTATCGTTACACAGTTTTCTAAAATTTTCTAAACTCAGAATAAACTAAATACAGAATTACGCTGCGAAAATGGTAACAGATAAAGGAAAATTATAAGCGAACGAATTGTAGTTCTCAAAAAGATCTACAAAAATTTATTTTTCGGTGGACATCGGACATCGGACACCGGACATCGGAACTGGCTATTATTATATTAGGAGATATTTGCGACTCAATTAAACAAAGAATTAGAAAAAACAATCAAAGCAAAATGGGTTAAACCTTGAGAACCATTATTCATATATCTCGTACTTCTCAATACAAGAAACTTATCTCAAAACAGACGTGAAGTTTACAACGTTTGTCGTCGCGTTAGAAGAACGCTTGCTAAAATTAGTGACAATAAGAGAGAAACAACATAAAAAGGAACTTACATGTGAACTGAAGAAAAATATAAAACATCATTGCTCTAAAAGAGTATCTTATTCCAAGAGCGCCACAACGTAAGAGCTTTGTTACGAATCTTCGTAATCATTTTATATCTTTACAAGCTTAAAAATGGAGTGGTCAAAAGTAAAGTAAAGGCGATTCTATGCATCCCCATTGTTAAAGCCATCTTTCAACTGCAACTTACGGAGTAATGTGAGCACAAATTGTTCATACAACCATTTTAAAAAACTAATTTAAAACTTTATTCTAGGAGTGCTTTCTGTTTAACTTTTTCAAGACATTGCTTTTTTATTCGGTTCGCTCGGTCATGCATTTCTGTCCACTTTTGCTGCAGTAGAATCGATAAGATGAGAACATACTAGCAGAATAAAAGTATATCATAACCTTGTTTTTCCTAAATTTTACATGTAAACGTAAAATACATATCTCCTGTTTTCTCCCCTTTCTCCGTTTGTTTGTCTCCTCTCATTCGTCGTACCTGATAGCACCAATGACTGTGATCATTTCGCCTACCTTACTAGAATTTAACCGAGTGCGGGGAGAATTCCCGCTTACTAGGAATTTTTGCACTGCTAATCCACTGAAGCTGGCACCAAGAATAGTTATAATGGGTATAGGAAATTTTGGAAGTAGGATCGAAGCGGCTGTGCGATCCTTTGCCAATGACAGAAAAACAAGGTTATGATATTCTTTTATTCTGCTAGTGTGTTCTCATCTTATCGGTTCTACTGCAGCAAAAGTGGACAAAAATGCATGATCATTACAACGCAATCAAACAATCTACGTTTTAATTGCTGACTTTTCAGTGGAAAAAGGTTTATCAAGTTGTAAATAGAAGTGTTATGAATTTTTCTTTTTGCTACTTACTGTTTTATAAACTTTCCATGTGCGAGTATCTTTTAATAAAATTAAAATTAAATAACCTTAACTTAACGATGTGCGAAAAAGGTCAGCAAGTTCGCAATTCGCAAGTTCGGAAATCAAGTAAATTTAGGTGAAAAATACAAACCTTATTGTTTGACAGTTTTGTAGAATTTGAGACTACGAAAAATACGAGTATATGTTTGGACCGGTACGTTTACCATTTACGTATTCCAAATCAGAGAGCAAAATAGTTGCCTCCCTAAGGTGGAAAAGGGAGGTGCTTTTATTTTTTTATTTCTAATTGAATATTGAACACACAATTCGTAGCTTTGACAATAAAACCAGACGAAAATGGTATAAAAGGCAGAGATGAAATAGCTACTAAAATCTTCTTACATTGTTATAAAACTTTTAACGTTTTTAGCTACTTCTTTTTAATAAAATTTATTTTTTTCAGATTTTCTAAACATAGTAGAAAAAGTGTTTATCGTCCTCAGTTTTCTTCTTTGCCTAAATTAATAGCTATTTCTGCTCTCCGTTTTGCCTATGTGCAAAATTAGCTCTACATACAAAACTAAATAGTTATGCTAAATTTCCCAACATTTTTTATTGAAACTTGATAGTTTCAGCAGAGTAATAGAGCAAAGTAACAAATAAGGGCAGATCATCTTGAACATGAAGTAAACAGTACTTTATCTAATAGTTATGTTTTACGTCTTATGCATAATAGTGAAGGCAAATGGACTCTCAACTTCTAGGCAACGACATCGCCTACTAGATAATATAAAACCGAATAGAGATTCGTATTTTATAGACCTTTAAGATGCATTTATATACAGAACTTAGAACTTATTTCATCAATTGACTGTAAAAGTACTCATTAAAGTCGTTTTCTTCTCACTTGCTGCGCTGTTGCTTCGAAATTGAGTTTAGAAGAGAATACATATAACATAGATATACTGAACGAGTATGTAGAAGGAAAACAGATGTTTGTCACCATTTTTTATTATTTGGTGAATCAAGTCAGAAAACAAGGTATACTCTAAATCACTATACAAATTATTAGTTCAAATTCGCAGTTATCTTCTACCTAAACGTCGTTTTTAACAACTAATTTTCTGAATTAATCTGACAAGTCTCATTTTGAGTCTGAGGCTGTTTAATGGTTTTGTTATTAAAATTAATAAGGTATGCTAAAATACCTACTCATGCACAGAAGGTTACTTGCTCTTTACTTGAAAATCATTATAATAAATGATTATCTTCTTTAATTTCTAGGAGATTGTGGAAACAGACTTTAGATGTTCGTAAATTATGAATATTGTAAAAGTGGTAAATTTCTAAAATAGTATATACGCCCAGCAAAACAAAAAGGGGGAAGAAAACATCTGTTGTAAATCATTGAGGCTGTAAAGTACATGGCACGGATCTTATGGCCGGTGCTTTTCAACTGATTTCCTGATTTCTGAATCTGTTGTCAAGAACTCGGTCAAAAAAGAAAAAGTCATCAGTTTGAAGCCTTGCGGTCAAAGGTCGACATATGGTGTCAGTAGATAACTCACTGAGCAGCATACTCTTGAAAAGACTTCATTGAGTAGGTTAGGAATATATAGCACATGATGAGTGTGAAGAACTGGGTAAAATAACACCCAACTCGCATCAGGAGAGAGAAAAAAAAAGTAGGACTGTCTAATTTAATTTGGGACGTAAATGACTTGCATTGCAAAATTAATGTTAATTGAATCTTAGTATAACAACGGGCCTTTAAGATCTTACTTTATCTTAGATTGTTATTATTTTTGATAACAGTGCACAGTGGTTCCAGTCAACTTTCAGGATGTTCGCAGTGACCATTCAGGAGAGGTCTTGCACAGCAAAAGTGCCCGTATAAGGCCTGAGCGCTTCTTAGTGGAAAGTACATGTACAGGAGCAAAATTTATTTATATATTCTTCTATTTGTGTCCTGGCTCTTGGTTCAAATGAAACTTAGGGAGTGTGTACTGGACAAACGTCATTACAATTAATAGAAATTAAAATTATTGTTCAATAATTCCATTCAATAATAATAATAATAATCCCAAGCAGCATTTTTAGTTATCGCTACGTACAAGCAATTAACTGTAGAACTATTAAGTTTTTGCCACTAGTCACAAGCACGCAATTACTACTATTGCGAGCCTGGAACCAAAATGGGGAACAATTTTTGGGTAGCAGATACGTTGCAGTAACCTATCTGCAACTTATCCAGCTACATTTCGGTTAAGTTTAAGCCACGGTACGGGAACGTGGCGGCGTAGTAATTGTTACTTTCGTGGAACCTCTTATTTTCTATACTAATGCTGCTATCGTGTCACAAAATAGATTAATATTTTATTTGTAATACGTACTTAATAATACAAATAGGGATGAAATGTTTGATTATTTTGTCACACCAGTATACTAAAATTATAAACCATTGCAACCTTTTTTTTGTTAAATATAATGATGATAGATCAAAAAATCACAACGCGCCTTCTTTAAATAAAGAATGTAAACACAATTAATTTTACTGGTATGTTTTATTTAAACATACGTTATCTTACATCGTTGAAAACAGAATAAAAAGTTGTATTCGGTAACCTAAAAACCCAATATGGCGTCCATTTAACTTAGGGAAGTTGATACGAGTACCTTAAAAGCAGCAACCTTGAATTTTTGTTCGACGCCTATTTTATATTGGTCTTATCGAATACAGTGACTTTCATATGAAACTTTCTTCGTATCTCTTATATTTACAAAGATATTTGACAAACAAGAAAATGACAATTTTTAGTGTTTTTTAAATAACTTCTGACGGGTTCGACATTTTGAACTTTTTCCAAACAGATTCTAAATCAGCATCTAAAACTGCAAAACATTGCCCATTTAACCGAATCTCCATCTTCAGTGATAAGAAAGTTACCCATGCAATCCCACTCGATCTGGGACACACTGACATAACATTTAATATTTATTTCTTTTTAAATTATTCCTGAAAAATGAATCAAAAACTAGAAACCTGCGAATTTACATTAGTATGGGAAAGAAAGGATTGCTAGGAAAATTAAAAAAAAAACTACATTTTATTGGGTAAATGTATTTAATTATATTGCAAGACTTATATATTCTAATTTATAGCAATATATATATATAAATTATATGTAGGTTCTTGTTCCAATTTCAATACTATTCTAAGGTTCCGTTACTTTAAAGGGTTAAGCAATGATTTCTTACAGGTGACAGGAACTTTAAGTACTACTCTCAGGTTTTAAAAACTAATAAAGTAGCTTCGGACAAGTTACTGCTGCAATCATAATACCACTTTGAAGTTGCAACGACTTTAAAGTAATTATATTAAGTGGAAATACTGTTCCACGTACTTTAAAAGTAACTACATAGTTCCAATAAATAGTAGAAACAACTACATAATTACTAAGATATTCCGAACTGAAGTAATTCAACCTATAAAGTCATAAATTTAGTTGTAGTTACGTAACAACGTCAACTCAATCAAAGTTCCGATTTCAGTTACTGCTACTTAGATGCTGCTTGGGACATTAAAAATAATCTAGCTGTATTTTAATACACATTGATATTTTTTTAATTACTGTGTTTTCATCTATAGCTTATTTTACTGTCTCTTTTTCTCCTTTATTCAGTTAGTATGTTTGCGTATCTTAGTGGTTGCTGCATTATTGTTTTTGTTTTACTTTTGTTTCTCTGTTTGTAATTTTTGTTTGGTGCTTTGTTGTTTTATTGCCATATTTCCCATTTCCAGTTGCCGTTTTGTCTGATTTTATTTTTTCTTTTTTAGATTTCACTTTTTAACGGTTACATATCCTACTATTTTTCTTTCTTCATGTTTCTTTTTTTGTGGCTTTTTTTCTTCATTTTCCCGTTTTTCTTTGTTTTTCCTTTCTTTTCTTTATTTTTAAAACACCATTATTTTTGTGTTCTCTAATTCCCTATCTTTCCAGCTCTTACCTAGGTACTTATCTTCACGTATGTAAGTTGTGAGGGCATCAATGGTATTAAACCATGTACTTGTACATATACTACCCATACGAGCCAGCCGTGCCATGGCAACTTACCATGTCTCCATTCAGATGACAGGTCATCCACATAATAGGTATTTAGTACACAAATTAACAGCTATCTTTATAACTTCTCATTTGAAAAGTATTTGATACTTTGTAAGAATTTCTTCTCTAAGCATAGTTTCACAATGGCTTCCAACGTTTTGAGCATTAAGTTTTAAGATGTAGTAACTAACTATTATAGCAGAAAATGTCGCTTCCGTATTACATTCATTTCAATCATACGTAGTCTACATATTGCCCTCATTATCATCATTGCTCCAGGTCATAGCAAAGACCTGGAGGTCACAAGAATGGTCACAGATCCCTTATGTACTAAATACTCTTAGCCTAGTCGTTGATTCCTTTCCAACGATATGCTTCACGGTGGGTGTTGCAATAAGACCGTTTCTTCCACTCACCACAGGAATGGTCATAGATGTGTTATATGTATTCTTAACCGGCGTAATGAGACCCTCAGTAGGTGTTGCAAAGATTATATGATGCCCTTTGACCACTCTGAATAGCAGTAGAAACGTCATTCCCACACGTTTGACACCAGAATGACTTTTGTTTAACTTGTCGAGTTCTACAACGTATGCAAAAATACAAAAAATCTGTCGAAAACCACTAGCCGTTAGATTAGATCAGTTACATGATAAATTACACGATGAGTATCGTTCTTTAACAAAACCTGGAATTCATAAAATGCAGAAAAACTTTATAATAAAGAGCTTTCCAAAACTTAAAACTTAGATTTTTTGTATTTATTTTAAACCTTTATTAAATTTACATCTACTAAAAAAATCTTTTGAAAAAGTTCACTCCAATGAATGCACTTGGAAGATGTGCCAAATGTCAAACATAGGGGCGTAGGGTTTGGAATAGAATAATTATGGTTGGAAATATTGAAATTCAATTTGTTTCACTTTGGATTATCTTTCTGATAGTGTTTGTAAAAACTATCTAATTAGCGGCCTAAATTCCAAAAGCGCTATTAGGGTTTATTTTAAAATAATATGAAAAACCTACAGTAGAATCTACTTACCTTGATCTACTCACTAACTAATAACTGCTCATATACCATGATCCAAAAGTACATTTACGCACGAGAACTGACAAGTATACGATGGTAGATTGAAAAGTTTCCGGAATGACAATAAAAACAAAATAAATGTGATTCAAGTTGTATTTTATTTTTTAACGTAATTCCCTCGAACTTCAACACACTTGGCCCGACGTTACTCCAGCTTCTTGATTCTTCCCCGGAAGTGATTTCTTCAAGATCGTCAAAATAACAATTTACGGTCTCGATCGCCTCTTTATTTGACCGAATTTTCTATCCACCAGGAATATTTTAAAGTTTGGGAAAGATGGAAGTCCAAGGAATCCAAATTAGACGAATAAGGTGGATGTTGAATGATCTCGAACGTCAATTCTGCAAACTTTTGCACTTGAATGGGCCAGTGCGTTGTCGCAGTAGAAAGACACTTTTTTCTTGATCATTCCACGACGTTTTTCCTGAATTGCTGATTCAGCTTGTCCAAAATTGCTGTGTAATACTTTGATTGCCTTTTAGTCTCTGGTGTGTAGTGGTGAGTTCAAGCCTCATCTATGGCCACAAATTTTCTCTTGAAATTCTTTGTATTCCTCTTACACGCACTTCCAAATAATTGGCTGAAGATCATGCTCGAATGCGTTTCTGCTCCGAATGAGCAAGTGTGGTCCCATTTTGCAGCGAAAGTTTTTTTTACCCAATTTATATTCTGAAATATGAATCACCCGTTCACAAGAGATGCTCATGGCTTTTTTAATTGCACGCACCTTTATTTAGCGATCTGCCAAGACCATGCCATAGACTTTATCCTCAATTTCTAGTGTGGTTGCCGTTTTTGGATGTCCTAAACGTGGTTCGTCGTTTGTGTACATGCGACCGCGTTTGAGAACAGATTGGCTACCAATATTAAAGAGTTGTCAACCCTACCACATAAAAATATTTGAAGAAAAGTCACCCTCTAGTGGTGATTTCGGAAACTTTATAGTTAGTAGTAAGTAATATGTTTCTCTTTGTCATATTATAGCAAATAGGTTGGTGCGCTACAAATAAGTTGGTGCAAGTAATTGCGCTGTAAATTCGTTACGTTTAGGAGAATAATTGGCATTAGCATTTTTATTATTAAAATATAAAAATTGATGTTTTTTTAAACTTTCCTACTGCTTTTCAATTAAACACAGAGTGATCTTCTTTCCATTGTTTATTTATCTTTCTCATTACTAAAATTAAACTATAAAATGTAGGTCTAGGTCACTATAATGTGAAGATTTAGAATTACGGTAATTTTTTGATTCGATGTGGTATCTACTGATAATTCCTCCCTCCGGCTGTTCAATAAATAGTTCATTTCTAATACCTGGCAATTCTGTCACAATTCATCATCCACATCGCTCTATTTTATTATTTTCTTGTGGAATAACAGTACAGTATAAAGGATTTTACATTTGCTCTTATGCTTACGCTTAATTTATTTTTTTATGGAAGCAGATTGAACTGTCTTAAAAATTTTGGTTTATTATTCAAAATGTATTTGACTAATTATTCATCATGTTAACAAATAGTTATTAACACCATTTTCCTATGAAACATAAAACTCCTATCATGTTCTCAATAAATTTCGAAGCAAATGATGCCGGAAATCGATTTGATTAATCTGTACCAAAGGATGAATGACTTAGAAGTTACCAAATATACAGAGGAGTATAGTTGTTTCAAAAGAACAAGGTTTTTAGTTTACAATGTGGGAGGGTGGAGACCTTAATAGCTCTGATGTCAGAATAGATCTATTAATCATCATTAATTATCGAAGTATGCTTTTTCTTTTAAAGCTTAAAATTATTATTATCATCATCCAAAATCGCCGATTCTCAATAAGGTACTTGTAGTCCTTGTGTTCTTAAATCGCAAACTTAATTTTGTTTCTTCATTCCCGTCGGTGGTGTTTGTAATAAATATAATTAGTTGGAGAGAGTGAAGTAGGTGGAGGTTAGTTAGTATTGAGAGCTAATCTATTGTAAATATATCAAACTATTCGACATTTGACATAATCTTTAGAAATGCTATCATGCACTGTTAAATCTAGAGTAAGACATGCGTTATGTTGTCGATACAGCATTATATTACGTTGGTTCAAGTATTGTAATCGAAGACAACATGAAATTCGTGAATACTTGCGAGTGTGGGTGTAACCCAGTTCGACCGAAGATGTGAAACCGAATCTGCAAAATAGAAAGTGCTACCTCTCATTCATTACGATTTATTTTTCTGTCACTTAAATTGAAGATATACACGACTCACGGAAGTAGTCTTTTGTTCCTTTATTATGCGAATCTTTCTTTACTTCATTTTACTTTTCTATTCACATCTTATTATTATTATGTTGCATAGCAAAAGTCATCAGTGTGGTGTTGTGCAATTTCTTTTATGTGCATAACATGTTGTTCATGAACGTTTTATAGAATTAATAATAGGCCAGCTCTAATTTTCAATTACATTTATGTCAAGTAGCGAAAGTTCACTGTTATAATTCGAAAATAATAAAGGCAATTATAACATCTGCATTCAGTAAATGCCCTTAATTGTCCTATTGCATTTGTAATTTAAGTCATTATTAATATTTATTAGAGACATAGATAAATTACACTCGTCTTCGAAAAGGAATACTTTAAGTTGAGCTTGTGCTTTCGTTTTTCATGAAATATTTCAAGAGTTTGTCATCATGAAATAAATCAAACAAAGCATTTTAGTTTTCAATTTGGTTTCCCTCCTCTACGATGATCCCACGGTGATTTTTACTGTATATAAACTACGCCATTACGCATGTCGGAAAACATGGCCTATGACATGGCATGTATTTGCAAGCAACGAAACCATAGAATAAACAAAAAGTGAATATCAAACACAATTAATATCAATTTTATTGAAAAGAAACGAAGCACATATGTATTATACGTACTATATACATACCACAGGTAGATGCAGAATTTATAGTGGTCTCCTTCTCCTACAGCATCAGACAAGATTTTACAATAACTTTTACCAGAATTTCCTCAAGATACTACGAAAAGACGTAACTTATTAGTTCTACTAATTTTCAGCTTACAGGAAGGCGTTTTTCATAGATTTTAAATGAGCTTTAACAAAAAATTAAAAAGGTAAAGGCATTGCGTCTTTTGCTATTGATAGATAGATACATGAATCTATAATTATATACTTTTTAATCACATTTTAAATTTTAAGTACGCCCCTTATACAAATGTAATTTAAAAAAAAATTTTTCGGAATATTAAATATTTTTGATTTTAGAGTTGAAATTTTAAAAATATAAGGCTATGAATTTCTATTTTGCAAAATTATTTTTTCGCAGGTTATTTTGAGATATTGTTTCATAGTTTTCGGAATTTTCGTGTGCGTGATTTTGAAAACTACATGTTCAATTAATTAGATATTATCCACGAATGAAAAATTGACCCACGAGGACCATTATGCCTGAATGGTTTCACTTTTCTGAATGGGTAATATTATTAACTCACGTGTTCTATACAACGTTTTATCCAACATCTCATTATATTTCATAAAAACATAATTTATTGAAGATTTTATACATTAGAAATGTACTATTTCATTATCTTGGGGTCGCTGAAACCAAATCTGAAGTCATTTTCACCCCATCATGTCAGGTTTTTGACATAACCTTAAAAATCTTATAATTCAAGCTCAATTAGCCCGTTAAGAATAAGATTTTTTAAGGTTATGTCAAAAACCTGACATGATAAGAGTGAAATGGATTCGGTTTCAGCGACCCCAAAAACATCTAATAAACATGGTCTCACCCCCAGGCCAAAATATAATATCTGTCTTTTTAAAGACAGATATTAACTTTTGAATGTCTGGTCCAAAAAACGATTCTTCTAATCAAAAATTTAATTCAAGTTTACTTTTTGATTACTGAAAAAATAATATTACTATGTAAACACTAAAAAATAAAGACATTTCTCAAGAATATAAATAAACTATACGCTTCTAGAGTAATGAAAAAGTGACAACGCTGCCTTAAGTTGGTACCAGTATTTTGTTTCTTGTTTTGGTGAAAACAAATTAATGCAGTCAATGACTTTGACTCAAGTTGTGAGGTTATCTTACAAATACATGTATATAAAACGATGGATGAAGCACTATTTATTCAGATTCATTTAAAACGTAGCAGTTTTTGGTGTCAAATTCTTTTCATCATTCTTTATGAAGTTGGGTATTACAATAAATGTGTCAACAACCCTCCATTTTACAAAGATCGTGTGTTATTTTTAAATGTAATTTTTGCATAAACACACTTCCTAAACATTAAAAGTTTCTCAGCAAATAAGTTTGTGCATTAGAATTTATCAAGTGCACTAATTCTTTTTACATTTTCATACGTTGTTTCTAGAGCCACAACTCCCTAATAACTTAATAATAAAGTTCATAATGTTTCGCTTGAATTCGTAATGCTTCATTCAATTGTGTGGGATACATACCGATGCACCAAAAATTGTATCACTGCAACTCTATCGGCGTTCGTAGATTAGCCGGTGTGTACCCGTTTCGTCTACCGGGTCTATGGTTCGTGGATAGTGATCTATAGTCGGTAATTAGAAATGTACAAACATAATTTAAAATTGAAATTGTTTCTTAGGTGTGTGTGGTTTTTACGTTTTCATTCTCATGTTGCATGATGTTCAAGAGGACTGTATTGAAAAATAAGAAACAAAATAACTTACACCTTTGTGTTTTAATACCTTAAACTCACTTCCCGTCAGACACCCTAGTATATGCATGTACAAGAAAATTTGTTTTGCGGGACAATATGGTTATAACAGGGGACGCGGGACAGAAGCTTTTTAACGCGGGACAATCCCGCAGAATCCGGCACGTCTGGCAACCCTGCCTACGTTATGATAAGGGCAACGTAGGTTATAGTTTACCAAACGAGTAAATAACTTCCCTTATTTAAAATGACTACAGTAAATAGGTATTTATAAAGAGGTGTTAGATAAAAACTTAAACTCTACAATGGATTCTAAAACAAAATCTATAGTTGTGGAGTTGCAGCATCAATATCACAAGTGCCTAGAACAACTAGAATTCTAAAGCTCTGATATCGCAGCTTCGAAGAGTATTTAGCTGACAGTTGAAAGTATTATAAGTTTTAGCTGCCTCAGTTTTGAGATAAACTATATAAGAAATCATATTTTGAATGCAAATATATACTGAAAAATTATCACGCGGGTGGGAATCGAAAGCAGGACTTTCCCCTTTCCGGGATAATAAACAATAAATTCCTTTCGATAACATGTTTACTGTACTGGTGATCATTCTTTGATAAATTCCTTTCACTAATATGTTTACTGTACTGGTGATCATACATATTGCAACAGAGCTACTCCATAATTTCGTTTAAAGAATACTTTTAAAATACCGCGAGAGTGCAGATGAGAGAGCGGGTGGGAATCGAAAGCAGGACTTTCCCCTTTCCGGGATAATAAACAATAAATTCCTTTCGATAACATGTTTACTGTACTGGTGATCATTCTTTGATAAATTCCTTTCACTAATATGTTTACTGTACTGGTGATCATACATATTGCAACAGAGCTACTCCATAATTTCGTTTAAAGAATACTTTTAAAATACCGCGAGAGTGCAGATGAGAGAGCGGGTGGGAATCGAAAGCAGGACTTTCCCCTTTCCGGGATAATAAACAATAAATTCCTTTCGATAACATGTTTACTGTACTGGTGATCATTCTTTGATAAATTCCTTTCACTAATATGTTTACTGTACTGGTGATCATACATATTGCAACAGAGCTACTCCATAATTTCGTTTAAAGAATACTTTTAAAATACCGCGAGAGTGCAGATGAGAGAGCGGGTGGGAATCGAAAGCAGGACTTTCCCCTTTCCGGGATAATAAACAATAAATTCCTTTCGATAACATGTTTACTGTACTGGTGATCATTCTTTGATAAATTCCTTTCACTAATATGTTTACTGTACTGGTGATCATACATATTGCAACAGAGCTACTCCATAATTTCGTTTAAAGAATACTTTTAAAATACCGCGAGAGTGCAGATGAGAGAGCGGGTGGGAATCGAAAGCAGGACTTTCCCCTTTCCGGGATAATAAACAATAAATTCCTTTCGATAACATGTTTACTGTACTGGTGATCATTCTTTGATAAATTCCTTTCACTAATATGTTTACTGTACTGGTGATCATACATATTGCAACAGAGCTACTCCATAATTTCGTTTAAAGAATACTTTTAAAATACCGCGAGAGTGCAGATGAGAGAGCGGGTGGGAATCGAAAGCAGGACTTTCCCCTTTCCGGGATAATAAACAATAAATTCCTTTCGATAACATGTTTACTGTACTGGTGATCATTCTTTGATAAATTCCTTTCACTAATATGTTTACTGTACTGGTGATCAAACATATTGCAACAGTTTATTGTTTCCAGCCTTATTTTGTGGAACTCCATAATCATGAAATAAATAAAGATTATTAAAAGTTTTACAGTTTTATTAAAATATACCTGACAATATTGTTTCGACAATAATATTTTAATAATCTTTATTTATTTCATGATATTGCAACAGAGCTACTCCATAATTTCTTTTAAAGAATACTTTTAAAATACCGCGAGAGTGCAGATCAATCTTCGGCGCGTCCCAATAAGGCAATTATACTTAGAGATAAATTTTTATTATTTAATTAATGCTTTACATTAAATTATATTTTGTAACTATCTACTTCATATGGAAAAATTGTCATTCTGATGGTAATTAGAAGCTCAGAGGTTGAGCTGTCTCCCGGAAAGCGGAAGGTCTGGGGTTCGATTCCCAGCCGGGGTGATAATTTTTCTATATATGGATTTGCATTCAAAAATATGATTTAATGCAAAGCGTTAATTAAATAATTTTAAATTAATAAATTAAAATTTATCTAATACAGTGTTATACCATAAAGTTGGATCCATATGGGAAGTTTTTTTAATATCCTGATTGTAAAAGAACTTTGTGGAACATTCACCTCTGCTCCAAAAATACTTGAAATACGCCATGTCAAAGTTAACAGGTGACATTAGATATCTCTGAAATTCGCTATTTAAATAAATCGGCAAAAACACGGCTTATTTGTTAAAATATAGAAAGATTTTATTAAGAAAAAATGTTACTAATGACATTTTACGTTCACATACCGACATACGTTTAAACGACATATTCCGACATAAGGAAAATTTAGCTTTTTAACATTTTTTGGTACACCCCCGTGACTGACTTTTATTGTCAGACTCCACTAACACGTCGTCCGGCAACTTTCTTCTTCGCCCCAAAAACATGCATTTTTTGTACTAATTAAACAAATAACTATAATAATATTTTGACGTTTTTTTAGGAGTTTCCAATGACAACTTTGTAAACTTACAAAATCTTATATAAACAACCAACTGTTTGACGTGTAATATGAATTACTTTTTGATAAAGAATAGCTTTTTAATATTACATATGGTATGTAAAGTGTACTATACGGCCATTATTTTGTTCCGGACACTACATGTGGATAAAATTTTCTGGTCCTAGCGTAGAAGTGGTCTTTTAAATCAGTACTATTTCTATTATAAAATGTGATCTCCAACACCTTTAAGAACTGGAATACTTTAATTCTAATCTTTAATTCCAAAAAAACATCAAAATTATACATTTTTGGCAAAAGAGGAACTCAGGACTTGGGGTTAATTTGTTTTAAACAAAAATATATGTAAATAATTTAAATGTTTTTCCAACCAAAATATTTCTTCATAGGCACGAAAATGGTGAATATATATTGCGAATATATCCGTTGACGGACATCATCCGTGGAATTTTGCACAATGACCCACTCAGTTAAAAATGTGTTCAGCCAGTGCGGATTCAAAGGACATTATTGCAATTATTGTCGAACTAACCTTCGAAAATGTCATTACAATAATGCCAACAGTCAGAAGTATGGACCACGACTAGAACAATTAAAGAGAAGATCTCCGGAAGGTCTTCGAGACAATACTGCGGTAGAAGCGAACGATTATATTTCCCATTAATGACCGATAATGTTATTACACGGTAACCTTGGCAGGGTTGCCGTTGACATGTTCATCGAATCTGGAAGCTATTTCTGATGATAGAACATGAACCGAATTCAAATGCGCCAAAATTAATGTCTGGGGTCGAGTCAAAAGCTTTATGATATAGAAGATGTCTCCAGATGTCTTGGAAGATTAATGTCTTGAAATGGCTCTTGGAAGATTAACTGCTATTGCCCTGGGTGTTGCTCCTAAAATTGGTTTAGGAATCAATGCTATAGGAGATTTTTCGAAATTTAAGAACGCTGTAATGGATATTTCCATTAATGAGCCTATTTTATTCACTATGCGCACTACATCTAGCAAATCTCAATAATCTTAACATATTTTATAGAGAAAAATCCTGATCTGGTTGGATACAGTAACATCACTTCGCAACTTTCTGTAGTGGCCGGAACACCCGTAACAATTAAATATGTAAACTATGGAAAAAAAAGATTTCCTACAATTTTTGTTAATTATTAATGGAAGTGTTTATAAAATTTGAAAAATATTTGCAAAAATATTTTTAAAAAACGCATTTTTCTGTTCCGGACACTAGAATAACATTAATTGTATTTTAAAATGCTTAAAGAACAATATCTTTTAGTTGATTACATTTTTTCTCCCGCTAATTGAACTATTGTGATCACTTTTTGAAGACAAAGACAAAAACTAAAACAATTCACCACCTACTATGAGCGCTGAAGATTATACATATAAACACTTCAAGAGACAATAATCAATAACAAATACTTTATTGTTTCATAGCACCGTACCACATATGCATGAATATGTTTCTTCATATCTAGTTATGTTTGTGTGAGGTGTGATGTTTTGATAATGCAATAGTATAATAATTTTGCTTGAAATATAAAAACATTTTTCAAGTAATCAAAATAATTATATGTTTTACTATAAAGAAAAGCAGTTCGTAAATTAATACTAATAAGTGTATTTACATTTTCTGGTCTTACATTCCTGTCTTTCAGCATTATTTCTGGCTGAACTTTCAACCTGAACTCATTTTCTTTCTTCTATGCATTGAAAGTAATTGAAATTAATTTGTTCATAATATAAGCATTATTTTACGAAACGATATTTTCATATTTTTGTATTTTCTATGTAAAAACGAAATTAGAATATTTTAATTAAGATTTACAGACGATATAAATGTACTGACATCAATAGTTTATCAAAATATAAACAATTAAGTCGATTAATAATTTTTTGTTACGAATCGTTACGTTACGAATCGTGACATTTCATTAATTTTTATATTTATTTAAAAATTTATCTGTATAAAAATTTACACTAAGTAATATTGAATATTTGTTAGAACATTATAGTATTTAATCGTTTTTTGGCTGTTTACTTATAACCTCCACGCATTGATATACTTGTGTTTATGACGACTTGACTCTGAGCTACATTTTGAATACACTGCATGATCATCAATTCTTTGTTGAAAAACCTTTCGTTTCATTATAAAAACACTATATTTATTAACATTATATGCTCCATCAACCATGTCGTGTAATGGGGTATCCTTACCGACTTCCAGTATAGTTGATGAGTTTGCAAAATCATTTGAAAAAAAACTACGATTCTTGCAAAGCATCATATGATACGGACTTTCCTACACCCGAAAACGCAACTAGATATTTTAATATCTTACTACAATTTCTAGCGATGATTATAAAGTAGCTGTCAAGTCTTTGAAACCAACAAAATCCGCGGGCGTTGATGCAGTACCACCTTATCTCATTAAAGCTTGCTCAGAATGGTTGGAGGGACCACTTTTATTCATATTTAATTTAGCTATTAGTTCTTCCAGAATTCTGGAAAGAGGTTGCAGTTATTCCCATCTATAAATCTGGGAATAGCTCAGATATTGCTAATTATAGACCAATATCCATACTTTCTGCTCCGGCTAAATTATTTGATAAAATCTTAAAAAATAAATTATACAAATATGTTTCGGGCCAAATAACTGATAAACAACACGGCTTCATGGAGAAAAAATCAACAGTTACTAATCTTATGTGTTTTACTAATTATATATTTGAAGCTTTTGAAGAAAAGGGTCAGGTCGATTGTATATATTGTAACAAGAGAGAAAAAGAAAGAACCTCTTTTCGAGCAACAAATGGTGTGTTCTACCGCATTCGAGAGAATGACGCATCGCACAAGCATGTAAACCAGACGCGGTTTATTCTAGCGTTTTCTAGAATACATAGAAGGTTCCAGCGACTTCTGGTGCGATTATATGAAGGTATAAAAGCGGATTCGCGGATAAAAAGAGAGTAGTCAACAGCAAGTCATTAACTGTGTATTACAAAATAAATAGTGAATATAAATGTTGTATTAGAAATTTATAGTCTGTAAATAATAGTTTTTAATGGTTTATAATCATAGCGTTAATTTATAGTGTATTCATTAGTGTATAGAAATAAATATTTGTTTGTGAATAGACGATTTAAACAGCACTTGTATTATTATTTTAAAAAGAACGTTACAGTGTTGTCAGGTGTGGAGTTTTAAAATAAATAAAATCTCGTAATAATTAATTAAAGTGCTGTGAGAATAAAATTTTTGGTGTTAAAACATAATTTCAACAAACAATTAAAATGGTGATGAAACTATTAAAAGATCTCAAAGTAATAGACTTGAAACATGAACTTGAAGAACGAGATTTGGACACAACGGGCCTTAAAAGTGTGTTAATAAATCGGCTAAGAGAATGGCTTTTGGAGCAGCAAGAAGACCCTGAAAGTTTCCTCTTCGAAATACCTGGACCCGCAATTGATACTAATTTGTTATTAAGTAAAATAGAAGAGAATTCTAGAATGCTTAAAGAAGAATTATTGGAAAAGTCCGAAGAGAATTCTAGAAAGTCTGAAGAGAATTCTAGAATGCTTAAAGAAGAATTATTGGAAAAGTCCGAAGAAAGTTCTAGAAAAGCCGAAGAGAATTCTAGAATTTTAAAAGAAGAATTACTGCAAAAGTCCGAAGAGAATTCTAGAATGTTAAAAGAGGAATTACTGGAAAAGTTCGAAGAGAATTCTAGAAAGTCCGAAGAAAATGTTAGAATGCTTAAACAAGAATTACTTGAAAATACTAAAGCACTGGAAGAAAATGTTAAAATGCTTAAAGAAGAATTACTAGAGAAGTCTGAAGAAAGTTCTAGAAGGCTTAAAGGAGAATTGTTGGAAAATGTCAAAGCGTTGGAAGATAAAGTTTTCGAAGAATTTTTGGAGAATGCCAGTGCGTTAGGACTATTGGAAGGTAGATTGGCGGAACAAGATAGGGTAATAAAGATGGTAGAAGAGAAAATAGCCGAAATGCAATTACCACCAACAACTAAGAAAGACGATATGGCCGAAATGCTGGAAGATAGAATGAGGCAACTACGGTTTCCCTCAACTTCTGAGAGGCCGTTTAATGAAGTAAAGAAACAGTTTAAAGAAGAAAAGGGTCCTATCGTAGGGATAAAAGTAAAACCACCCACGTTCGATGGAAAGATACCTTGGTCCACTTACTACAAACAGTTTGAGGCGGCTGCTGGGGCCAACGGATGGACAGGCAAGGAAAAGGCCGTTTCTTTAATTGTGGCTTTGCGTGGAGACGCGTTGAACGTCCTGCAAACAATCCCAGCAGGACAGGAAAATGATTACCAATTGTTATTGCCTAGATTTGAAATGAGATATGGAGACGCGCATCTTCAACAAGTGTATCACGCGCAAGTGAAGAATCGTATCCAGAAGAATGGAGAAAGCCTGCAGGAGTTTGAAGCCGATGTTGCGCGGCTTGTCCGATTGGCGTACCCTACGGCACCAGATTCATTTCTGGGACAACTGGCTGTGCAGACCTTCATTGATGGGTTAAGAGACGGGGAAACACAACAATCATTGAGGCTAGCACGACCAAGAACAACTGATGATGCGCTTGCTCACGCCTTAGAATTTGAAGCTGCAAAACAAGCGTCCCGAGGTCACGGGCGTGTTCGGACCGTTGTGGAAGAAGATGAAGGTTCTAAAGATAGCCTAGAAGAATTATTAATGAGAGTTCTTCAGAAGGAAGAGAACCGTAAGAAGAATCATCAAGAAGTTCGAGGGCCTCGTTGTTGGAACTGCGGCGAACAAGGACATGTAGAACGCCGTTGTCCCAAAATAAGAAAAGTACAACCGTCGGAAAAGTTAAAAGGGGTTGGCAAGAGGGGGCGAACGTTGACTGCGAGTGAAGATGCCCCGGAGATCACGATCCATGCCGTAACATCAAAGAATAGTAACGGCAGTTTGTTTGTAGATGGAAAGATTGCTAACCGAACTGTTCCACTACTTATTGATACGGGGGCGACAAAATCCATCGTACGCCCTGATGTTCTACAATCAAGTATTAAATTGTTACCGACAACTACTCAACTCCGTACAGCAACAGGTGAAGTGATACCAACACGCGGAGTGGTGAAGATGAAGATTGGCATTGGAAGTGAAGAACGTGATCATGAGGTGCTGGTAGCCGATATCACTGATGACTTCATCTTGGGAATGGACCTCCTGAGAAAATTTGGTTTTACTTTGGATTTGAAAGAGGGCGTTTTGAAGGTCGGTAACGAAGAACTTCCTTTGCACCCACGAGAAGATCCGGTTGTAAGGGTTTTGCTGACTGAAGATGTGATATTGCCGGGTCAAAGCGAGATGGTTGTCGAGGCGGGTTTGGATGGAGATCTTCGGGTAGGATGTGTGCGAATGATGGAGCCTGTTTGTGATAAGAAGATCCATAGTGGCATACTGGTGGGAAAAGCGCTGATCAAGGTTGGAAAGAGAGTACCGGTGAGAATTATGAATGTTAATGTGGATCCGGTGACATTGAAGAAGAGTACCCTTGTGGGACAGTGTGTGCCAGTATTTCGAGTAGCCAGGTATATGGCTGATGTTCCAAAACCAGTGCCCAAAGACCATGGTGGAAAATTAGTGGGTATGGTTACTAGTTCGTGCGAAGACCTTAACAGAACGGAAGTGAAAGAGGTACAGGGTTTGGTTCACCGATACCAAGATATCTTCGCTCTTGACGATAGCCAGAAGGGACGAACAAATATAGTAAAACATAAAATCAATACAGGCAACTCTATGCCTGTCCGTCAGCAGCCGAAGCGTCTACCTCTAGCAAGGCGAGCAGAAGCCGAAAAGATTATTACTGATATGGAAGAACAAGGGGTCATCGAGCCATCCAGCAGTCCATGGGCATCACCGGTGGTCCTGGTCAGTAAGAAGGACGGGTCAACGAGATTTTGTGTGGACTATCGGCAGCTTAATGACGTGACCAAGAAAGACAGCTATCCCTTACCACGCATCGACGACACGTTAGATACCCTGTCTGGTTCACGATGGTTTTCGACTTTGGACTTGAAGAGCGGTTATTGGCAAGTTGAAATGGAACCTGAAGACCGGGAGAAGACCGCGTTCACTATTGGTTCCGGACTATGGCAGTTTACAGTTATGCCTTTCGGTCTATGTAACGCTCCGGCCACCTTTGAGCGTCTAATGGAGACCATCCTGAGAGGGTTGTCGTGGAAGACCTGCCTGGTATACCTAGATGATGTGATTGTAGTCGGAAAATCATTCAACGAACATTTGAACAATCTAGAGGAAGTGTTCCGAAGACTACGTGGAGCCAATCTGAAACTGAGTCCGAAAAAGTGCCACATATTCAGAAAGGAAGTGAAAAATCTCGGGCACGTCGTATCACAAAATGGAGTGGCAGCCGACCCCGATAAGATTCGTGCAGTTCAAGAGTGGCCAACACCGAAAGATAAACACCAAGTTCGTAGTTTTCTTGGGTTATGTACCTACTACAGGCGTTTCGTTCCTGGGTTTGCCAATATAGCGAAGCCTCTGACAAGGCTAACTGAAGATGGACGCGAGTATGTTTGGAGCGGAGAGTGTGAAACAGCTTTCCAACAGCTGAAGCGTGCCCTGACAACCGCACCAATATTGAGCTATCCACGGACAGAAGGGAAATTCATACTTGACACAGATGCAAGTAATCTGGCCATTGGGGGTGTACTTTCTCAGATACAGGATGGACAAGAAAAGGTCATCGGCTATTTTAGTAAGGTTTTGTCTAAAGCCGAAAGGAATTATTGTGTGACCAGAAAAGAACTATTGGCCGTCGTGAAGTCCGTTGAGCACTTTTACAAATACTTGTACGGACGGAAGTTTTTATTGAGGACGGACCATGCAGCGTTGAAATGGCTTCTACAATTCCGTAATCCTGAAGGCCAGGTCGCAAGGTGGATCGAACGATTACAAGGATACGACTTTGACACCGAACATCGAGCGGGCACTAGTCATCGAAATGCCGATGCTCTTTCAAGAAGACCCTGTCCAACGGATTGCCGTCATTGCTCTCGTTTGGAAGAGAGGGTTTGCCAAGTATTAAGGTCTACCATCGTCAACGACAATTGGTTGCCGGAAGAATTGCAACGACAGCAGGAGGGTGATCCCGAACTAAAAATGGTACTGTAATGGAAGCGCGTGGGAGAAAGGCCTGCCTGGGAGGCCGTCAGCCCTTTCAACAGAACGCTCAAAGCATATTGGGCCCAATGGGAGTCCTTGAAGGTGGAAGACGATCTCCTGAAGCGAGTACTGGAGAGTGAAGATGGCACCACCATTAGGTCTCAGTTCGTGGTTCCAAGAAGCCGAGTGGCTACAGTATTGCGACATCTCCATGACGGTGCCTCAGGAGGACACTTCGGTGTGAAAAAGACTTTGGAGAAAGTTAGGGAGCGTTTTTATTGGGTCAACTGTAAAGAAGACGTGAAGGAGTGGTGCCGGAAATGTGAACTATGTGCCACTGGTAACGGACCCTTGGGGAAACGAAGATCACCTATGAGGCAGTACAATGTGGGTAGTCCTCTGGAAAGAATAGCCATAGATATTGCCGGACCATTTCCCGAAACCGACGATGGGAATAAATACATATTAGTGGCAATGGACTATTTTACCAAATGGCCAGAAGCATATGCCCTACCAAACCAGGAAGCTGCGACTGTTGCTGACGTACTAGTCAAAGAGTTTTTCAGTCGCTTCGGAGTGCCCATGGAGCTGCATTCGGATCAAGGCCGCAATTTTGAGTCTGTACTCTTTGGAGAAGTCTGTCGGTTGTTGGGCATTCGCAAGACTCGGACCACACCGTTACATCCGCAGTCCGATGGAATGGTAGAACGCATGAATCGGACAATGGGCAAATATTTGGCCAAGGTCGTCTCCGATCATCAACGAGACTGGGACCAATACCTGCATCTGTTCCTGATGGCTTATCGTGCATCGGTCCACGAAACAACCGGTCAGTCACCAGCGTCTGTGATGTTTGGACGCGAGTTACGGTTACCGTGTGATCTGGAATTTGGGTCTCCACCTATAGAGCAGGAGGTAGCCGGGAATGATTATGTCATCAACTTAAAGAAGAAGTTGGAGGATATTCACGACCGAACCCGAAATAATAGTCGAATCGCGAGTGACCGGATGAAGGCTACGTACGATGTGAGAGCCCAAGAAGGAGGGTTTCAACCTGGAGAGCTTGTCTGGTTATACAACCCGCAAAGGCGTCGTGGCTATTCTCCAAAGTTACAGCGAAATTGGGAGGGCCCATACCAGGTGGAGAAACGAATAAATGACTTGATTTATCGCATCCAGAAATTGCCAAGAGGGAAACCAAAGGTGGTACACTCCAATCGTCTGGCGCACTATGAGGGAAATAATGACGCAGTCCCGGAAGATGAGGCTGAGGTGGCTATCAATACCGTAAGGTCTGGAGATGATCAGCCAACCTTTAGAGAATTTATGGCTGCGTTTTCTGGAACTAGAAAAGCGCGATTCGGAGTCACGACTGAGATGCAACAAGATCTCTTCCGGGTCCCTGGTAATTATTCCATTGCCCACTGTGTCTCCGCGGATCTCCGTATGTCCAGGGGGATCGCAGTAGTGTTTAGAAATAAATTTGGACGGCTGAATGAACTTCGAGAACAAAATCCCTCTGTTGGTAAATCCTTACGCTTGCCTGATCATGACCGATCCATTTACTACTTGGTAACCAAGCAGTTTTACTACCAGAAACCGAGTTACGCCGACTTGTGGAGGGCACTATGGAATTTGAGGATCGAGTTGCTTACCAGGGGAATTAACAAATTGGCAGTTCCCAAACTCGGCTGTGGGCGGGACCAGCTGGATTGGAGAATCGTTAGAAACATGCTGGAAGTTGTCTTTAGAGGTACGGACGTCAAGATCTTCGTCTGCAATTTTGACCCACAACCCGCATTAAGGCCAACGAAGAGTGTAGACTGTTATTTCTACCGTAATGGAACGTGTAGTCGAGGTGAAGACTGTCGATATCGTCATAACCCATTCTACAGGAACCAGAGCATAAAACCTGTTCTGGGACAGAACAGACTTGAAGAGGGGGGCAGTGTAACAAGAGAGAAAAAGAAAGAACCTCTTTTCGAGTAACAAATGGTGTGTTCTACCGCATTCGAGAGAATGACGCATCGCACAAGCATGTAAACCAGACGCGGTTTATTCTAGCGTTTTCTAGAATACATAGAAGGTTCCAGCGACTTCTGGTGCGATTATATGAGGATATAAAAGCGGATTGCGGATAAAAGAGAGTCAGTCAACTGCAAGTCATTAACTGGGTATTACAAAATAAATAGTGAATATAAATGTTGTATTAGAAATTCATAGTCTGTAAATAATAGTTTTTAATGGTTTATAATCATAGCGTTAATTTATAGTGTATTCATTAGTGTATAGAAATAAATATTTGTTTGTGAATAGACGATTTAAACAGCACTTGTATTATTATTTTAAAAAGAACGTTACAATATACAGATTTCTCAAAGGCCTTCGATAGGTAAATCATAATCTGCTGCTGAAGAAGTTACATGATATTGGTTTCTATATGAACATGTTGCGTTTCTTTGCTTCCTACCTGAATCCTAGAAGGTTTATTGTCAGGTTTAACGGGAACACCTCGGGGAAATTTGAGGCGAATTCTGGTGTGCCGCAAGGGTCTAACCTTGGACCACTTTTATTTGTGATCTTCATAAATGATATCGTTTTAAGTATTAACAATTCTCGTTGTGTATTGTTTGCAGATGATCTGAAAATTTATAAAAGAGTAAATAGTTTCGAAGAATGTCAACTACTGCAGTATGACATCGATCAGCTTTTAAGTTGGAGTATCCGTAATAAATTACCTTTTAACGAGGATAAATGTGGAAGCATGTCCTTTAGACTTGTCACTAAGCATATTGTTTTTGATTACAGGATGGATGCTAAAATTCTAAAACGCTTATCAACAGTAAAAGACTTAGGTGTTATAGAGAACCACAAACTCAGTTTCCGTGATCATATCAACACAATAACTGCTTCAGCATACAAAACTCTTGGGTACATTACTAGACTATCAAGAACTTTTCGTTCTCAGCGGATTCTTGAGATCCTATACTTTACCCTGGTACGATCTAAGCTTGAATACGCTTCCGTCATTTGGTCTCCTCATCTTTATGTTGAAACTTTGGCTATTGAAAAGATCTAAAAAAAGTTCTTGCGTTTATTGTATTATAAAAAGTAAAATATTTAGCCTGACTATCTAATGATCAATACTTCAATGCTTTGTCGCGAATTTAAAATGATATCTCTTGAGAATAGAAGATAAATCAGTCTAGTTGTATTTTGTTATAAACTATGGAACTATCACATTCATGAATCATACCTTTTGTCATTATTACGTCTAAGAGTTCCGGACCAACGGGTAAGATCTTCTAAAACTGTTTTCCATATACCTTTGACTAGGTACTCGCAGAAGGCTCCCATCATAAATATGCAGCAGTTGTAAACCAGCTTTGGATATAGATTTATCATTACAATTAAACGAACTAAATAACGTACTGTCACAACATTTTTTAAGTGATTAAACGTTTTTACGACCTGTTCCAGTCTTTATTTAATTTTTATTTTGGTTGTTATCTTGAAATTCCTTTGCGGTTTTAATTTATTTTATTTTATTTTATGTTATTTATAAATTTTCTATAATGTTCTGTTATTTATTCTAATTTAGTTTTTGTAGTAAAGATGTCCAATTTTTGCTTCTCATGTAATTAGGCTACGCCTGTATGAGAACTACAATAAATAAATAAATATTTAAATCATTTAATAAAAAGTTTAACCATGTTTTAAAGACGAAGTGTAGAAGTTCGTAACATTGAGGGACATTGAAAATTCATACTTCAATCATATGGGTTCCATTAAATTTATTAATTAAATGTGTTTCTATCATGATCATTCTTTTGAAAATAAATTTAATAATTGGTATAGTTACACTTTACAAACGTGACATTTTGCATGATTTTACTTCATTATGTTTAGGATAAAGTCTATCAAAACGAAATAACATGTAGATATGATAGTTTTAGTACTAATCAATCGTTTTTCTAATACAAAAATCATTAAAATAAGTTGTTTTAATAATAAAATATGTCACTGGAAGCAAAAGTTAAAGGTTCGTGAGAATCTCCCATACACATGAAAATAGACACAGAAATTACAAGCACGCAAAAAAGACAAGTAACTCACACAGTCCAGCGAATGAAGGGGTTTCACCCTGCAAAAGATCGGGTAGTTCTAGATTTTTGATATATTGTATAGATTGGTGGGTTAGTGAAAAATCCAAGTTTTCTCACTATCTCCCCCACTTGAAAAAACCGTCGAAAATAGGCCCTTTTTAGTTTTTCCCCTGTAACTTCGTTCTGGTGCAACTTAGTGCAAAAAAAGTTATTTACCGACTTGTAGAGGACAGAATTCCCTACAAATTTGGTAGGTGAAGTTATTTTGTACGTGGAATGGCAACGGAGGTGTGAAACTTGCAAAAAAGGCATAAAATTAGCTACTTTGCAAAATTTTGAGTTGTCACTTAACATTGCGATAACTCCGTAACACTTCATTTTAGCGTAAAAGTCTTCATAATCGAATCTGTAGAGAATTTAATTAGATACAAATGTATCAATGTATGTGTAAATTCTCATGTATCAATTTTTACGCTCAATACAACGGAGTAAATTTATAAAAAACCAAAAGTGGGTTTCTTAAAGATTAACATTAGTGCAAGCAAATCTCTTTGATTCATTAATTCTAATTATAAAAGTATTAGCTTGGATTTTAGAAAGAATAATCTTTATAGATGCAAAATGAACTTAATTAAGTGGTGGAGAACTACTAGAAAAAACTAAAAAAAACTGCACTGCCTTCTTTTATTCGCCTGCAACTTCTCTCTACTGCACTTGAGAGCCGAATGAGTAATTTGTAATCTAAAACTCAATTTCATAAAACTTTGATATATTATGTCTTTTGTGAAACCAATAGCGCTGCTGCTATTGGTGCTGCAAATGTGCTGCTCCCAGAAAGGCAAAAATAGCGAACTTAGAATAATATTCAGGTTCCTCTCACTTTCCTTAGCTGTAAATAAATTAAAAAAACTCCTCGGCATTTAAATAGAATCAATCTTGTAAGAAATTTAATTATCATCAAATTTCATTATAATTTTAGTTGTTGTATTCGCCAAACATCCATTTCGAAAAATGAGCTACCGCTCATTGGAAAGTGATTGAGCGCTACCTAACAATCTTTTATTATCAAACAGTTTGACAAGAGCATCATACGCGATTTGATAGTTATCGTTTGTCATAGGAACCTGCGTTACAACATCGAAAATTTGCTAAATAAGGACTACTATTGAGCCCGTAGGTTACAGTATTAAAACAATAAGTTGACACCTCATCATGCGGTAAAAAACGTCAAAGTATTCGCTGGAAGTCGTGATGATGACGAACAACATTAATTTGTCTAAAAACCTTTGGTGAATACTAAGACTTCTTTGACTGTTAACGGTGTTAGTTTATTGTCAAATGTTCCAACACCTAAAGTATTTACAGGAGAAAATGATTATTTAGAACTTCTTAACGTCGGAACCGAATTTTCCCTTCCTATAAAACATAGCATTCGACATACTATAGAAATCAGTGGTTCACTTCCGTATATAAAGCCACGCAGACATCTCTACCCGGGTGTAGCTCTATAACACGAGCCAAGCGCCAATGCAAAGGCGGCGCAAGCTCGTTTTTTAATAAAACAGGCGTCCCTATTTTAATAGTAGAACTAGTATCTTTGGTCCATTTATTTCTCTGCATGAGGGTATGCAAATATTCCATAAGCCACCTTGACCGAAAGTCTTGGTGTAAACGCTGCAGTAGTTGCCATCGCCTTAACCTATTTAAGTGGATTTGCCCCAAATCCGGTTCCGGCAAGCATGTCAGCGGCTCAAGAGTCAAAAAAAGCCCGGCGTCAATGCACGAATATCATTAGGGTCTGAAAGGGGGCGACTATTAAGAACCGCTTCCACTTGTGTTAGGACGGTATAGAGCCGCAAATTAATTATTCGCAAAAACCTAAGCTGGTGAAACTCGCTTCACTGATACTCGCAAAGATGTACAAGAACGTTGCATTACCATCAAATCAACTGCCATATCCATGTTCTTTGAGTTAGAGGATAAAGATTTAGTCTTCATTACCAACCCAGATCAACGTGTAAAAAAGAAAAAAGGGGTCTTGTCAAAAAACCAAGACCAAACGATGGTAATAAAAAAACGTGTAGTAGTCTGGAGGCGCTCCGCACCAACAAAAGTCTCGAAGCTGATACAGAATATAAGGGAACCTACATGAAAAATACAAATCAGCGACTTGTGATCGCATATACACTATACAGTTTCGCTAACCAGTTAACAAGTTGTATATATTGCCAGTTCAACGGTATATATTGCCAACATTTGTTTGATTAATTCAAAGTTTTAAACACAACATGCAAACGTGCTCAAGGAAACATGGTAAATAGGACGGAAAATATAATAAATATAATATAACAAAAAAAATAATTATCTACAATATTTACAACTTCCTACGTTTATAAGGGAGTGAAGTAGGAGGGACGGAGTTGTCATTAGAGTCTTCTTGTGTTGGTATTCGATCGATGTCATCCTTGTCCTCGTCGAGACGAACGCCTGCCCTGCTCTCGCAAGACTGCCCGCAACAGAACTTGCAGAGGGTGGAGCATTTGAGACCAGCTTTCCTGCCACCACAAGCTCCCATGCACACAGTTATACGTTTGCAGGATACAGTTTTCAGAAATTTGAGAGGAGCAGTATCTCTGGTAGTCTTGATGGCTTGAAATCCTCGACTCCCTCTCGTCCAGTCCAAATCCAGAGAATTTTTTCAATTCTCATCCACGCCATGGCCTGGTGGTGTGCCCCCCGTCCACACCATTCCCTCCAGAATGGTACTGCGCAACATCTGTTGTAGGCGGAAGCTTTGCCAAATTAAGTTTGGTGCTGCTGCTCATTAGTTTGGCATAGCGGAGAAAGCTAAAGGATTTGTCATTGTCCCAACCATACAAAGCCACCATAATGCGCCCTCCTACTTCTGAAATTTTTGGAGCGGTGGCATTTGAATTCCTAAACTCCTCAAGCTCACACAAAAATGTTTTATTTTTTGGAAAAGGTGGCATTTTCTTCTCGAAACGAAAAATGTTGGATGTGGTGTCACATCCACTTATGGCGTGAAGGAGCAGGGCAAAATAATCTATTAACACTATTCTGTCTGAAATCAAAGATAATACTTAAAGATAATACTATAATAAAGATAAATTTACCCCCACTCCGTTATATAAAACGTAATAAAAAAATTGATACTTAGAATTTGTAGCTAATTAGAATTTATTGATTGATTAGGTAGACTTTTACGCTAAAATGAAGTGTTACGGAGTTATCGCGATGTTAAGGCAAGAAACTCAAAAGCAACTTCTCTTGCGAAATTTGTGGGAACTCTTGTCCTCTACAAGTCGGCAGATAACTTTTTTGCGCTAGGATGCACCAGAACGAAGTTTGTTACGTGCTAATTTCGTAGCACCCTATAGCTATGCTTTTGTGTTAGGTTGTATAGCGTTTAGGGATTTTCGCATTCTCTCTCCTTGTAGTTGCCATTTTGTTTTGGAACTAACTTCCTGTTGATAGCAGAACACTCTACGTTTTCGTACGCTCGTCAAGCTAGTCCTTTATAAAGAATATTTTAATGGACATCGCCGTTTAATTAATCTTTTCCTTTGTGTTGTGAATTGGGAATTGCATTGATGCAGATCTATGGTTGATTTTTGACGGAGATTTCCAAGTTTTTGGAATCTTTTGGAGGATTTTTTCCACTAGTTCTTTATAGAGGTTATAGGAGCACGTTCTCGTAAGTTTATAGATGAACTACTCTTTACATTCAGTCTCTTGTACTATAATTCTTTTGATAGGTTTCGATGTATAATCGTCGTTAGCCGCATATGGAGCCGATATAATTATCTCTTAAGGTCACATTACACCGAAGGTATTTATAAAGTGTTTGTTAGGTGTATTCTAGTAGTTTGATTCTATTTGTTACAGATCTTTTTATTTTGGGTTTACCTTTACTCATTTTATAACTTCCTGGTTGTCTTACAATAATTACATACGCTACATTGTATATTTGGGTTGTTAAAAGACCATTACGCTGACTTGGTTGCTGTTGTCTCGTTCGATCACGCTACGTTCGACCTGGTTGGTGACGTTCCTCTTCAGTTCTAAGAACTCACATCTGTATCGTGAGTCAGTTATATTGTAGCAACTAGTATCTAACTTATATCTAGTATCTATTTCATATATATAATTTTATCACATATTATTTAGTTTATTACTTTGATAGGAATATTTACGAGTGAACTCGTATGACTTTGCTCCGTAATGAATTGGTTAAGCAATTAAAATCTGACGATTAACGATTGCGCAATCTACATTACAGGTATTCGCGTTAATTTACCGTACCAGTTATGTTTTTGAGACTTGAAGTCAAGTCAGATCTAGAGTAAATAAATCGCTGGCATCAATCCTCACCCAGATCAAATTTGTAAATAGAAATCAATTACTTGCGTTTAATTTCCGCCAAGGCTATATATCCTTGATTAAGATATAACCAAACTTGCCTGATTTATTTTAATTGATCTACCTGATAATTTGTTTAATTAATCTTGTTTATTGTTTCCAGCCTTATTTTGTGGAACTCCATAATCATGAAATAAATAAAGATTATTAAAAGTTTCACAGTTTTATTAAAATATACCTGACAATATTGTTTCGACAGCTATGCTGTCATTATCAAAGGTAATATAATTATAAACAAACACGTCGCTAAGGTAGATACAAAATAGGTAACTAGATAAAATAATAATAATAATAATAAAAATTAATAATAAAAATCATAATTAAACATCTAATACTTCCAGTAACGGAGAATTACTGAACTCAAGTTGTTCATTCATTAAAGGTACCCTGAGTTTGTGTTTGTATATCTCAAAGGCTTCTAAAATGTCTAATTTGCGTTTGTTATTACAAAAATGTAGGAATTTAATATTATTTTGAGGAGTCATTGTGTGATTTTGTTCTAAAAGGTGTTTGGCGTAATTCGATTTTTCAGGATGTTTATTTTTGTAATGACGTACGTGTTCTTTATATCTTATGTCAAAATTTCGAAGTGTTTGTCCAATATATACCGAACTACAAAAAGAACAATTTAAACGGTAAATGCCCGATTTCATGATATCATGTGTTCTGTCTTTAGCATTAAATAAAAATGAAAAAGTGTTAGTGTTGGTTTTAAATGTTATTTTATAATTGTTGGTTTTTCTTAGTATATGTGCAATTTTTTCTGATATTTTGCCAAAATATGGTATAGATATGTAATTTGTGTCTTCTGTTTGATTGTCAATGGGATATATTCTTTTGATAGCTAACCTATAATCTTTTTGTTTAATTAAAGTGTCAATCATGTTCGGATTATAATGATTTGCATGTGCTAGTTGTTTAATGGTTGACATCTCTTTGCTAAAATCTGATTTTGTTAGTGGAATAGATAAAGCTCTGTGTACTAATGATCTGTATGCTGCTATTTTATGTGTATTGTGGTGACAAGATTCATTTGGTATTGTTATGTCTGTTTGTGTTGGTTTTCTGTATATGGAAAATTCAAAAAGATTGTCTGCGTTAATCTTGATGTTTAAGTCTAGAAAGTTTATAGCCCTGTTTTGTTCTGTTTCTAGTGTAAATTTTATATTAGGATGGATATTGTTTATAAGAATTAAAAATTCATTGATAACCTCAAAAGAACTGTCAAAACAATTTTCTATATACAGAAAACCAACACAAACAGACATAACAATACCAAATGAATCTTGTCACCACAATACACATAAAATAGCAGCATACAGATCATTAGTACACAGAGCTTTATCTATTCCACTAACAAAATCAGATTTTAGCAAAGAGATGTCAACCATTAAACAACTAGCACATGCAAATCATTATAATCCGAACATGATTGACACTTTAATTAAACAAAAAGATTATAGGTTAGCTATCAAAAGAATATATCCCATTGACAATCAAACAGAAGACACAAATTACATATCTATACCATATTTTGGCAAAATATCAGAAAAAATTGCACATATACTAAGAAAAACCAACAATTATAAAATAACATTTAAAACCAACACTAACACTTTTTCATTTTTATTTAATGCTAAAGACAGAACACATGATATCATGAAATCGGGCATTTACCGTTTAAATTGTTCTTTTTGTAGTTCGGTATATATTGGACAAACACTTCGAAATTTTGACATAAGATATAAAGAACACGTACGTCATTACAAAAATAAACATCCTGAAAAATCGAATTACGCCAAACACCTTTTAGAACAAAATCACACAATGACTCCTCAAAATAATATTAAATTCCTACATTTTTGTAATAACAAACGCAAATTAGACATTTTAGAAGCCTTTGAGATATACAAACACAAACTCAGGGTACCTTTAATGAATGAACAACTTGAGCTCAGTAATTCTCCGTTACTGGAAGTATTAGATGTTTAATTATGATTTTTATTATTAATTTTTATTATTATTATTATTATTTTATCTAGTTACCTATTTTGTATCTACCTTAGCGACGTGTTTGTTTATAATTATATTACCTTTGATAATGACAGCATAGCTGTCGAAACAATATTGTCAGGTATATTTTAATAAAACTGTGAAACTTTTAATAATCTTTATTTATTTCATGTTTAATTAATAATAAATAACTGTAAATCTCTTACTTGAAGACTTATTATTTATATGTTTAGTATTTGTGGTTTATATTTTCAGTTATCGAGGAGCCAATATTGGGAAAAGTCGACCACATTGATAGTAGTTGCAAATGCGTTGTTCTTTTCAGATTTTGTCGGCCAATACTGTAGCTATTTTAGACGATTCTTGGCGCCCTTTACAGAAGACTTTTCGTGAGACCCACGACCTGACACTAGTTAGCTGGCAGCCGACAGATTTAATTGCGGTTAAAGGCTGTTACCGTTTCTCAATAAGCAGTCTCCATTTTGTGGGTAACAAGTTATAGGCGAAAAGATAAAAAAGTGCCGATTTTCGACGGTATTTTCAAGATGGCGGGGAGTGAGTGAGAAAACTTGGTAATTTTACTAACCCACCAAACCTATACATATCAAAAATTTAGAACTACCAGGCCTTTTGTAGGGTAACCACCCTTTTTCGGCCTCCGCATACTGGACTACCCACTACATTTTAAATAAAATTGTACTACAATGCCATAGCCGTACCCATATAGATATACACAAACCAATCTTGGGTAATCTAGAATTTTAGAAGAAACACGAAAGTACAATAAATGAAGTAGAAGTAAAATATTTAAGAAAAATAACGCCAAACACGGAATTATACATTAAAAGAGAGAATATCGGAATGACAAGATGAGTATCTATAATATGGGGAAAATGGAAAACGATCAAGAAAAATGAACGAAGACAGAACACTGCAGGCACTTACGTCAACCTGTTGAAACTTATTTTAACATAACAATAGCATTGCTAATGAAATATTTATAAAATATTTTGAAACTTCACCTGACTGTTATCTGCTATTGCATTATTAAAAGTATTTATTTTCAAACCCTTGGTCTGTCTCCTTGGTGCTACCGCAAAACCGTATAAACTAGTCAATAATTTTTCTTTATTATTAAGATGTAGCTAGTAACCATATGCTGTGCTTAATTATTTCAAAATATATTATGACGTTCTCTATGTAACCTTTAGGAGTTCAAATGATTGACTAATAACATTTAAAGATCTATGTGCTATTGTTATAAAAGTTTTCATCCTATATATGTTATTAAGATTGATTCATCCTGTACCCCGTTTAACAAATAAAGATTTAATATTTATTATTATTGCGTACAGGTACAATCTCAAAAAGTGCAAGACAAATTTGTAATTTTATTTTATATTTCAGACCCCAGTCGAGAGAGTCCTTCATGTAAAACAAACTGGACAATAATTAAAATAACAAGTTACTAAAAATGCTCAGAAAGTTTTGCCTTTTCCATGTACTTGGTTGGCATGAAAAATTAACCAAAATGTTAACTGGCACCCTTTAAGGACAAAACGAAATAAACACCAAAGCTAAAGATAATATTTTTAATAAATTATCCTGATACCAGTCATTAACCTGGTCGATTAAATAAACGAGTTGCAAATGCAGGCAGACAGGTCGCGATGTTCTGGCTCGTGATTAAGTTACGAACATATGTACTTTTACTTTAATATTACCTTCAATTTGTTTAACTGTCAATTTTTGCCCGAGATGTCATGCAGAAAATTGTCGTAACAAAAATTTGCTCATTGTCCTATTTAAATTGAAACAGTATTTTTTCATGGCAACAAGCTTATTATTGCATAACAGCATTCTTAAGCTTGCACTTGTGACCCAACGACAGGACCACGAACGCCTTATCCCAGTAGGAATTAATTTATCGAACTGACACAGCCTTTTCACCTTTTATAATTTCAGAAACTTAACCTACAGTAAGGCAAAATTATGCACAAGTAGAAATGTACCGAAAACACTAAATAAATAAATGTGCACGTAGTGTATTTACATAACAAGATGGAAGGTATACTCGAACGTATTAAGTTTCGACGTTATAAAAAAATAAAAAATTTATTTTATTTCACGCACACATCCACGCTTATAATATAAATTTCAATTTTGTAAACAGAGAAGGAAGTAGTGCTTGGTTTGGAAAACTCCGAAAGTCCTTAAAAGACAAACATGCAGGACAGTGAGGTTCCTCGACAATAACAAAATGTGAACCTGACAACCTGACGGAAAAGGTCTTCAGATCCGCGTTCAACCATGATTGTTTTTAAATTTTAAAGTCAGACGGGGTGTCAAAATACGACACTGCAATTATCTGCACATAAATATGGTATGTTCTGACCTTTAAGTTAAGAATTATTTTAAGGTCGTTCTTGCATCCTACTTAAAGGTAATAGTAATATTGTTTTACAAAAATGAAATATTTCTATTAGTGAACTACTCAGTCAGAGTAAAATGCATTGTATAATTCACTTGGAGGCTTTTCTAGGAAGCAAACAAATGTTTCTCTTTATGGTATCTTTATTCTATACCAATAGAATAAGTAAATGCTAAGGTCAAGTATGCGTATTCATATTCATATGAATAAGCTAATTTAAAGATAACGTCTAACTAGATAATAATTAACTTTAATTTTCGTTTTACAATAGAGACATACCTATACACTTTCAAGAATAAATGTGAAATTGTACAGAAGAGCTTTTCTTTTTTTCTAAATGACACCAAGGTAATGAGAAGTGCGGATCGTATAACAAATAACTTTTAATTTAATCGTTTCTTTCATCTTCTTTCCGCTTGCATATTATTTAATTTCAACATTTGTATAGATTATGTCCATATTCAGTATTCTCGAATTCAGCACCCAAGAGTTTTTTTTATTAATAATGGCTTAAGGGTCTTGGCCCATTGCCGAGACTTATGAACAGGAGTCATAAGTAACTCAAACGATTATTCAGAACCGAAAAACGAGACAATTAAGTCAACATGAATCAATAGTCTCCTATCTAATCTATTTGCTAATGGACACACATGATTGGACGAAGACACTTACTTCACGCCAAGGGGTCTATCATGGCGACTTTGAAAGACATTACCGGTAGACCTCGGACAGACAGGTAACGAATATAGGAAGGTAAACGGAGGTTTATTCATTCAATCTTTCTATCGTCTAATCGGAAGAAAAAAAGAGGACATCATTCAATGAGTTCAGGTTTATACCAATATTCTAGTTTGTTTTAGAAATTCAATTATAATTTTAAAAACCCTTATATTGTTATATGATAGGATTCTAGCTATATCTGTTGGAAGAGAAACGCCTAACGTAACCAATTTGGCAATAAATGCATCAATCTCATCTTTATATCTAGGACATGAGAAAAAAATGTGATTTAGGTTAGCTATCCGTGCGTTACTACAAGATGGAGAGTTAAGAACTCCGATTTTATATAGATGTGCAGGATACCGACCGTGACCGAATTTTAATCTAGTGATAGTAGTATAAAATCTACGTGAGATGTTACTGTGATCCGTGTGCCATGATTTGATGTTTACGGGTGGATGAATCCGCGAATATTGAGTAGTACAGATAACATTAGATTCTTCCCAATATTTCTGCCAAATAGATTGGGAGACTTTTAGTTTATAGAAGGCGGTAAAATCTTGTGCAGATACGTGAAGTGAGGAATAGTTGCACCCTACTAGTCTAGATTGCTTTGCTAAGGAATCTACTATTTCGTTAGGCTGGATATTTCCTAGAGCTTTAACCCAGTATAGCTGAATCACTGTACCTTTACTTTCCAGTTTAGCAATGTGGTGAAGTATGTGAGTAATTACTGGGTTTCTTCTTGAAATAGGTATCTTCGATTGTAAAGCTTCCAAAACGCTTTGTGAATCTGACATAATGGTCACCTTCTCCAAATTATTAACGTCAACATACTTTAAAGCTTCGAGGATAGCAGTAGCCTCTGCTGTAAAGATGGAAGCAAGAGGATTTAATTTGAACATAGTCCTAACATTATTAGTCTTATCATAGAAGGCGCAACCACAGCCTGGATGGTCTTTGGAGCAGTCAGTAAAAATCAGGTTAGAACCGAAAGTTTTATCTGACGACAGAAAGAGGCATTTATCATGATGAGGTTGGCCATTGGGAAATTCGATCTGTGGCGATTTTATGTATTGAAAGTATTCGATATTATTACTGTTTCTGCTGGTGCATATCTCTACATTAAGGTTATGAATTTGCCCACAACCAACTGTTAGTGGAGGGGTTGATTTTTTACTCCAAAACGAAGATGTTAGATCAAAGATACGTAGATCATCGATCTTAGATAAAATCATCGTGAATTCCAATGTTTTCAGCTTAAGTAGATATTTTACTGATAGCAATTCGCGTCGGATAAACAACGGAGGCTCCTGGGCTTCTACCTGCAATGCTCGGACTGGGGTAGACTGCATGGCACCGATGCATAATCGCAAGGATTTGCTCTGAATCCGATCTATTCGTTTTAAATTTGTTTTGCATGTACAACCATACAGTGTGCACCCGTAATCTAGCCGAGATCTTATAATAGATTTATATATAAGTAAACAAACACTAACATTAGCACCTCATGTAACACGTGTTAGGGTACGCAAAATATTAATAGAACGTTCGCATTGAGTTGTCAGGTAACTGATATGTTTCGACCACGTTAACTTTTTGTCTAGTACTAAACCCAAATATTTGTATTCATCTTTTATAGGTATATCCAACTCAGAGAATGACATATACGGAGGAAAGTTTAATCTTGATCGGGAGAAAAATATTACTGCTGATTTATTTGACGATATACTAAGAGCGTTATCGTCTATCCAGGTTTTTATTTTGGACATGGCCTTGGTCATGTTCCTTTGCAATTCGTCTAATTTATCATGGCATAGATATATATACAGATCATCTGCGTATTGGATTATGTTGATATCATTATTAGCAACTTTCTGTAAATCGACTGTATATAGATTAAAAAGAAGGGGGCTCAAGATAGATCCCTGAGGGAGGCCGTATGGCACGTATCTGGAGCCAATTAGGTTATTAGTGGAAGATCGAATATACAGTTGCCGATCTCTGTACAGATTACAAATCATATTAGCTGCAAGCATTCGGACACCAAGATCTTGTAATTTTGTCTCCAGTAATTCCAGGTTAACGCAATTATATGCGTTCTCCAGGTCTATAAATATAGCCCCCCCCCCCAAGTGCCTTTTTTTGAAAATGAAAGTTGAACATCCGTGACCAAATCAATAAGCGCATCAATCGTGCCCATGTTTTTCTTAAAACCATATTGCCTAATGGGAAGCACGTTATTTTGCTCCAACCACCAATATAACCTGTTGTAAATCATTTTTTCAAATGTCTTGGTGATACAAGAAAGAAGAGAGATAGGCCTGTATGAGTTTACTGAATCTGGATTCTTGTTGGGTTTTAAAATAGGGGTAATTAATATTGTTTTGAGTTTATTAACTTGTGTATTTGAGCACCACATATCGTTGAATGCGGAAACTAAAATTTGCTTTCCAGTCGGTGGTAACAGAGATAAAAACTGATAAGTTACGTGATCATAACCAGGAGCACTGTTAGATTTTTTAATTGCGTCATCTAGTTCTGTAGCCAAGAATGGATTAAGAAGAAAGTGGTCACTTTCATTGTTTAATATTGACTTATGTTCCGCCCTAACATAAGGCGGAGCCAGTTTGTCTAGTAAGTCTGGGAGTAAATTGTCGTTAATAGTTTTATAAGATGCAGTTCTATTAAATTTTTTTATTGTTTTCCAAATATATTTGATGGAAGTGTCTTTATTTAGGTTGCCTGTGAATTGCTTCCAACTGTCTTTCTTTTTATTCTTTAAAAAACGTTTCGTGTAAGCCGAAAACTGCTTATATTTTAAGAAATTATCAATTGTACAATTTCGCTTAAAATTTTTACTTAACAGTTTTCTTTTTTGAATGATTTTAGTACAATCTTCATCCCACCAGGGAGGATTGGGTATACCTTTGGGTATGAATGATCTATTGACCATAAATGATAGATCAGCGGCTTCCTGTAAACAATGTATGACAAAAAAAATCTTTTCATCTGCTGAAAATAGATTAGGCACATTGTTAAGTTTAGCACTAAGATGAATCGAAAAGTTAGGGAGTTTCTCTTGGTCAATTTTTTCATTTCCTTTTAGGATATACCCTAGAGAGATTAGGACCGTTATAACCTACTGAAATACAGATCGGAAAATGATCAGAGGAGTATGTATCCTCTAAAATAACCCAATTGCTTCTTGAGGCAATCTCGGGGGTACAAAGAGTTGTATCGACTGCGGAGAGGTTAGCACCGGGTGGAGTGAGTCTTGTTGGGCTCCCATCATTTAAAAAAACACAGCCAAAGCTATCAATAGCTTTTAGTGGGACATTGCCTTTGTTGTCAATTTTTGTCGATTCAAATGCTCGATGATGAGCATTGAAATCGCCTGCTAAAATGAAAGCCGAAGGTATCTGAGAAAACATTTTCACATAATCTTCACAGGAAATATAAGAATTAATTTCACAATACACAGACACGAACGAAATATTGCATTTAGGCAATATAACACCACAAGCCAAGATGCCACTGTTAATTGAATTAAATGTAAGAGGTGTATAGTTAATTCTTTTATCGATTAGGATAGCGACACCTGCGTATCCATCATGTAAACGCTAAATTAAAAGAGGTCTTTTAAAAAAAACAAACGGCTAACACAACAAGTTTTATTTAAGTGAAAATAATTAATGTTATTGGAACAAAAATCTTAAACAGAACTGCCGTCAGGCTTCCTTATAAAATCGTTTTATACAATCGATATGGATTGCTTATTGCTTCATTTCATGACATCATATGCTGACCTAATAACCCTGACATAACAATTAGAACAAAACCATAAAAACTAATATTTCCAGAAAGTCGTAACTTAATAATAATGCTCAAATATGAATACTAACTAATAATATCGTAAACAATCTTTTATTATGTATACGGATGTTACAATCATGAAATAAATAAAGATTATTAAAAGTTTCACAGTTTTATTAAAATACAACCTGACAATATTGTTTCGACAGCTATGCTGTCATTATCAAAGGTAATATAATTATAAACAAACACGTCGCTAAGGTAGATACAAAATAGGTAACTAGATAAAATAATAATAATCATCATAATTAAATATCTAATACTTCCAGTAACGGAGAATTACTGAGCTCAATTTGTTCATTCATTAAAGGTACCCTGAGTTTGTGTTTGTATATCTCAAAGGCTTCTAAAATGTCTAATTTGCGTTTGTTATTACAAAAATGTAGGAATTTAATATTATTTTGAGGAGTCATTGTGTGATTTTGTTCTAAAAGGTGTTTGGCGTAATTCGATTTTTCAGGATGTTTATTTTTGTAATGACGTACGTGTTCTTTATATCTTATGACAAAATTTCGAAGTGTTTGTCCAATATATACCGAACTACAAAAAGAACAATTTAAACGGTAAATGCCCGATTTCATGATATCATGTGTTCTGTCTTTAGCATTAAATAAAAATGAAAAAGTGTTAGTGTTGGTTTTAAATGTTATTTTATAATTGTTGGTTTTTCTTAGTATATGTGCAATTTTTTCTGATATTTTGCCAAAATATGGTATAGATATGTAATTTGTGTCTTCTGTTTGATTGTCAATGGGATATATTCTTTTGATAGCTAACCTATAATCTTTTTGTTTAATTAAAGTGTCAATCATGTTCGGATTATAATGATTTGCATGTGCTAGTTGTTTAATGGTTGATATCTCATTGCTAAAATCTGATTTTGTTAGTGGAATAGTTAAAGCTCTGTGTACTAATGATCTGTAGGCTGCTATTTTAAATAAACAAGATGTTACAATCATTGCGATCATTTCGAATCATCTCGTGGTACTTAAAGTTAACAACTTGATTAGGTTTATACCACGTCTCTGAAAGGAGTGCGACGTTTACGTTAAGATCTACTAACAATTTATCCATTAACATTCCACTGTAAAATATTGAGTTTGTTATTAATTATTTTATTAGTAGTACTATCCATTATTTAGGGGAAGTTAAGCGTACAATTCGGATGTATCCGATTGATAATCCTGAGAAGAGAGACTCGATAGTACGTCTTCTTGGAAAAGGTTAGCATTACTACTTTCATATAGGTAAACACTGTTTTTTAATTTTGCCACTAATCGTTTCATTCTAGATTTTAGTTTACTCGTTTTAATTTCTCTAATGACTGAAATAATTATTTTAATTAAAGAAGTTACCTCAGGAGTGGTTTGCTTAGCAATAACGTACGAATTATCATGATCTTTAACAGCTTTTTTATTTTTTTCTGTACTATCGTTGAAGATAATCTTAAACTCTTCAAATAGGACTGAATCATCCTCTAGGATTGGTTGAGGTTTTTTAAATTTTTTTTGAGGACGTTTAATTGAAACATATTTGTCGTCAGGACTGGATTTTTTGTTAATTTTTCTAAAGATTCAACGGATGACGGTGCAAATCTTTTAAACTGGCTGCCTGAAGCAGTTTGTAGATTGTTCACACTTTCTGCGTTATCAAATATATTATGAGTACCTATTGCCGGGTTATTAGTTGGGGAAAGAGTTATATTAGTATCAATCGTAGTAGTATTGTGAATGATATCCTTTTGTTTATTAGTGGCGGTCTTATTGAGATTTTTAGTGTTGTGGAGAGCTGGGTTATCATTATTTTGAGCATTCGGACAATTGCTGGCAACATGGTTGTCAGTAACTGCTCGTCAGTAGAGAGATAGATTCTAAAGTTATTATTTTGAAACTTGAGAAGGAAACTGGATGGAAGTCTGTCACTCTCCTCCAAAGCTATGTATACCTGTCGGCGAAAGCTAAAGATATGTTTGTATTCAGGGTCACTTATGCCAGCTTCTATGCAAGATATATTTGAAACAACTTTAACATTAAGTTTTTTCAATTCATCCAATAACAGATTATTATAGATGCATGGTGATACATTTGATATAATAACTCGTTTTGTAGGAGAAACTAATCTCCGTGCTGGAATAAATTTATCTTCAATGGTGATACCTTTATGATTTATCATGAACTCGTTTAACAACGATTTACTGACTAAAAATATACAGATTCTATTGTTCGATACTCGCGATGCAAATATAATATTGCTACGGCTGATGAGTTTACCTACACTTATAATGTAATTATTTTTTGGGATTCTATCGATGGAATCAAATAATAAGCCTTGATCTCTATTGGGATAATTAAATGTGTCTGTAGTAGGTTGAATTAACACATCAGCAAACGTATGTGTATTAACTTTATTGATAATTTGTTCATCTCCTTCATCGGAAGCAATGTCGATATTGTCAACACCCTCCATAACAGAAAGTGAAAACTAGTTCTCGTTCAAAGAGTGAATGCTAAATGCCGCAACAAGCTGTATGGACTCAGAGTTTTCCTCCCCGGCTGCGCAGTGGGGAATGGTTTCTATAAACCTTGAAAGTATACAGTGATAATAGATAGTACTGTTAAATTCCAAATTAGAAAGAATTAGATTTTTGTAAATGGTATTATTAAAAATAAAGCTAAGGTACTTATCCAATTTCCGAATGATCAAACTCATAAAATTATGAGAAAGTCCATCCACAGATGTAAACAAATACCTATAACACTTGAGGAATATAATTATCAAACCGTTTTCGCCTAAATCTCACGAACTCGGAACGATGATGGGCACCGTATAAAAGACCGATGCAAACTCCACCCAAGAGTTATTTACCTGGATTTCTGTATTGGAGATTTATCTGCCTGCCATCTATTCCGTATTCACTACTTGAAAAAGTAAATAATATTGCTTCTAAAGTAAATATTATGAATTAATAATTTTATGTTTCGTTCTTCTTTCGATTCATAGCGTAAAAACACTAGAAATGTTCAAATAATAATCACCTACAAATGGTTATTTGTTATAGCTAATTATGAGTGAGATATCCACGAACGAAAAATTGATGAGAAAAATTGTTAATTTTTCTGAGTGGATAATATACTTAACTCACGTGTGTCATACAACGTTTTATCCAACACCTCTTTATTTAAGTTCAAATATTGAATCTGCACGGTATATTTAGTTAGTCTGTAGTTTCTGACGGAAATTGATTTGATACTTTAACCCAATAACTGAATTTTAATAATATTAGGCAATGCGATAGCAGCCAATCATCATTCTACAGTGGGTAGAAATATTTTTCTACTCCTATTGTGAATCACCTGTTTTCTTCACGTTTCACGCAATGGAAAAGTATGCAATTCGAGCAAGCTTTACGGATATAATTTAAACAATCAATCAAACGGGTTTTATTTGACACTGCTTCAGTTATAATTAATTTATTGGCAACTCCTGTCATGTAGAAGTAAAAGTAAGTTAAATCAATGTTTCCTTCATGCAATAACACTTACAGCATTTGAAAATAACGTGATTTGTGAAATTATAGCCTTAATAATTATAGTTTTATAATAATTAAAATTAATACATAAAATTAAAAAAACATTAAAACATTAAATTAAAATACATAAATATTAAAACATTTAAATGAGTACACCCTACTTTTATAATAAGTATAGTAGACACGGTCTGCGGTGTGGTTTGGTAGTTCAGTCGGTAGAAAAGAGGTATAAGTAAACTGAAGCTGTTGTGGACGCAAGCTCGATTCCAGCTGAGAGAATAGCTCTTTTGTAATTTTTTTGAAACAAAATTTAAAATAATAATTTTATTCAACACCTCCTAATAATGAGGCTATTAACATGATGATTTTACATAAGTAATGTGATATTACTCACTAGTGAAAGAATATTCAAAAAGTCACTACTTAGGAAATTGTCGTTCATAAATTTCATGACCTTCCAATTCAACTATGATTTTTAACAGATACAAAAATTAATTTGTCAAATGAATTGTCAATTGAAAAGATTATTACAATTCGAATAAAAACACATTAAAAAGAGGTATTGGAGTCAATCCATAGGAAATGGACCAAAATAACCAAAAGTTGTTGCTCGACCATTTTCTGTATTCTGTATATGTCTCTATGCTAGTACTACTTGTTCTACAAATATTAAAGGTTGGCATCAAATCTCTTTTGTTTTAGAGGCATGTAAACATGACACCATTCACGATTTTTCGGATTTTTGACACCTTGTCTCTCAAAAAGGAAAAATCGTACTATCCCACGAATACTTCAATTTTTAAAATTTTTTAGAATTTTCGGATTTTTCCTTTTTGAGATACAGGGTGTCAAATATCCGGAAAATCGTGAATGGCGTCATGTTTATATGTCTCTAAAACAAAAGAGATACGATGCCAACCTTTAATTTTTGTAGAACAAGTAGTACTAATATACAGACATACAGACAGCAGAAAATTTAAACCTTTCTTCATAGTTATTCTTCAAGCTAAAGTCTGCAGTTATTCAAAAATCGTAGTTCATCTTTGGAAGCGAATCTTGGGCATTTCCGTTATAGGTAAGTTAACATAATTATTCTCTTCATATAGAATAGTTATTATAGAGTAAACTACTTCTTGTTTCAGCATGATACCACACACATTAACTAAGTTACGATAATTTTCCTAAAGCTCGATTTTTGAGGAAAACGCGGTAGGTTGATGTAAACGAATGAGTCCTGTAGAAAAACAAAAACAGGTAAAAGTAAAATAAAGGCATTTTTCAACATTGCAAATATAAGACAACATTCAAGCAAAAAATAAAAAAAATCGAAAGTGGTCGAGCAACAACCTTCGGTCGATTTCGTATGGATTGACCCGTTGGATAAAACGTTGTATTGTACACGTGAGTAATTAGTAATTAATTAACACATTAGCCACTTAAGAAAATTAACCAGTCAACCTGAGGTTTCGTGACTAAACTTTTCTTGTGTAGCTAATGTGCATTATTACACACTAATACAATAAATAAATATTATTTTTAAATGTCATAGTATAACAAAGGACTTAGTTGGCAAGGTATAAGTGGCATTACTATGGCACCACTCTTGATCGGAGTATACGACCTTTTTATACTCCGGCGGAGTATAAATCATCGTTTGAAAGTAAAATATTGTATTTTCCTTGGAGTATAAGTGACTTTATGTAACTTTGCATGGATTTAATTCTGCTCGTTTCGCTCGGCGTTTAAACTTTCGTATTTCGTCACATACAGTTTCACTTATACTAATAAAATAAATATCTATTTTTTTCGAAAATTCTCTTTTACAATTTTACAAATCATACTTTAGCATGGATAATGGCATAGGTTAATTCCTATATTCGATTTCTCAAGGAGACATGCAATCTATTTTTTAATTATTTTACTTAGTCAAAGAAAAAAGATAATGTATAACTTGAGTGGAATGCCCATATCTCCCTCGAACGGCAGATCCACTCCGCCATCGGCGGCGTGCTTCAAACTTCGTCCTCGTGCAATATAGGCATCAGATTCACTCTTGTTGCACAAATTACTATTTCTACCCACCAGTGAGTAAACTTCAACTTTAATTGCTTAAACGCATGTTTATTTAGAGGTGTTGGATAATAGTATATTATTCAACGAGCATATAATGATAACTCGGTTGATTTACGACACGAGCGTAACGCTCGTGTCGTAAACTTCATTCTTGTGGATAATAGCCATTATATGCAAGTAGAATACTATACTTTGTCTTTGACTATTAAATATTTTTGATTAGATTTATACTTCAAAATACTTTTAGAAAAGTGTGAACGATATTGACGTTTCAATTTAATTAATGAGCTTTATATGACATGATCCAATGTTTTGACACATATTGGCCTACTCGATAAAATTTTAAAAAGAAATTGAAACATAGTAGTAGTGAATAATGATATACTAATCACCCCTAGTAGTGAATAATGTATATAATTATAATTTAAGAAACACAACTATAATAAGTATAACATAACACAGTCGTGGACAAAATATTATATCTACCAGTTTGAACAATTTAAAAATTGATTCTCTTTTCCATTATAGAGTGAATTTTGTTTTTAAAATCTAGAGTGGACTGCAAACGGAAAAAGTACAGGTAGTGAATATTGAATTATTTATTTATATTTGAGCGAGGAATCAGGGTGGCGGTATTGATGATTTTAACATAAACCCCCTTTAATTAACAACATCATCTCTTTGCTACTAACAAAATTAATATATTTATGTACTGGGTGGTCTTATTTAATTCTTAGAACAAACTAAGTTTGAAATACATTTTAAGTGCACAAATCTCGAGTACTGAATTCGGAACAATTAAGTAAATAGCCCTTTAGTCCTGAATTCGGAAATTGTGAATCCAGAACATACATTTATATACAGAGTACCTACGTAAAATGTATTGCAACAAGTGGAATGACGTGCAAACGGCTTTGCAAAGTGATCGTTTTCTGAAAGTAAGGTCTCTGCATAAACGAGCTTTTTGATGCTTCACAACAAAGAACCTATAGACAATTTTTTATAGACAAACTGCAGGTGTAACGTGGATCTTTAGATTTTGAAAAAGTACCTTGATACAAAAATCGATATTTTTAGAAACAGCTTTGAAGGAGATTTTGAGAAAACAAGCTTTACGGAAGGAAATCATTTATATCATTCGACCTCATTGTTGTCTCATGGATATATGTAAATGTTTGTCATCACAAGCAGAACTTCTATTTTTCCTTTGAGTATTATGGAGCTTTTGAACGATTCTATTTCCCAGATCCTTTGTAGTATTAGGAAACCTACCGTAAAATTTACTTTTTAGGAAGACTCGCTCAGTGATAGACTTAACATTGAAAATAAAACTTTAAAGTTTTATTTTAAAATTCAATTTTGAGAAAACAAGTGAAGGCGACTAGACCACGTTTTATTCGACGTAGTGTTGCATCTATCCCAGCTGTTACATGACGGCAATGTAACTTTTCCTTACTAGGTTTCTCAACGGTTCTATTCCTCAAGTCCTTTGTAGTCTCAGAAAATACCCGTAAAGTCTTTCTATGAATAGACTGACTCATTGTGAAGTGAGCGAGCCCGCTTAGCACGTCATAGCCTTTGTCTAATTTTGTCAGTTTTTATGATATTGTTGTAAATTCCCCACTATTTGGGACAAGATAATTTTGTAATTAAACAATCAAGTGCCTCAAACGCGTCTCAAATAGACGAATTAAATTCTCTATTATGAATCTTATTTAATTTTAGATAAAGGCTAATTTTTTTATTTTTTAATAATATATTATTTTATTATTTTGTATTGTTATATTTATAATGAAAATTCATAGAGAAAAATGTATCACCCCGGCTGGGAATCCCTAGATAGTGGATATTAATATTTATCACATATGTTTTAGTAGAGGTATTGTTTAGTAGAGTAGAGACTCCAACACCTTGCTCTATAAAATACCTTAAATTTTTAATGAATACCTTAAATAAAATAAATTTAATAATATAATTTAATGTAAATCATTAATTAAACATAATAAAAATTAACCTTCATCTAAAATTTATAAGGAATATAGTAAGATTTTTAAAAAGACGGGGTTCCGTTTCTCTTTAAAGAATCAAAGACACCAATTCCATTAAATTTAAAAGTGTGCCTTCTATTGAGTTAATCAAGAAATAAAATTATCAAGTTGTCATAACAATAACATAACCTCACTTTTATTAGGTAACTATTGAATTTTTGTAATTGATTATTATAATCGATTAAATAAAATGTAATTTTAATTTAAGGAAAACCTTTAATTATTAGTCAGGTTTGCAACTTACATCACCATAAAACCTGAAATTAATTAACTATACTGTAACATCCTAGTAGCCAGGATGTACAATATTAATGCTCACGGTGCTCAAGGTTAAAAGGAGAGCTGGTAGGTTGGTTCGTCGATGATAGCTACTAAAAAATAACGATTTGCTGCTTGGGCGCAATTCTAGAAACCTAGAAAGAAGGGGAATGACCAAATACACACAATCATAACAAAAACACAACACGATCATGTAAAACGTATAATTAATATTAAGATTTAATAATGTAATATAATGTAAATAGTAACAGTAGTAATAACAAATATACGAATAAATTAATAACAAAGCTGCAAAACTAAATAAAACAATAGTCACCAAGGGCTAAACAAACACCCTACTATAATAAGAATAAATGGCCACACTATGGTATGAAAAATGACCACAGATATGACTAACAGCCAGTATAATAAATGTACTACAAGATTTTCTGATAAATAATCGATAACAAAAATGTCAATAATGAAAGTTCTTTTTTGTATACAAACAATCAAATTCTGCTATCCGACATTCTACATCATCTAATTAAATTTGTTATATCCTTGTCATATCTCTTATTTTTGTGTTATCTGGCTCATCCAGGTGTCAGATTAAAGCTAGTTCTTGGATCTTTCAGATTATATCAAGAAACGTGCAACGACTTTGCAGAGTAAAAAAGTATCAGCCTCTCTGAAAGATCCAGAAACTAGCTTGAATCTGACACCTGGATGAGCCAGATAACTCAAGAAATAAAACAAAAGTTATGACAATTTTGGTAAGATGATGTTCTGGTAGCAGAATTTGCATCAAAATCGAAATTTTTCAAAAAATTTCTACTTCGGCCATTTTCATCAAAAAAAATCTGAAAAAATTAATTTAATATAATTTTGTATGTATCAATGCAAGGAAAAAAATTGAACAAAATCTGAGATATGTTTTTAAATTATGTGATTTGGCATGGAATTAGCCATGTCGGACTAACCGTTTTTTATTTACTAGTGGTCAAAATATGTAATTCTCATAACATTCGTGATAACAATTTTCTTTACAAAATCATATATCCGAAAATAGCTGCGCGACATTCAATATCCAACTTTTTTGTAGGAAATTTAATTCTCGTTAACGTTTATAAAATCCATTTTGTACGTAGGAGTAGCCAAATTTGAAATATTTACGAAAAACGCGTAAAAACGGCACTTTCCGGAATGTCAAAAAATGACAGTTGCTGAAAAGAATTCTATCTCAGAAACTATTGAAGGTACGAGGTTCGATAAAAAATTAAATTGTGGGGAATCTTGTCAGCTACATTTTCATGTAGCTGATCGGATCATTGATGCCCATAAAATTAATACTTTCTGAAATATTAGCGAAAAAGCAATTTTGTCCGCCATTTTTCCAAGATGGCGCAGCCGGCTCATCACCCACCAAGGTCCATTCATGTGTATGTATACCTAGTGCTTTAGATAGAATTATGCATGCATCAAAGAACCTTGATCACGATCACGCATGAGGAGTTGTGATACGTTTCTCAGCACCACATTTTAAGCGTATATATCAATTTTCAGCTTTTCCCAAATATTTTTCTTTTCAAAACGTTATTTACCTGAACTATGGTACTAATTGTAAGTTACTTGGAAATTGGATTTCGCGGCCTGTATTGTGTTTACTTCGCGTACGGTTTCACAAAAATTATATATTTTTAATAAAACACAACTGAAACATATCTTATTGGTTTTATTTTGTTGAATCAAGAGTTATGAGCATAACTTTATAGTTTTTATTCAGTTTTAAAATCACCTCCACACTGAAAAATATCATCACAATATGACAATGGTAAATTTGAATAATTTTATGTTTTATGTTAATTGCAACAAGTTTGGAGTTAACTGGTAATAAGAAATCAATCTTTGTCATCAACTGTAATAACTACGTATATAAAATTATAATAATTTAATTTTGGTGTTAATTAATATCAATTTTTCAAAATATTTAACAAAAAAATTAATTAGAAAGGTTATAATGAATTTATTTATTACATAGGTTCCACTTTATTCCATATTGCATATTTAAAGAAATTGTCTCAAACTTTTTTCTTCTCTTACGTCACCGCGTGGTTAATACGATGGAATTCAAATATTCACTCGTGCAAAACCTATTTCTTTCTTTAAATTTCGTTTGAATTCTATATGTAGCGCACTCTGTCGAAAAATACTGCAACTAAAAAGCAAGCGCATTTTACCCCATTTGGCTGTGCATCTGTTAGGTTTATCTGTGCTTTTTTCTTGTTCAATTACTGTAAAAATAATGTAAATGTTTAGCATCACAGGTTTTAGAAAATAAGTTGAAATTTTTATAAAGAAATTGATTGTTACAAATAAATATTAGTAAAACACTACTGATCCAATACAATTACTTCCCTTAGAATCTGATACCAAGCGGTACTGATTACCTAGAGAAGTACACCTCCGCCAGTATCATTACAACAATTAAGTACTTCCTTTAGAATCTGGTACCAAGCGGTATTGATTACCTAAGGAGGTAAAAACTCCAACAGTAAAAGTGCCAGTATACTGTGTCTAGTGAAGTCTAAAATTGAACTTTACAATGGACATTATCTACATTTAAAAAAAATTTGTATTGTTAACGAAGACATTTTTATGGCCAACAAACAGATTTTTTATAAATAAGTCAAAGTCATTACCGTGTTGATAAGTATACATAGCTATAACATTTCTTCTGGGAATGATATGCCTTGCATGTTTTTAAGACTTATATATTTAGTGCTCTGAACCATCCCGTATATTGTTAAGTGGCAAAATCGGCTCTGCCTGTTCATATAAAGAAATATTTTTATGTACAACATGGTTGGACTGACAACGTGTTTTTTCTTAACTCGTAGACAAATCGATTGTCCGAATAACAATTTTGCAAAAAATATTTATTATTATTAATCGAAATTTAAATGTAATTAATTAAAATAATAATTTAACAATTATTGTTTTAACAATAAGGTAATTTTCAGTTCTGGCCAATTCTGTCCAGATATGGACAGTTAAAACCACTTTTGATCACAGATCTACTGATGATAATATTATTGATTTCGATGGATTGAAAGTATAATACAGTTAAAACTGTCGTATTACAAATAACTAATATTGGTTACAAATGTTTTTCTACGAAAAAATGTGTCATGTTTGTTTATTTTTGAATTTGTCAACAAGGGCTAAAATTTAATAATGTGATTATAAAAATAAGAATTCGACGTTTGGGAACATTTAACATCATTTTAACCACCATCGTTTACATACAACTGGTAGCGCCCAATACAGTTTTTAAATAATAATATGTACGTATTTCTTCTTCAATCTGAAATCAATTATTCTTCTCAATTAACACATATAACCTGAAAGTTTCAAAAGCTATAGGAGTCCCTGTTTTAGAAGCAAAAATCACTTCGGGTGTTTAAACATGTGTAAAGTAAGTCTTACAGTTTCTTAATATATTAGCTAGCGGGTGAATTTACATTAGGTATAGTGCATCATAAACTCAATGGGTCCATTCATTCATAATTTTAGAAGCAGAATTGTCTAAATCTGCAATGGCTTCTGAATTCAAAACAGTCTTCTATACACACAGAAGAGTAAATCATATAAGCCTCCTAACGCACATAAATACATAAAGATGCTTATATTTTTATATTTCATAAATCTCTTTTAAATCTAATCTACCCACAAACCCATAAAAATACATAACATTTTATTTTAAAGTTTACCCAATAAAAGATTCTGAAACTTATAGCCGTATAACTTTTTGATTTTAAATAAAAGAATTAATTCTATTACACAATATTGGCGTTGTAAATTTTCATAAGGACCACCACATCCTTAAACAATAAAATAAATAAAACATTTTTTGTTGGGAGATATTAAAGAATAAAAAAATTATGTTTTGTAATGTACAAGTGTAAGCAGATATAATTTATATGTTTCAGTGTAGGTTGACAAAATTTAAACATTTCAATCATCCAAATTTGCATAGTGTTCTCAAGATTTTGTTGTATTACTTCAATTTACAATAACAATAATGAAGGTGAAAAAATAATTTATGAATATATGCAAATAAATGAAATATAATTCGCTAGAGAAAAACATGTTATTTTTTTACCATGTTAATACGTTAGACCATAAATTTGAAATTTTAGAATTTTGTGAACATTTGAATACTATTTTAATTTTTTAAATAAAGTCGATATTCCTCTTTAATTTAAGAGACTAGAAAGATCTGTACTTTAATTAATTATAATTATTGTGTTAACTTTTTTTTGCATTAAACCAAATGGTAGCAGCTATGGGAAAGTTTACATTATCATTAACCTAACAAAAGTGCAATTGAGAAAGTAACCCTTTCATTTCTTGTTTTGTCTGTAGTAAGTATTTAAACTATCACTATCAAGAAAATTTTACAAGTTGGTTTGCAAATGGTTCTGACTTTAAATTACTATAATTGCTACTTAAAAGCTAATCCCTGCAATTTACATCTCACTATAAAACCTTCAATTACAGTACAAATATACAGCATTTAGTTGTGTGCATTACCTAAACGAACTTCCGGTTTCTTTAAGAATTATCCTTTATGGCGTATTCAGGCGGAAGTGACTCGAATGTCACCTCGGTGCACATACTGAAATGATTTCTGCCTCTCCATTATAAAGTCTTTTTATAAAAACACCGGTGGCACATATTAACTATAAAATGTGGATGCTTTACTGAAATAAAAGATCGGTCTGTGTTTGGTTTTCTTGACTGTTAACTCTCGATGTTTTCAGTTCCCACGTTTTTTTGCTCGATTGCTGGTGATTTTGGGTTATGATAGTCACGTCTTTGTACGATCACTTCTTTTTAGATGCAAACTAGAACGGTTTTAATACAAACCACACACACATAGAAATCGATCGTTTTTAGATTGAGGTTTTCCCAAGCTGTCAGTTATAGAAATTTTTGTTATAATTACTTTTTTTCAGAATGTGTAAGATGCTTTTTGCTGATTTTTTTATAACAGTTAAATTTTAAGCTTAATTTCACACCTTGTAATCAAATGAATAGGGCAATAATAATTCAAGGTTGTTTGTTGACCTATAATTTGTGCTCTTTAAAGTAATTCCAGACGTAAAAAAGGTAAGTAAACAAATACTCGTACATATAAATACATTTTATTAGTACATATATCAAGTCTTTTCATATTCTATACAGGGTGTCTCAGAAATAACGAACAATAACGCAGAGGGTTAAAAAGCGTCCGAGGTAGAATCTAAAACTAAAGAAAAAAAAACTCTACCTTTAAAAAATTTTTTTTGTAAATTTTTTAAAAATTGTTTGCAATACTTTTTGCTAATACGGTCCTGTTATATTTTGCATCAATTTGATAATAAATAATAAGTCATCCAGCATTGGGATAGTCAAAACATTGTAAACCGATATGTGTAGAGTTAAGCAAAAATTCGGAGAAGTCGATTTAAAAACACGTATATTGGTCAAGGTTACGTCTTTATAAACACCATGACATATCACCGTAATAAGCGTTTTTGTTCTAAACTGCATAGTTGCAAAAAAGTCCCAAACGTTTGATGATAGTTCATCAAACTAATAATTTTTATTATCAAGAGTTTATTTGAAGGTGTTTTCCGTTTTAAATAAAATAGATTAATGGTAAAAATTGCTCTTATTTAATAAATTGCGTTTTTGTAGTTTTTTGAGTAAACCACAATCGGGCCGCAAATTCAACCTGGCGGCTCCCTAATTATGAAAATGTTCTTTTTAAAAGGTTAATTTATCTTCTGTTTACTTTCGAATGTTATTACAGAACGTAAAAATATATTTATGTTTTGTATCCTTTGTTTAAATTGCGTTTTGTTTATTTTACATAGATCAAATTTCACTATGTGTATTTTTGCGGAATGTTTAGTCCAAAATTTTATTTACAAGCACAGAATACGAAAGAAAGAATTGCTATAAATAAGGAAAGTCTGCGAAAGGGGATGTTTATAACAAAGAGAGTTTTTGATTATTGACTTACGTTCATTGAGAAATTTCGAGCCCAAGATCATTTTTGTAAAATTTTATTTCAGTTTTAATGAAAAGGTTTACTATTAGTTTTAAATATTAATGCTTCAGATTCTAGTAAAATGTATTAGCATCGTATTTTTTAAATTACGTTCAACGCCGCCACACATAAAGAATTCCCTTATTGAAATATGATATCAGATGCTCTCTTTAAAGTAAGATGTTTTAAGCTGTTATTAGACCTTGAATTTATTTTAAAATAAACAAACCATAACATGGCAAAACGGAACGTGTCTTATTTACGAGTGTTTTCAAGATCAACTCATTTGGGTATTTTGCGGCATTGACAAAATTGTGCTGTATTTGCAAATGCTGTAAAGTTCAACAAACTACAGTCCTCAGCATTATGCGACATCAGGAGATTGTGGAGCAGAACGTGCAGGACCGGACTCAAAACTTGAACCTTAAATAACTCTGAAAGTAAATATTTTAGAAAAAAAAGTTATGGGAAAAACTTTCTCTACACATCATCAACTATCTCGTATTCACGTATTGTACGTTATTTTTGAGACATGCTGTATATCAAAGGTTTAACATTTAAATGTCTGATGTCAGTAATGCTAGTAATGACCAAGTGCACTTATTTTAAAATTAATACACTATTACATTCATGCTATTACTTACAAATTTGTTCTTAGAAGGCCATTTCGAAAACCACCTGTCAGTGGTCATAATTGAAATGCAACAAAAAAAATTACGAGCACAGTTGACACTATAGATAGTGTTTCTGAGTCGCTACAAATTTTCTATTTTTGCTTTCGGGAATTACCATGAATGCGGGTTAGTAATTTTTCATATTGAAACATAACTACTACTCTATTTAATAAAAAGCACAGCAGTACACAAATAAATTCACCTATCATAACATTCTGTCTTTTTTCTCTTTTATGGCAAAACCTTTCCTATTTAGTGGTGTATTGTTTGTCGGCAACTTTTAAACCGTTCATAGTTTTTACAAAACATTTTTCCTTAATATGAGCACGATTCAGCCAAGCATTATTTCAAATATTCACCACTTTGCTATTTTCTGGAAACAATACCTGCTAATACCCACAACTTCTTATTCTCTCTGGTTTATTGAGTGGTCATAAATATCTCCATAAGTCAAATAAAATAAATTCAAAATAGCTGTAAAAACACTATAAATAATTATTTACATTTACAAAAACTACCAAAATTGTCTTGCAACTCTTTACCCCTTGAAAACGACTGCCTGTTAACGTAATCGAGACCATACTTGAATATGAGTTTAAATAAAAACATTCTGTTTAGGTTTTAAGAAAGGCTACTATTTAAAAATATTAGTACCTATTCATAAATAAGATAGCAGATTTCGGATGTAAGCTCTTTTTGAATATAATTGAATAGTAAGTACAAGTTTACTTTTAATGAATGGACTGGCCAGGTAACTTATCTACCGATAGTTTCCTACTCAAACTGACCCCTTCTTCTTTATTGACTGTTTATCGACTGTTTCGATCGGCTGTTTACTGATTTCTTAAAAAAAACTGGTTAAGAAAACCACCTTTGTAAGGCGACACTCTTTCTCAGGACTGCTTTATTTAACTAATAATTTGCTCAAGAAATTGAAACAAATAAAATTTTAATTCCAAAGTAAGAGTTTTAATTGAATATCTTGTATACAAAAGTCCCGTGTCTCAGATTATTTATTCCGGGACTAGAGATAACAAAAATTTAGCAAGTTTTCCAGGTCAAAGACACTATGTGATACAAGGAATAGTTGATGGAGGATACGTAAAAAGAACGTATAAGCATTCCTAAATGCTAACAGCTAACTACGGCAGACTAAAATGTTGTTTATAGCGTCATTATTGAGAAGCATGTATGCATGTCGAAAAACGAGTAGTCTTTTTATGCAGTTCATGGAGTCTGACAACATCGTTTCTGGTGCGCTGCAACTCGTTAATGAACCTATGAACATATATGAAAAAATAAAGAGAAATAACTATCAAGCGATTAAAGACACCCGTTAGACGCAAGTTATTTTCAACATTCTGAAAATTAGCTGCAAGGTCTCATTGACTTCTCCCAAATCAACTTAGAAACTTAGAGAAGTTTGCAACTATGTCCAGACATGGGTCTACGCAAGGTGGAAGTGCTACTCTGGCTAACAAAAATAGTTTCTTTTGACCATTGAAGTGTCTGAATAGAGCAAACATCCGTTTTTCAAACATGGATCAAAGCGTATAAGTATCTTAAATATGTTCGTGTTCAAGAACACAAACAGAAAAAACAGATTCATTCAGAACACCGAAACATAATAATTGTGTTCCACAAGCCCTTAATGCTTCATATTGACATAAGCATTAATAAGTTTGGTCAAAATGCATTATTTGATTGTTATTCTAGAAGGAATAAGCTTTATTTTGAGCAGTAGAAAAGGTTTTGTTCCGTTATAATGATATAATGAATCAAAGGCACCCACAAACGGCATGTTTTAAAATTTTTTCTCCCCAGTACCTCAAAAATGTGACGTGATAGGAGAATTTGGCTAATATAGTCGATTGCTGGAGCATCTAAGTGCAGTTTTATTCTCATCAATCTTTCGACCTGAAAAGTTTGACTTTTGGCTTTTTATTCAAATTATTTTTGTTTGATTTGATTCAGGCTCTAGAAAAGTCTATTTTAAGTATCAAAACTCTAAAGTTTGATTGCATAAAATTCCGACATTTTAGGACGACATAACCAATCATTCTATTTCTGAAGGACTGCTATAATGCGAGAAAGAGAACAAATGTTTATGCAATGATTTTATGCAAATTTTATTCGATTAATAAAATTAATATTTTTGACCAAAATATCATGATTTTCGGCCATACTGCATTGTTAAAACATACCTATTATATAGCTGCTCTTTAGAAGAACAACTGAAGTTCTTAATGAATAATTCTCAAGTTCTCAATAAATTTTGAATGTTAAAATTTTTTATCAAGTTCAAAACTGTAGTCTCTCATCTAAAACACACGCACGCACACTTTTATTTCTTGATAATATATTACTATTATTTAGTACTTAGGTATTCGGTTAAATGATCAACAAGGGTAGTTAATCAAATCTAGGTAAATTGATTAAAATACAGTTGATCAATTATACGTAAAACGTCAATTCAAGTAAGTAAATCGATTTGTTATCAATCAATCAAACTCACACCTTTAATAAAGAATATAAGCAAGAATATGTGTAACATCAAAAAACAAAGTCAGTTCATCAACGGGGACAATTGATCAAATATGGCAATATATACAATTGGTCAAATAAAACAACTTGTCCTTAATCAATCAATCGCACTGAAATAAAAATAAGTAATCGTGTCACAAACCAAGTACTATTAAGGTCTCCAAGAAATTAGAAATGAAAGAGTGCATAAAACTTATAGTTTAGAAATACCGGAAATAAAGTGTCCCTACCTTGAATAGTGATAAAATCGAATTCTTGAAAGCTGTTGCAAATTGTTGTAGTCATAAATAAAAAAAAAACTTTTATGTTTATTGAGCTAGTGTTATAAAGTTTTTATTGCACGCTAATATCAACAAGATATGTATGATAAATGATTTATGAATATTTTACAAACTGGTTGCTAAACAACTTAGCACATATAAATCTAAGCACGTTAATATATTTACAAGTACATGGCATAATTCACAAATTAAAAAAAATATATTAAATACAATGAATACTTTAGTAAAGCGTTATGATCGTAGATAAAACGTTGTAAGATACACGTGTAAAAAGTCTCTGCATTACACTACATCTGTGTCTCAAAGGATGTTGAGTGTGTCTCATTGAGTGTCTTAAAGGATGTGAGTGCAATGAAGAGACTTTTTACGTGTTTTTTCGAGACGTATTTTACGAGACGTTTTCCAGTAAACCATTGCAACTTTTCTGTTGAATATGATGAAAAATGAATAGATCGAAAAACAACAACTCGCCTTTTTAAATTTACTTTTTTAATAAAAAACATGTCTTAAATGTCTTAAAACATGTCATGTAATACAATATGACAAACATACCTATAACTTGATACACATGATAGAAACCATTTTTATTTTATTCCTGTTGTGTTCTTTTGTGTTTAAATAAAATATACCCAATTATTATCCTTAATTAACTTTATTAATATTGAGTGAGCAGGGAGCATTACACACACAATGCATACACTGTACAAGATGTGTGTCCTCCTAGCCGACTCAAGTGATACTGACGGACGGGCCAAGATTGGCTAGTTACATCACTACAAATAAATGTTGACAACTTCAAGTTACTTACATAACAATTACTAAGGCACAATTTGGCACAAATTTGTTATTTTTATTGAACGCTATGTAGTAATACATCTAATAACAATCGTAACAAATTGCCAATTGATTAATGACCTCCAACATTTTACAAGTAAATATGGAGATGGAGTAGTTAGTGGTACGAAAAATTACTTTAAAGTGATTCTCCTGGGTAGCAAAGACGTAAGTCTTACTTTCAATACTACTGTAAGGTCCCGTTACTTTAAAGGGTTAAGCAATGATCCCAGGCAGGTGGCAGAAACATTCAGTACTACTTTAAAGTTTTGAAAACTTTAAAGTAGCTTCGGACAAGTTACTGCTACAATCATAATACCACTTTGAAGTTGCAACGACTTTAAAGTAATTATACTAAGTGGCAATACCGTTTCACGTACTTAAAAAGTTACTTAGAAGTAATGGAACTACATAGTTTCAATAAATAGTATATACAACTACACAATTACTAAAATATTCTGAATTGAAGTAATTAAACCCATAAAGTGATAAATTTAGTTGTAGTTACGTAACAACTACTCAATAAAAGTTTCGATTTCAGTTACTGCTACTTAGATGCTGCTTGGGTTTGTTGGAAATATAGAAAAATATACATTTTATTGGTATACAACAAAACTTATACTATGATTTAATTACAATAGTTTCTTCATTTTATTTTATGGTGATTGTTCAAATTATGTAATAAAAACAATTTCACCACCTTCAGTTTAGCATTTATTCGTAACTTTGATCAAACGAAGTTTGATTACATATGCCGCATTCTTCTATTATTTAAATCTAATTGACTGATGAAGGGTTAAGTTTAATTGCCCGAAACATGTATCAACTTTAACTACGGGTTAAAATATCAATTAAATTTCTTGTATATGGACATTTTAATAATTGTTGTTTAAAAGTAAATATTTTGTAGCTAATACTTACTTACCGATAAAGTTTTTATCAAAATCAGAAATATTCCTAATATCATATTGTGGTGATCTTTGAATATAAAATAAAATACAATATATCCACCGTTCCAAATATAAACATAAATTATATACGGTGGATTGAAATGAGAATACACCACAGATATTTTTCTTTATTCCTCTCAGCTAGCTCAGGTTTGCTCAGTAAAGCATAAATTATTTGAATTACGAGACTCTTATTTACTTTTATGCCTGGAAAGAAAGAAAAACTTATATCGTAAGCACTAAAGCTCCTGCAAGCTGGACAACTGCTACTAAACTCATATTCATCAATTAAACACATATGTAAAATTGAAAACACATACTCTTTATTTAACGAACAAAAATAAAAATTCAAATGGAACGTCAAAAATAAAAATAAAAAAATGTTATTCAAGATAATACAATTGGTAAATTGAGAAATGAATTCTCAGGTTTGCTCAAACGTTAAAAATAATTGTAGTGGCGCGACATAGGATCAGTACGGTCATTCGTTTGAACAAACCAACACAAATGAAATTTGTTTAGAAATAAAAATATTTGTCAATTGAAAATAAATTTTATATAAAGAAATTTAGTTGTTTTATTTACTTCAAATCAAATAATTTTGAAAAGAACTTAATAAACTAAACCAAATAATTTTATATTTGAGGATGAACTTTACAAGTTAATTATTATTTATGAACTTAACTAGAATCATTTATTATAACCAACCTTGTATATTACGGTATATTTTCCCTTTTAAAAGTTAATTCTTATCATTGGTAACACTGTGATGAAACCAATCAGCTGACTTCTTGTTTATAAAATCGATATGTAGATCGATGTCAAAAAAATAAATTCACTTGAATTTATTTAAATAATCACATTCACTTTCAATAATGTTTACACAATAATTAAATCTTCTTTTAATCCTTGAAGATTGTCCAGGTAACACTTTTAGTTTATTTTGAAAACTTTATTTATACAATGACATTTATGTCAAAACATATGGTTAACTATCTAACCTCAAATTAATTACAGATATTATCCGGAGTCGGGCATAAGTTCTGCCTTCTACGTTTTATAGACTGACTTTGTTACAATTTGCCCCAGCTTTTATAGTTTATGCCAGAACAAAGAAAACTATGACACTTTTTCAAAACAATAAAACATCCAGTAAACTCATGACGTCACTAATCCGGGACAGCTGATATTTTCTCTCACTAATCTTAATTCTGTTATTATAGGATTGTAGCCCTTGAAACGAAGATCAATAAAGTATAATACATTTGACAAATAACGTTTGACAATGTACAAAACTCATTACGATCTAATTACATATAGAGTTCAACAAATCAAGGTTCATCCGTTACAAACTAGTTACATGAATACATGACATAGGTAATACAAATACTTTCTCCATAGAAACATCTTTACAATTTAATATAAACATGATTTTTACAGTACGCAATACAATGAATAAGCCAATTGATGCATATACAGATTCCAACTTAAATATAAAATCAACATTAATTAAATTATGCTCAAAATGTCCAGCATACAGTACTCTAAACACTTACATCAAAACAATGGTGAGGAAAAACAGGATAAGAGTCTATAAGAGTCATATCAACACGAACGACAGAATTCAATACCTTCATTAATAGAAGTGACCAGAAATCTTGTAAACAGATTCAAAAATTAATTGTATTGTATCAGTCATAATAAGATTGACCTAATTAATCTATTTTCAGCTAGTTAGCAACATAAACTTGAGCTGGTCTCCTGGAATATAGAAAAATCTATCTAACGTTAAACATCGTAATATGTAAATTTTAATATGGAAATTACTTCTTCCTAACAAGTGGGAAACCGTCCCAAAGTAACATGGGTTGCATAAACATGATTATAATCAAGCAATCTAACTAATTTATATCCTTTTTCTAAAAATAAAGCCTATTATTATTATGCATGAGAAAGCTAGGTTATGTTTGCATGAAGTCATCATTCTTAATTTTTAATTTAAGTATTAATGAACCTAACTGTGGTCCTATCTATAGCCTTTATATTAATTATGTCCATGACATAGCATATCCCTCTTTTAATTTAAATCCGATATAAAAATATTTGTATTAACGTTTCTGTTCGGTCGATAAAATTTTCAATACAGTGATTTGATATCACCTCAATATATAAAAGATTGGCATTGAACTAAACATTAATGAAAATTAAACGTTCCCCTAGGCAGGCAATACAGAACTTATGGGGTGAGGTATAGCAGGTTAGGCTGCTATTACTGAGAGATCCGTACACGGGTGACTAGTTTTACACACCAACCGCCTATCATTACTCTACGAGATTATTTTCAGCTATTCATTTTTACAAGGTCAGTCGACCTGGAAGACCTACATACGTTTCAAAACGGTTATGATGCTATGGCGATCCTGGAGATCGAATCCACGACTTCGAGATTGGTAGTCAAGGTCCATATCCGCTGAATTACCAGGCTACTCATTATAGTATATACGTTCTATAGAAATGTCTTTTTTTAACTACTACTGTCTACACTATCTACGTTCTACAACTTCGATTCTATAAAATACACGGAACCAGTTATCACGATAGTTGAGTATCGGAAACTATACTATATGGATGGATATCTCACGAAACGATGGGCTGTTTAGACGTTGGATTATAAAAGATACCGGTACAGTGTACAATTATCAAGCTAATCACCTGACCGGTAGAGAATTTAGGTGCTAAAACTTTCTGGTATGAAATCTCATGATTTCAACTCCCTCGCTGAGTCACACCATTACCATGAGGCAATTTTTTAGGCTTTATGAGACTTCGTCTTGCATGCATCACTAGTTCCAAGTTTTGTTCGTTTATCAACTCTCATCAGGATGCAAACCCAAAATAAATGCAGAATTGTTAACAAAAAGTTCACAGAGCAAATTAGTCTATTATGCTTGGGTTTAGTATGACTCACACCTGCAATGCTTCGTGCTAATAATCACGCTCATAACGTTACTTCTATGTATTTTCGTCTTGCAGGTCTTTAGAGTCTTTGTTCAAAACGAGCAACTGCTTCTCAAGGCCTGCTTATCTGTATTCTTTTATTTAGTACCTGTATTCTTTTCCCTAAACCTTCAAATTTAATTTTGGGGTAACTAACTTATTAAATGGGGTCGTTTTTAGATCGAAACAGTCCTTGCATGTAGTGTTGGCAATAATTTTGTAAATTGTTTGATTAAATGATTATATGATTTTTTTAGAAATGTCCAATATTTCTGTTAAAGAATTTCAATACATACCTAGAAATATTAAACCTATAAAATTTTATTTATTTTCAAATATTAAATCGAGAATGTAATAAAACTGTCATAATTATGCATATTTAAAACACTAACATGAACTGCTACTGTTCGTTACTAAAACTTTCAAAAGGCTGGAAAAGTATTTATTCGTGGAAAGCATTAAATGTCAGACTTGAGAAAATTCATAGAACTTTATTTTTAATATTTTATTTTATTTGTTTGCTTATTATTCCCATCAAACCTTTTATATTCGCATAATAATACAAAACTGGTCCGACAAATTCCAACTGAAATTCTCCTTTCTAGGACATAAGAAGAAAAACAGGTGGAGCAGCAGTTTACAGGTCGGGTTGAAGTGCTTTTTAGAATCAGGTTGAGGTATTACGATCGGGACTGAGCAGGTATTTTCTGTAGTGTTTATATGGATACAGATTTTATAGGGATGTTGGGTCAGGAGGCAGGGCGTGACCGGATCCTGGGAACATCCGTAGCCCCTTTTTCTGATCACACGGGAAACGGAAATAACCGACTTACTGGTCACTTGCTGCTTTTAAGAAAAAATAAGAATAATCGCAATTTTTTGTTATCCGCAAGGTTATGCTGGTACTATACAAGAAAGGTCAGATAGTGAAATTTGCATTTTTTTGTATGTATTAATAATTTATTGCAAAGGCAGATGCTATCTGTAGTTTGTGCCATTTTTATAGGTTGGGTATGAATAATTGATGGTAATGATGATAGTTATTGCATTTTAATGAAACTTTTGTTATTAGTTATTACATTAAATAACCTGTAACTTTAATATAAAACATATTTTAATCGTCCCTCTTTAGCTAATAACGACAACGGAAACGGCTGTAGGAGTTTTTGTCACTTCTCATGTTTTTGGAACATTGGAACAGTCAAATATTTGAGATAAATGCGTAGAAATCGATGAATAGAACTAAACAGGTTAAGTTTAAATATTAAAACGCATAATGACATGACAGGAATATACCCGGATGCAATATCGAGTTACAGATTTATAAACCTAACCTAACAATAAAAAATAATAAAATAAATCATACACAATATAAAAAATGTTCTAGTAGTTTTTCCAAATTGATTTTTTTGTATAGTACACGAAAAATTATAATTTGTATAGAATTACATTATGGGGAGGTATTACTATGCAAATTTGCTATTTTAGGTTATAGTTTTAGAATAGTGTATTGATTTTACATAAATTAGAAATTACAATTAATTTCATGCACTAAAAGAAAAATTTAGATAAAATTTTCATTACTATTGTTAAGTAGATAAAACCTTTGTTCTAATTTGAACTAAATGAGAAGATACTTTGTTAATTTACAAGCAAAAACTTATTACAATACAGAATTGACATTTCATTATAAGTTCAGTATACTGATTCATATTCATAGATCGACCCACAAAATTTAAAGTAGAATCCACGACGATACCCTAGTACAGATAGATTAATTAAATCTGTGTGTACAGACCTCATTTGGCGTTCAATATAAGCACCGAATTAACATTAATCTCAATACGTATCACTACGATTATGTATACAATGCCAATCCGTAGTGTAACATACGGTAACCTATTAACTTGACAAACATTTAACAAAAGTCTAACAAATGATTTTATCCACACCACAAAGCAATATGAAATTGCAAAAGTTTTTATAGTAATTAAATAGGTATTTGATAAACTGTTTGATAAACCAACACTTAATGAACGCAGTATAATTAATTTTACCACTGCGTAACAAATCTGCATCAATTTTGAATACAACATAGAAGCATTTGTCAAAAAGCAACTTCTCTCGTTACTTGAGATTCATCTAACAGAGCTGATAAATGTTTTCCTAAACATTGATGTGTAACATGGAAAATAAAATTACCTGGATTTAGCACATCGGAAGATGTTTTTAGAAAACAATATCTTTGCAATTAAGAAAACAAAACTCCTACCGAAAATTGACTATTTTTTGTTTAACACATTTTAGAAATTATAAGTCTCTACAAATAGCCTAATGTAAGTTATAAATGTATCAATTATATTTCTTTTGTTGATATTCGCAAAAATCTTTAATGTCCATCCTTAGGCTACAACAGTGAATTAGAATTGCAGGAGTTTCAAACAGGCAGAAATGAAATCTGAAACTTTACATGAAATGTAAATGTAAACTGATTTCCAAAGACTGAGAAATAAATTCTTTCCGATTTCAGGTAATATCTAAGTACTGATTTAGGGCCAGTCCATAGAAATTTGAAAAACTTAATAACAAAATCAAGTTTAGCAGTAATCTCGATTTTCTGCGCAAATAAACAAATTGTCCATCGGAATAGAATGGGACATGTGTATGGTCCAGGAAGAGCTGTCTCGCATCACTTGTGGATGCTCAGGAAACTCAATGCCGAATGACAGACCGACACGATATGGATTTTATATTTTTTTGAACTCACTATCTAGAAAGCAGTGTTCGACGCACTGTCTAGTCAACCGGGAACACTTGTTTCCCGGTTAAGTAAACCGGGAAACACTCAGTGGTGCCAACTGCCAACCCTTGCAAAATTTAAATACCTTTTTTACTGCAAAATTTCTGCCGAAAAACAATCTGTCACATTTGTCAATTGCAGTCATGACTTGCTTTGGTTTATTTTTTTAAATAAAAGTTGTGAAATCAGATAAAAATTTTATTTGACATTTATAACAATGACTACGTTCGTTTCAAAAAGTATTGTACAATTCTCTTGCGTGAACAATGTTCCCGCACTCGCATCGTAAATAACTATTTGTTGATTGGAACAATTGAATGGAATTGATTATGGAACCCCGGATAGCGAATCTCGTGGAAATTAACTGGCAAGTAATTTTCGAACTTTTAAGTACCATTCGGATAATAATTTGGGCTCGGGCGATAGCAATTTTGACAAAACTAACAATGTCGTATTTATTATTAAAAACCTCAAATATCGAGTTTAAGCACAATTGAACAAACTTTATCTATTAGCACATTGAAATAGCATGCAACATTGTTAGGCCATAAGTTCGCCCTTTTGTTGAGTTTTCCAGGTTCAAGGTTCTTCACATTATTTTAGGATGCCCCGAAACTACATTTCAAATTTTAATTTTCTAGATCACCAAAAAAGGAAAAATCCCAGGAACAGACAAACAGACTAACAGACATCGTTTTATATTTTTTTAAATTGTAGTTTTGTTACAATTGACCCTTTACTTCTGGATTCCGAATTTCATGGAAATTAACTGGCAAATATGAATTTTTGAACCTTTAGGTAGGGATTTACATAGGCTCAGGTGGTAGTAATTTCAAAAAACTAACAACAGTATCATGTTTAACAGCACAATTGAACAAACTTTAATATTTGACCCATTTTGGAATACCATGAGGCCTTCTTAGTGCCATAATTTCGCCTACTTCTAGAATTTCCCAGGTTTAGGATTTTTTCATCATTCCCTGGTGCTCAGGAAATTCCATTCCAAATTTAAATTTTCTAGATCACTGGGAAATACGAAAAGACCTCTGGAAAGAGAGACTATTGGATTTTTTATGTACAGTACTTTTAAATCCAGGCAGGGGGAATTCCACTCCCAGTAGTGATTTTTATTGTGTCAAACATCGCATTGGCACGCCACCTACAGTTTTACTTCCTATTCGAGAAGAAGGCATGTTTTTAATTTTTCTCCGCTATGAAACATTACCAGCTCGACCGGGGATCGAAACTGCGACTCTCGGATTATGAATCAAACATGTAACCCACTAATCCTTAAAAAGGCTAATAGAAATACATTTGATAAAGATAGATATCATGGCATACTTGCCAAGTTTTACATGTCAGAATCACAAACGATAATTAGTTTTCAAATATTCTATCTAGCAAAAAGGTTGCTATGGCAAATATGTAATATGCGGTTTTGCAAGCTCTTATTTGTCGTAAAGAAACTTTCGTTTTATCTTTTTTCTGATTTAATGGGCGGTCGCATACATATACGGCATGTTGCAGACATTTCTGTTTTCGACAAGTTTTTAACGTTTGTCTCATAAAAATGTCCTAAAAAAACTTGTACCCCGTATATCAGTTCAATACATCATGTCGTCGAATGAAATAATTAATATTGTCAGTACTACTGCAAAGGAAAAACAAGCGAAATAATAAACGAAAATGTTGGGTTCACCATACAGTACAGAGAATCTTCATTGAAGTATACTAAAAAATTGTATTGGTAAAGAAATGATTGAAAATCCAGTAAAATTCCAGTCATTATATAGAATATCTGGGGAAACATTTGAAATACTTTTGGACCGAGTGGGTCAGTATGATCATACAATACATTGTATTTTTCTACTATTTGCACAAATTTTATATTTAATGTTGGATTATCTTGCATTATTTTGATTTTTTTATCCATTCGCTTGCACTGATCAGCGACAAATAACGCTTAAATTCGAGCAAGCAGTGTCGTATAATGTTTGTAGAAGTCTACGACGTGTTGTCTTGCTGTACGAATCGTGACAAAGATACCTGTACAGGAAATGAAATGTCATGTCGAAAACATATCGTAAACAAATCAAATGTCGTATAAGTATGCGACCGCCCTAGGTATCCAATATTAAAATTTAAAAATTGTTACACAGTGTTGCCTAATTTAGAAAATTATAGATTATCTTAATTTGTTCAAGTGGAACACCTTGTATATTAGCTAATCCGTGGAAAGCACCGGTGAAGCCGCATCCTACGGTATATAACAATATGAATCTGCGGTAGGCTGTTTTGAAATTACTATTTATTTCGTTTTCCCATTTCGTTTACATATTATTGTAGGTAACTCTTTTGTTTTATAATATGGAATATATAGATGAATGTTGTTTATTTTAGTACTGCAGCAACTATATGCCATATACCTAATATTGTATATTGAGCAAATATATATCCTAGTTTATAAATAGGGTTGTGTATTTAAAGATAAATGTCAGTTACATTAAGACTTAAACAGGACTCCTAAATCACAAAATAGATAAAAGTAGAATTTTTTGGAACACATAACAACTCAAATAGCTGATTAGTAACTTTGCTAGCTCGGTTTGAATGTTCCTTACATTCCTTGAATGACAGTCCCATGTTCCTTAGATAGTTATAATTGCCTTCAAGAGCACTATTCAAAAAAGTAATAATATACAGTGTATGTAATGTAAAAAAGCACGTACATTTCACCACCCTGTATATAAACAAACAAAATGTATGGCATTACTAAAAGATTATAAATTATTTTAAGAGAAACAACTTTTATACAATTTTTTACAAAACTAAAAGTATCCGAGATAAGGTATACCTTATCTCGGATACTTTTAGTTATTTAGGCTCATACTAAACGGGCCACCCTGTACATATAACTTATAAGTCTGTTGTTGTTTATATGTTGTACACCAGACGTCGCCAAACTTCTTGGACCGTCCTTGATCCCTTCAAGAGTACCTTGACTTTTTATCGACCCCTCTATTTTACTATTCGCCTTTAACTAAAATAACTAAAATAAGTAAAATAACTTATACTTGATTGGCCTCCATGACTATTTTCATGACCTCGCTCCATCTTACAGGTCCTATTGATGCCACTGTTCCCACGACTCACTTCTAATTGCGTTGTCATTCAGGATGGAGGTAATCCAAGTTTACCGAACTAAATATTCCGTACAAATGATACGTCTTTTTTTATCGACCTATCGATGGTTTACTTTATAGATTTAATTACTTCAGTTCGGAATATTTTAGTAATTATGTAGTTGTTTTTACTGTTTATTGGAACTATGTAGTTCCATTACCTGTAAGTAGCTTTTAAAGTATGTGGAACTGTATTGCTACTTAGTATAATTATTTTAAAGTTGTTGCAACCTCAAAGTGGTATTATGATTGTAGCAATAACTTGCACGAAGCTACTTTAAAGTTTTTAAAACTTTAAAATAGTACTGAAGGTTCCTGACGTCTGAAGCCATTGCTTAACCTTTAAAGTAACGAAACCTTTCAGTACTATTGAAAGTAAAACTAACGTTTCTGTTGCATCAAAATTACTGTTAGTTCCAGTTACTATTAAAAATTACAACGAAGTGACGATAATTTCTATTAGGCAATCCAAACCAATGCGGTTGCTGTGGGAAAACATTCTAGTCGGAGCCATTAAATCACCATTTGACAGACCTAATAAATTGGCCTAATCGATCCAAATAATGATTAAAAAAAACACCATTTGCTTGCCTAATAGAGACATATCTGCTATAGGTTAGTTTGGAATTTGGTGGTTAATTGTGTTTTTGCACTGGTAGTAAGTAGTTGGGGTCAATACAAAATATTACTTTGCTGCCATTTACAGGGAACGGGGGTGAAGTATATTCCTTTTTTCTTTGTTTGCCACAATCTTAAAATATGCCATATCTAATTATTATATAGTAGCAGTTTAAAAAATATAATGTTAATGTTAATGATTAAATGTGAGGTTAATATTAAAAAAAGTTTTTAAAGTTCAAATGGGAACTTTGCAGTTACATTAGGAACTGGAAAGTGGTTACGAAAACGTTGACATCGTTTTATAGTAAGAATCACTTGAAAGTTCCAGAATTTTTTAACTTATTCTATATTTCGTGGTAACAGCAACCTTGAGGTAGAATTTGTTTAGTTCTATCGCTTCTATTAATTAGGTGACACAAACTTTAGGAACGCATTTTACAGTGAATTAGTATTCACTTTAAAGTGATTTTTTGTAAACTACTCCATATTTACTTGTAAAATGTTGCAGGTCATTAAACAATTAGCAATTTGTTATGATTGTTAATACTTAGATGTTTTACTATAATCTTCAATAAAATAACAAATTGGTACCAAATTGTGCTTTAGGTAAATAATATAAAAATGGTTTCTATCATGAGTATCAACTTATAAGTATTTTATTCATATTTTATTAAAAAATATATTTAAAAAAAATTCAAGCTATCATCATCACATTAAACAGAAAAGTTGCAATGGTTTACAATTTTGATATACTGGAGTGACAAAATAATCAAGCATTTCATTACTTCTTTGTAACTATTATTAATTGTGTATTACAAATAAAATAGTATCCATTTTGTGACACGATCGCAGCATTAGTATAGAAAATGTTAATAGAATATTTTTTTAAGTTGCACGAGAAACAGAGAGCGACTACATGACACATCGTGTCAAAGAGAAAAGAAGTTCCACGAAAGTAGCAATTACTACGCCACCACGTCCCCGCTTACGTAGCCTAAACCTAACCGAAACGTAGCTGAACAAGTTCCAGAGAGGTCACTACAACGTACCTGCTACCCAGAAACTGTTCCCCATTTTGGTTCCAGGCACGTAATAAACCCGTAAACGGGCTTGTGACTAGTAGCAAAAACTTAATAGTTGCTGGTACGTGGCGATGACTGAAAATGCTGCTTGGATACCTACCTCTCAAGCAGTTTCTTTACCTGTGCTGACATTTTGTTGTCAGTAATTCATTTCTTGTCAGTATGTCAGTATTTGCATGGAGACGGTACTGTTGTTGATGTTCTGTTCTGTTGTTTAGGCCTATGTACAGAAATAAACTTTTATTAAGTTGTTAAGTAGTAAAGTGTGTATTATTAAAGAACGTTCCTGGAGTATTCCATGAAAAAAGGTAAAACATCTGTAGTAAATATCAACATAACTGAATATCAAGTAACTTTTCTGTATGGTCAAGATATATGTGCTAAAGTACACGGTTTGACAGAAAATATAAAATTATTCACTTTTAAATCGTTTTAAGTCCCTCACGTGACGCCAAACTGTTTGCATTGTAATAATTATTACATTCATTTATGATCACTTTTATTATATCTATAGTTTTAGTCAAGATTTGTTCTCTTGTTAAAAAAATATTGCTTAGAAATTCTACACAGTTTAGCTAACTATTCTTGTTAAATGACTTAAGATTTAATTGTGGTATCTTTTATGTCCCCCACGTGACACACTACAAATCTTTCAGTAGAACTCTAGTCATTTATAGTTTTCTAAAAAAATTAGTTTTATTAACAACTGCAGTAACAGCACAATAACTTATAATTATTATAAACTAAATTAAATTATAAAATAACACATAACACATTTTTAAACTTGTTAATACAGTACATTTGTCCTGCACGTGACCATGGAAGAATGGCTCCTATTCCCTAACAAATTGGTCATTCATCAGCCGGATTTATGATACATGAAGAACGGTACTGAGAATCGAAGAATTTTTGGCTGCGCGTAGACAACTATAAACCCACATACAGTCATTTAATAAAACGAGATCATTTTTGAGAACCAGTGGTGAAATATTTAAGTTATTTAAACGTTTACATAAGTAGACCATTTTACCTTTTACTAAATACATTGTATACGAACAAAATAATGATGGTAATAATCCAGCTGTTGATCTTTAAAGAATCATGATTTTTATTAGTTATTTTCCGATGTCCGATGTCCACCAAAAAATATCTCGAAAATACCCCAAAGGGGCGCATGAGTATGTTTTTAATCCTAAAATCCCGAGGTGGTCGCAGGGGGAGGCATTTCTTAAAAAATCTTTATGACTATATATCTCTTGAATGGCGTAAGCTACAAACTTCAAATTTTCAAAGATTATACTTCAAGCAGTTCTGAAGATAAGAAAATCAGAAATTATCGGTATTTGATCCAGGAGCGGAGTAAGGGAACCTTCCATAGGGAGGAGAGTTTTCCGCAAAAATAACTATTATAAAAATCTTGATTGTGAGTAATCTGTAAAAGATACGTATATGCCATCCGGGACTTTCTTGTAGATCTTTTTGAGAGCTATTAATTAAAATGATTCTTTAATATTTAAATAAAATAACGTGCAAAATTGTATTGCTAATCGTTTAATAACTATCTTTTTTTATTTCGATTGTATTTCAGTTTATGAGTCATTATGCATGTTTATTTTTAAATATATTATTCTTTATACTATAGCAAAAAATATTAAAAATACAAACGGAAGCTCTTTAAAACTTTGTAAGTTATAAACCACAAAATATAAAAGTTATTTATCCGAAAAGTAAAAATCACCATTTTCTATATTAGATAGATATAAACTTACCTCTTTACAAGAATTTTTAGCACTTCAATTCTGTTTTTGTAAATTATTGAAATCAATGAAAAAAACACTTCCACAAAAAAAACTTTCACGTTAACGAACAAACTACATATACGTCTACATCGGATTAGGGCCTTCGGAAGGGTGAACTGCACTTTACCTGGATTGTCAAATTGTTTTATGGTAATTATTTGCCGTAACGGTAAACGGCAGGTAATTACAAGTTCACTAAGCTTTCTACTAAAATACTATTTCTTAGAATAAATTTGATTTTAACAATGGTTTTTGGAGTTTTGACCGACTAGAATCAGGTTTTAGCCCAGTGTTGATTTTCCAACAAATATTATGCTATATATTGCGGTGTATTTAACTTAAATAAATAATATGCTAAACGTTCAAGGTAAACATAAATTATATGCTGTGAATTAAAATAAAACAAAATAAAAACACGCCCCAAATATGTTTCCTTTTCCCAATCGGCCAACTCAGAGTTTATTCGATAGATCATGAATTGTTTGAATTATTAAAATCTTATTGATTCTTATACCTGAAAGAAGAGAAAAACCTTTATTGCAGACACCTGGGCTTCTGCAACTGGACAACCACCGGCTAAACTCTAAATGTAAAAAGAAAGAGAAATGGATGCTTGTATGTACATCAATTAAACACATGAATAACTTGAAAAACACAAACTTTAATTAATTTAAAAAAATAAATAGAAATTCAAATTGAAAAAGAAATAAAAAGAAAAATTATTCAAATTGATACAATAAATCAATTAGGAAATTAATTCCCTAGCTTGCTCAAGTGTATTAATAGTCGTAATAGCCTGACATAGGGCTATTACAGTCATTCACTTGAACAAACTAACACAAATCAAAAATCAGATAAAATATTTACAAGTGTTCAAATACTTTATGAAAAAATAAATTTTAATAAAAGAGAAATTGAAATGTTTTATTTAAGAAAAATAAATTCTTTTTTAACCTTTTAGGTTAAACAATATTATTCTGAAATTATTCAGATAAACTTTATAAATTTTATTATTGGCAAATCAAACTAAAAAACCTTTTATTTCAATCAACCTGGTATATAATGTCAATAGAATTTCCTTCAATTTCTATACGCTATTGGTATCACTGCATTAATATCTCTCAGATGATTTCGTATTATAAAAAACGTCAATTCATAAAATCGATAATGGAAAATAAATTCACCCAGAATCTATTTTAAATTACAACTCGTTCACACTTCCATATACTTTGTTGAACAATAACAAATCTTTAACTTTAGAAATGTTCAGGTAAATTCTTCAAACTTAATTTCAATCTTGTTTATACTTTGTTGACATAAATCATATGATCAACACTTTTAACCTCACTTAAATTTACAGATTTCTAATCCGGAGTCGGACATAAATTCGCCAAGTGCTTTTGATCGACTGACTTTGTTAAATTTGGCTCCAGCTTATATAGGTTTAGTGGAAACAAATGCCGACACTGACACATTTTCAAAATAATCGCAACGCGGAAGATATTTATGACGTCACAATTTCACTCAGCTGTTTGATTTTCTCACGGATTCTTTTTTCTTAATTCAATAAACACAGGATTATAGCTGATAAAACGAGGATTAAAACAATATAACACACTTATGTCCTAAAATGCATCGTAACGAAGATATTAGGCAAAAACGATTGACAATGAACAAATCTCATTATGATCTAATTAAATACAAAATTCAATAAATCCAGGTTTATCCTTTACAAAATAGATACATAATTAAACAATGTAGCTAATACATATTCAATTTCCACAGGAACATCTTTACAATTTAAGAAAAACATAAATTACGATCCATTACAACAATCGGATCAACGAAATGATGCATATACAAGTTTTACCTTTAACATTAATTCAAATGAAATCAATTTATAGAAACATTGTCCAGCATACAGTCCTCCAAGTGTTCGCATTAAAACAATGGTGAGAAAAATATTATAAGAGTGAATAATTATCAAAACTGAAGCATAGCAACAAAATCGAAACCTTCAATAATAAAAATGCTCAGGATTATTATATAAGAGTTTAAAAGCTTATTGTGCTATATTGGTCATTACAAGATTGACCTAATTTATTTGTTTTTAGTTAACTGGAAGCCCGAAACTAAGTTAGTCTCTTGGAAAACAGAAAAATTCATCCTACGTTAAAGATCGTAGACTCTAGATTTAAACAAGAAGATTGCATCTTCTCTACAAATGAAAAACCATCCCAATATGCAACTTGGGTTGTATAAACATGTATTATCATAAAACAATCTAAATGATTGATATCCTTTTTTAAAAATCAAACCTTTTATTACATATACAAAAATTAAGGTTATGTTTGCATGAAATTCTATTCGTGATTTCTATTTTTAAATATTGATGAGGCTAACTGTGACCCAATATGTAGCCTTTAGATTAATTATGCCTAACACCTAGCATATCCATCTTTTATTTTAAATTTGATATGTGAAATATTTGTCTTCACATTTACGATCTTATCGTTCAATAAAATTTTCAATGAGATGGACTTATTACATCTCAATATAATGTACATAATATCAAACATATACCTAATAATAGCCAGATCCGATGTCCACCAAAAATATCTCGAAAACTATGAGACTTAGTAAGCTGAAATTTTACAGGCTGGTGGGCCTTGCCCCAAAGAGGTGCATGAGTATATTTTTAATCCTAAAAACCCTAGGGGGTCGCAGGGGGATGCATTTCTTCAAAATTCATTATGGCTATATTTCTCTTAAATGACTTAAGCTACAATGTTCAAATTTTTACTGATTATACTTGAAGCAATTCTAAAGGTAAAGAAGCGCTAATTAGCGCTTCATCCAGGTTTTCCAAGGATATAATTATTAAAGGAACCTTAATTGTAAGTAATCTGTAAGAGATACATATATGCTACCTGGGACTTTTTTGTAGTTTTTTTTTTGAGACCTACAGTTCGTTCGCTTACAGTTTGCCTTTATCTGTTACGTTTTCGCAGCGTAAGTCATTTTGTGTATGTTTTGCAAATTTTATTGATAATTGTTTTTACATTTTGCTCATTATACGACTCTCGAAATACTACTTGACCAATCTTTAGATAACTAAACATTCTCCAAAAAACAAGCTATCAAATGGTGAAAACGGTATTAAAATCTATTCAGTGATTCTCGAAATTTAACAGCTATTACGTAGACATAAGTTAATTGTAATTATTTGAGTGCGCGTGCACCTACGAATCATGCGGGATATGTGAAACGCACGCAGATTGCCGGCAAGTTACCAGCAGTTCAACTTTTGTAAATAGATCTTTTTTTACTGTATTGATAGCTGAAGCGACCACAGACGTGTTCGTTGATTTTTCAACGGTATGCTAGTTATCGGTATTGATCACTTGAGATCCTATGGTTACTGCACCAAGATTTTTAAGAAAATCCAAAGCCCGCCACAGTTGATATCCCTTACTTTATGGAATGACCATTATGACAACGATATGTTCCCAGGAATAATACAGACTAATACGTTAATGGCAAATAAATACCTAACTATGTACAACATTGTAGACTAAAAATATTTTTTTGCTTATTCACTGCTTCATGCGTTTAATAATGTATTCTTAAACCACTTTGAGTTTATTTTCTGCAGGTACTATTTATTCATCTTTACGATTTGCTCGACTCTCTTAATTATTATCTATAAGCATGCATCGGAAATTAACTACGACACATCGTCAGTTAATGTCTTTCAATATTAAATAAATTCATATATTACAACAGCAATATATTTAAATAAGTGTAAATTACTGTATGGTTTTGCTGAAGAAACTATAAAATACTTTGAATTTTATTTCTTTTCTTCTAAAAATAAATTTTTATTAGACACTAAAATGTTTATAAATAGTGTTTTTTTTAAGAAAAGCTTTAACGCTTTTAAAAATAACTTATAAGTAACGCAAGGAACGTAAACATTAACGGAACAGTTAACACATACCATCTATTCCACTGTAATTATCTTTACTAACGCAAGAAATGTAATAATTACACTGCACTAGAAATATTTTATTAGCTGCTACCGATTGCATCTGCTGAAAACGTTTATAGCTTTGTAGCGGGTGTATAACCTAACGCTGTTACGCGGAATAGTATTGCGATTTTAGGGATAGATATCAGGCACGCTATAGAATAAAATATGTTCGCATAAGTACATACGTATGTGTTAAGTCCATATAAATTCCAATTTTTCTTATAATCAGATGGAGATGTGCTCATTTAAATACACTGCGAATAACTTATACCAAATGCGAGGAATATTTATGAACGCTGAATGTATATCCTCACCTAGAGGGAAACCAATTTAGAGAACTGCTTCACAGTAATTTTCTGATTGGATAATAATTTGCAAAAAGGTTGTTTATACTACATTCATTAAGATGTGAAACGATACGATACCGCTTATGTGAAAAAATAGCCTATTAACATGTAGTGTGTTTGCAGGTGATTAGACGGTTTCAGGTATAAATGTTACTTGTCTACACATTTTATTTGTGAATTTAAAGCGTAATTGGACTATAAAGTTTTGAATTAATGGCTTAGCAATGAGTTTAATTTGTTATAGAAAATCCAATAGCAGGAAATTATTGGCAACTTCCTGTACTTTCAATCAATTTTGTAACGATAAGCTGGCTACCAAGTTACCTTGTTTATGTTAGTGCATGTACTTTACAGAATTAATTATTTTCATTTGATTTTATTATTATCTTTACAACAAAATGAAAAACTTTAATTTTACAACGATAGATTAATTAAAAAAAATCCCAACACTTTTAACAACTTAACATTCAGGTTTTAATTTTGAGTTTATCTAGTACATTTCGTTGGCAAACTAAATTCCTAAACACCCTACAGGGTGTTTTATATATAATGGCGGGCGTTGGCTTAATGGGTAACACATGAATAAAGGAAGAAGACAAAAATGCATAAAACTCCGCACTATCTCAAAAATAAATTTTGACTAAAAATTGTTGGGCAAATTGTGTGTCTGGTGGGGCTATTATTTCTATGCTGATCATTGTTTTCTATTTAAACTATTTATAGAGAGTTATAAATACATAAATGTGTCAGCAAGTAGACCAAACAATGAAAGCACCTGATAAATAGTTTTTTTTTGTTATTATTAAAACTACTACATTTCTGTATTAGGTTGCAAATCGTTATTAATGATAATGAATTTGAATTGTATTTAATCTCGGACATGGTTAGAAATACTAATAAATAAATCGCTAGCTTAACAAAATCAATTAACAGTTAAAATTGCTGTAAAACGAAATATTAAAAACATGACAGGTCCTTATCCCGAAATTATTCATTTGCATAGCTGCAATTAAACTGCTAAAAACGTACAAGAGCGTTCATTTTAAAAATAACAATAGTATGTTAATGCTATAATACGATAATTTCTAACCATTAAAACAGCACATATGACGTAATAATTGATTCATTTAGAAGATCCTTAAATGTTAAAAAACACTCCAGCTTTCATGAAATGCATAAACCCTTATTATATTTTCTTAACAATAAATAGTACGTGACAAAATTGGTTGCAATACAGAGTGTTAATTGGCAATACTTACTATATTTTTTATGCTTTTAACACTGAAATTAAAAATATGTTGAAACAGTCATTGTTTTCTGGACATTTTGCGCATTTGCAAATAGGCTTTTGCAGTTTTACATGAATTGTATGAAAGGCTACCGCTTTGAAAAAACTTTCGTTGTATTTTAAATATTTAACAAAATACTTATTAAGAATTCGCAGAAGGGAAAGTACCGCATCCCTTTGAAATGTGTCGTAATCTGTTTATCGATTTATCAGTTTTCAGAAATTATTGTCATCTGGATTTGTATAAAAGTTCCTTAAATGTGTTCTTACATTTCTAATCTACCTTGAAATCGTTGAAAATATGACACACTTGTAGAAGAATTAATTACACCAAATTATTGTAAGTTGATGGATTGACCGAAATAAAATATTTTGTGTAAATAAATGGTATAAAAAGGGAATTGATTATGTAAGTATGTATGTTCAAAATAACCCATATGATATAAAATGACAATAAAACCAACATAACAATATGTAATTACTAACTACCGTTAGGTGTAAAGAATAAATGTCATGTTTCTCTGCAACATCGGATCATATTTCTAAAAAGTATCTACTCACATTTTTAAATTAAATTTGTACAAATTAAGGTAGGTTAGTGTTACAGAGTCGGACTCGAAATTGAATTTAGAAACTGACTTGGAAATTGTATGTAGAAACTTCAACACTCCAAAAGGCCTGATTATATGACCCATGACACGGAGATTGACCGAATTAGTATCTACGACTTTCGTATTGCACCTGTGTTGCATAACAAATACAAGTTAATTACTCTGGTGCAATATCAGGATGCCTATTAGCAATGTAAATGGTAAACTCTCAAGCGGAAACGCCGTGAATCCTCCTTGATTTAAAATTGTTGGGAGCTAGGTTGTTACGTGCATAAAGGCTTTTGATATCTTTAGAACTAGAACACTTTCCTACGCTTGCATTTTCATTTTGAAAATGCCATTGGAAAGTAAGTAAGATCTCGTAAACGGGTTCCTGTGATACACGTTCAATCTAACTAGGGCGAGTTATATGGAATTCCGCTGATATTTGACAAAGGTATTTCTTTTTAAGGTGACCATCTTAGGTGAGATATTTTTGCGAATGAGAGTTTCTATACTTGGAGATATTAAGACTCAAGACTTTTTTTATTTCAACCTTGTTTTTTAGCAGCGTGAGGTGTAAACGAAACAGTGAAAGCAATCGCGATACAATGTATGCGCTATCACGCTCGTACGCAATGTATACGAGCGTGATACGTTGTACTGCGACTGCTTTCACTGTTTCGTATGTACCGCACGCAGCTGCTTTTTTTATATATGTTGTAATGATATTTTTACAAAGGACGATTAGTTTGTGAGCATCTTGTGCTAAGCTGCAAAACCTTCTTGTTTTGTTCGTAAACCCCATGAACAATAAAATTGGGTACTAATAACGTCTCGTTTCGTGCACTCACCTATCATTTACCTGTTGACTTTAGATACTGTTTAAACTAAAATATCTATCTACAAATTGTTTATTTCCTTCTCAGTATTTTATATATTTTTCATACCAAATACAAAGTATCTAAAGTATTAATAAAATGTATTAGTGTTGACCAGAAAAATAATTTCTCTCCTAATTTTTTAAGTAATAATCATGTGATTTTTTAAACCAGCTCGACTGCTTGACCTAACGTAACCTATGATTGACCGACCTAACCTAACCTATAATTCCAAAATTGCTTATAACTTTTGTTGTTCATACAGTATGATTTATAAATACCACGCACTAAATAAGTCATAAACGCCATAGTCCAGTCAAATGGTAGTTTGAAGTGGATAGTTTTTGTGTAATTGTTTTATTGGCTTACTTTATGTTTCTTGGGGTGCTGAACACGAATCTGAAGTTGTCCAACAAAAGTTTTTTTGGCAAATATGAGAAATCATCAAAAAACCACTAAAAATCACAGGTTTTTTGGTTTTTGGCTTATAACTTGCAAAATAAGCTTTTTACGCAAAAGGTTATCCCATATTAAAATAAAGACGAGAAAATTATCTACAATTTCTGTTGGTATCGTTTTTTTGTACGACATATGATTTCCGCGCAAAGGGGCGCTGAAAAGTAGGCGAAAATCAGTAATTTTTAGAAAATAGTAAAGAAACACATTTTTTATAGAATTTACCTTCATAACACGAAAAGTAATCATTTCACTGTAAACATTATCCTATACTTTGAAAAAGCAGATAACATTTTCTACAATTATTTATGTGTAAGTAATTTTTTCGGACCTTAAATAGTTAGGAGAAAAGCAATGACGAATGCACGAAGTCAGCCGCCTCCATCGTTAACGTTAGGTTACATAGGTACAACAAAATGATAAACAGCGATTCATAGTTGATAAGGACGAAAACTGAGCAATATAAAACAATATAAGGATCTTTTTCATTCCTAAGAAATTGTTGAACTTGAAAATACACCCCCAAGGAATGTTGCTGAGCTGCAGTCACAGTAGGAAGTAGGGATGCCAAATGTGCGGATGTATTGTATGCAGACCGAAGGTAGAATTTATGCCTCAATTTGTTTAATAACGTGGCTTTCTTGTCAGCCAATTTATGCAATGAGGCGAAAAAACGATGGCCAGCATCAGTAACTGCATCAGCATCTACCATAGGGTCTTTAAAAATCTCAATAGTCTTAGTTAATGCAAGGATTTTCCTGAGAATCTGAAGAAACCTCATCTTTCCTACTTTGAACGAGGCTGAACTAGTATCACAGCCTCCTACCATGGTATGTAAAAACAATACGTTGTTAGCTATCGATCTATCAAGTTTGCAGTCAGGAGAGAAAAATGAGTGGTAAAACTGTCCCTTTGCCTGGCTTTAGAAAGTATACATTTGAATGTACACCGCTACAGCGACCAATCATGATCACCAGCAAATCTACGTCTTCACTCACGATAACTACAAAGTTATGTTGTGCAAGGTCTATTGCTGTGGTGACAATAAGTGTATCCGAATCCCTCTTGTGTCTGCTTTGTGTGAGTGTTAGCTGCTACAAAATTGTCCCTCAACATTAAAATCAGACGCTCTTTGTTTTTCATATTGCCTAGGAATTTTTCTTGTGGTAGTGTAGGCACCATCGTTTCGTCGAACATCAAATCTACTGAGGGTTGTTTGTGTGATCTTCTTGCTCGCTCAGTATATTTAGTACCTCTGCAACTATCTTCTTGAGGGTAACCATCGAACACAACTATGGCACTGTCCTTGTACTTGGACCTAACAAATGAAACGTAACTTCACAAATTGATGAAAATTATTGACCCCTGCTCCACACGACTCTATGCAGCAAATATCCTCCATCTATGACATACACACACCCTTGGAGGATTGCCTGTTCAGTTGGTGTAAATGCTTTGTATAAAGCAGACTTGGTTCATTTTTACATACCACAGTCGTCAAAAAGAGACAATGGATACAGGCAAAATTCGTATTTTAGAAATTCTTCAGCATGCCCGCCAGCTCAACACGTCAAATGGTGAGGAGCTGCAATAGAAATAAAGCACTCGAACAAAGGGCTCGAAGAGAGTCTATACCTATATTAATATATGCCTATATGATAATAATATAACTATAAATATAATAATATATAACCTAATAATAAGTAGGTACGTTAGCAAATGCTTAATCCTAGTGTTATACACGGAAAGGCTGTAAAAGAATGTGTTTTTGCTATTTCCCGGAAAGGAGTATATCGGATAAGCCAACCTGGTTTTTTCAAAGTTTCCAACTTGCGTTGTAACTATTATAGGACGACAGTATATAACCTAAAATGATTCTGTTCCTACCCGAGTACTTCTAGTAGTAAGGGGAGAAATACTTTAATTCTTTCCCTTGTTACTTCATACCAACGCGGACATATTGAAACATTAAAAACTCAGCTTCTGTAATTCGGACTTAGATAATATTTTGCAAGCATATAAGTAATTATATCATGTACTAATTAATGTTGACTGAATGGTTGCCGAGTTATACCACGGTAAATTAATTTTTTGCTCCATGGTAATATATAGTGAACATGGAATCTTTAGAAATCAATTACTAGATTTCTAGAACAGCAATTTTGATTATTTTGCAAACATATAGACAATATACTGAAAAATTTTTTTGGCAAGTTTCATTTGATTTGACCGTAGGATTTTTGAGTTATTACATTAATTAGTTAATTATAATGTTTATCTGCAATTTTGATGATTCTTTGCATATACTTATATAATATAGTGAATGTATGTATGCATGTATGTGCGTATGTATGTATATATGTGTGTATATATATATATGTGTGTATATATATATATATATATATATATATATATATATATATATATATCCTACTATCATTAAAGCGTCCATACATTGACGAGTTACATTGGATAGAGCGCCCATGTGCATAAAGCGTCCATATATGGACGCTCTATGCACCTCCCATGTAAAAATTTTTCTATGACCTTATTGCGTCATGAGGAACGTCTCTGCAAAATTTCAGAAGACGCTTTATTGGTGACCAGATAAAAAAAATTATACAGTTGGAGTATATTTTTAGTGCAACGCAGTCTCCGCTTGGGGCGCTGACTGCATTTGTGTATATTCAAGGTATACTCTTTCTACGTATACACGTTCGCGTGTAGAGCGTCCTGCAAATTAGGCAACGTTGTGTCTAGACGTATCGATTTTACAGTAAAAAATAACTTGACGAGTCTTTTAAATTCGAATACTGTTACATCCGCGCTCACGTACTCTGCAATAGAGCGCCCGTATTCAAGTGATCATAGAACTTCCATTTTTAAATAACCATTCCATCTTTAATAATAAAAATTAAAAATCTAGCACTAGAGTTTGTTATTACAAAAAAGTAGGAATTTAATATTATTTTGAGGAGTCATTGTATGATTTTGTTCTAAAAGGTGTTTGGCATAATTCGATTTTTTAGGATGTTTATTTCTGTAAGAACGAACGTGTTCTTTATATCTTATGTCAAAATTTCTAAGTGTTTACCCAATATACACCGAACTACAAAAATAATTATTTAAACGGTAAATACCCGATTTCATGATAACATGTGTTCAGTCTTTGGCATTAAATAAAAATGGGAAAGTGTTAGTGTTGGTTTTAAAGGCTATGTTTTAGTTGTTGGTTTTTCTTAGTATATGTGCAACTTTTTCTGATATTTTGCAAAAATATGGTGTTTATATGTAATTTGTGTCTTCTGTTTGATTGCCAATGTGATATATTCTTTTGATAGCTAACCTATAATCTTTTTGTTTAACTAAAGTGTCAATCATGTTTGGATTGTAATTATTTACATATTTGATGTATACTAAGGATCTGTAGGCTGCTAGTTTATGTGCTTTGTCGGAACATGATTCATTTGGTATTGCTATGTCCGAATGTGTTGGTTTTCTGTACATGGAAAATTCAAATAGATTGTGTACGTTAATCTTGATAGTTAAGTCTAGGAAGTTAACAGCCCTGTTTCTAATGTAAAATTTATCTTTTGGTGGATACTATTAATAAGAATTAAAAATTCATTGATAACCTTAAAGAACTGTCAAAAACAACAAAAATGTCATCAACATAACGAAACCAAAAGATAATGTGTTTAGAGACATTTAATTCAAATATTTGATCTTCTAAATTATCCATAAATATGTTAGCTAACAGAGGACTAATAGACTTATACCCATCTTCTAATTCTGAAAAGCAGATGTTGCAGTTTTCTAAAACTTGTTTTATCTCTTTTTGGAATTTTGTGGTTGGATTTTTCTTTAAAGTTTCTGAATTTTCTGTATTAATAAATTTATTAATTGGATTCGTAAGAACTTCTAAACAATAAAATAATTTCATTTTGTTACAATTTTTCTTTATTGTCAATATGTCAAATATTACGGATATTATTTTAATTTTTAAAAAGGACGTTCTGGGTTAAGCTGTGGGTTAGGTTGTCGGTAAGGTTGCATGATAGGTTTTATGTTAACTTGTAGGCTGGGTTGTAGGTTAGGTTGTGAGTTAAGTTAGAAATTAGGTTGTGGGTTAGGTTGTGTATTAGGTTGTAGGTTAGGTGGTCGGGTAGCTTGTGGGTTAGGTTGGATGTTGCGTTCTAAGAAAAGTTGTAGGTCAAGTTATGGGTTAGGATGTCAGTTAGGTTGTGGGTTAAGTTGTGAGTTAGGTTGTAGGTTAGATTAGGAGTAATCTTAATTCTTAGGTCGTGGGTTAGATTGCGGGATAGGTTGTGTGTTAGATTGTGATCTAGATTGTGGTTTAGGTTATGGATATGATTATGGGATATGTTTTAGGTTAAGTTGTATGTTAAGCTGTAAGTTAGATTGTAAGTTGGGTTGTGGGTTAGGTTGTGAATTAAGTTAGGGGTTAGGTTATAGGTTAAGTGGTCGGTTAGCTCGTGGATTAGGTTGTTTATTAGGTTGTAGGTTATGTGGTCGGCTAGCTTGTGGATTAGGTTAAAGGTTAGGTTAAGGGTTAGGTTAGGGGTTAGGTTTTGCGTTAGCTTGTAGATTAGGTTGTGGGTTAGGGTTGGGTGTTAAGATCTAGGTAAAGTTGCAAGTTAGGTAGTAGATTAGGTTGTAGGTTATAACGTCGGTTAGGTTATAGGTTAGGTTGTAAGATATGTTGTGAGTTAGATTAGGAGTTAGTTTAAGAGTTAGGTGGTGGGATAGGTTTCGGGATATGTTCTAACCCACGTTAGATTGTGATTTATATTGGGATTTAGGTTATGGGATAGGTTTTGGATTTCAGTTGTATGTTAGGTTGTGGTTTAAATTGTGAGTTAGGTTGTGGATTAGGTTGTAGATTAGGTTGTGAATTAGGATGTAGTTTAGATTAGGAGTTAGCTTAAGACTTATGTTATGGGTAAGGTTTTGTGATAGGTGATAGGTTGGGTGTTAAGTTCTAAGTAACGGTGTAGTGTTAGATAGCAGGTTAGGTTGTAGATTAGGTTGTGGGTTAGATTACGAGTAAGCTAAAGGTTTAGGTCGTGAATTAGGTTGTGGGCTAGATTGTGATTTAGATTGTGATATAGGTTGTAGATTAGGTTGTATGTTAACTTGTAGGTTGGGTTGTAAGTCAGGTTATGAGTTAAGTCAGGAATTAGGTTGTGGGTTAGGTTGTGGGTTAGGTTGTGGGTTTGGTTATGGGTTCGGTTGTGGGTTAGGTTGTGGGTTAGGTTGTGGGTTACGTTTGGGTTAGGTTGTGCGTTAAGTTGTGGGTTAGCTTGTGGGTTAGTTTGTGTATTAGATTGTCGGTTAGGTTGTGAGTTAGGTTGTGGGTTAGATTAGGAGTAAGCTTAATTCTTAGGTCGTGGGTTAGGTTGTGGGATAGGTTGTGGGATAGGTTGTGTGTTAGATTGTGATCTAGATTGTGGTTTAGGTTATTAGTAAGATTATGGGATAGCTTTTTGGTTAAGTTGTATGTTAGATTCTAAGTTAGGTTGTAGGTTAACTTGTAGGTTAGATTGTAGGTTAGGTTGTGAATTAAGTTAGGGGGTAGGTTTTATAGGTTAGTTGGTCGGTTAGCTCGTGGATTAGGTTGTTTATTAGGTTGTAGGTTAGGTGATCGGTTAGCTTGTAGGTCAGGTTAAAAGTTAGATTGTGGTTTGGTTAAGGGTAATGTTAGGGGTTAGGTTGTGGTTATCTTTTATATTAGGTTGTGAGTTAGGGGTTGGGTGTTAAGTTCTAACTAAAGTTGTAAGTTAGGCAGTAGAATAGGTTGTGGTTTATAATGTAGGTTAGGTTATAGGTTAGGTTGTGAGATATGTTATGAGTTAGATTAGGAGTTAGCTTAAGAATTAGGTCGTGGGTTAGGTTGCGGGATAGGTTGCCATTTAGATTGTGATTTATATTAAGGTTTAGGTTATAGGATAGGTTGTGGGATAGGTTTTGGGTTAGGTTGTATGTTAGGTTGTGAGTTAGGTTGTGGGTTAAGTTGTAGGTTAGGTTCTGAATTAGGATGTAGTTTAGATTAGGGGTTAGCTTAACCTAGCTTTTAGGTCTTAACCTAGGTTATGGGTTAGGTTGCGTATTACTTTGTGGGCTAGGATTTAATTTACGTTGTGGTTTAGGTTTTGATTTAGGTTATTGGAAAGTTTAATGTATAGGTTGTATGTTAGGTTGTGGGTTAGGTTGTATGTTAGGTTGTAGGTTAAGTTGTAAGTTAGGCTGTAGGTTAGGTTATAGGATAGGTTGTAAGTTAGGTTAGGAGTTCGGTTGTGGATTAGGTCGTGAGTTAGCTTGTGGGTTAGGTTGCAGATTAGGTTGTGGTTTCGGTTATGGATTAGGTTATAGAATAGGTTATGGAATAAGTTATAAGTTAGGTTATAGATTAGATTGTAAATTAGGTTGCAGGTTAGTTGGTGGGTTAGGGTGTGGTTTAGGAAATGGGTTAGATTATAGCTTAGATTGTGTTATGTGTTAGGTTGTAGGCTAGGTTGTGAGTTAGGGTGTACATTACGTTATGGGTTAGGTTGTAGGTGATGTCGTTGTTTGGGCTGTGGGTTAGGTTGTGGGTTAGGTTGCAGATTTGGTTGTGGATTGTTTTGTGGTTTAGTTTCCGGTTTAAGTTAAAGGGTAGGTTATGTGATAGGTTATGGCTGAGGTTGTAGATTAGGCTGTGGGCATTAATTGTCGGTAAGCTTGTAGGTAAGGTTTTGGAATAGGTTGTGGATTAGGTTGATGGTTAGGTTGTAGGCACGGCTGTGGGTTAATTTGTAGGTTAGGTCGTGGGTTAGGTTGCGGGATAGGTTGCGAGTTAGATTGTGATTTATATTAAGGTTTAGGTTATAGGATAGGTTGTGGGATAGGTTTTGGGTTAGGTTTATGTTAGGTTGTGAGTTAGGTTGTGGGTTAAGTTGTAGGTTATGTTCTGAATTAGGATGTAGTTTAGATTAGGGGTTAGCTTAAGACCTAGGTTATGGGTTAGGTTGCGGATTACTTTGTGGGCTAGGATTTAATTTACGTTGTGGTTTAGGTTTTGATTTAGGTTATTGGAAAGTTTAATGTATAGGTTGTATGTTAGGTTGTGGGTTAGGTTGTATGTTAGGTTGTGGGTTAGGTTGTATGTTAGGTTGTAGGTTAAGTTGTAAGTTAGGCTGTAGGTTAGGTTATAGGATAGGTTGTAAGTTAGGTTATAGGATAGGTTGTAAGTTAGGTTAGGAGTTCGGTTGTGGATTAGGTCGTAAGTTAGCTTGTGGGTTAGGTTGCAGATTAGGTTGTGGTTTCGGTTATGGATTAGGTTATAGAATAGGTTATGGGATAAGTTATAAGTTAGGTTGTAGGTTAGATTGTAAATTAGGTTGCAGGTTAGTTGGTGGGTTAGGTTGTGGTTTAGGAAATGAGTTAGATTATAGCTTAGATTGGGTTATGTGTTAGGTTGTAGGCTAGGTTGTGAGTTAGGTTGTACATTACGTTATGGGTTAGGTTGTTGGTGATGTTGTTGTTTAAGCTGTGGGTTAGGTTGTGGATTGTTTTGAGGTTTAGTTTCTTGGTTAAGTTAAAGGGTAGGTTATGTGATAGGTTATGGCTGAGGTTGTAGATTAGGCTGTGGGCATTGATTGTCGGTAAGCTTGTAGGTAAGGTTTTGGAATAGGTTGTGGATTAGGTTGATGGTTAGGTTGTAGGCACGGCTGTGGGTTAATTTGTACGTTAGGTTGTGGGTTAGAGTGCGAATTAGGTTGCAGTTTAAGTTCTGGTTTAGCTTGCAAGTTAGGTTAGGGGCTGGGTTAAAGGTTAGGCTGTGGGTTAGGTTGTTGCTAAGGTTGTGGGATAGGTAAGGAGTTAGGTTGTGGGTTAATATGTAAAACATAAAGGATGTTATTTTTAATATTTAAAAAGAACGGGGTTTCGTTTTGGGTTAGGTTGCTGGTAACGTTGTAAGTTAGCTTGTGGGTTAGGTTATGGGTTAAGTTAGAGGTTAGCTTGTGGGTTAGGTTGTGAATTAGGTTCTAGTTAGTGAATTGGTTAGTTAGGTCATGGGATATGTTATGCGTTAGGTTATGGGTTAGGTCATTGGTTAGGATATGGGTTAGGATGTGGGCTAGACTGTGGGTTTGTTTGTGGGCCACTTTAGTGGTTATTGGTTTGGTTATGGATTAGGTTGTTGGTTACGTTGTAAGTTAGCTTGTGGGTTAGGTTATGGGTTAAGTTAGAGGTTAGCTTGTGAGTTAGGTTGTAAGTTAGGTTGTATGTTATGTTGTAGGTTAGTTTGTGGGTTAGGTTGCGGCTTAGGTTGGGGCTCATGTTCTAGTTTAGATTATGGGTTAGTTAGGTCATGGGATATGTTATGCGTTAGGCTATGGGTTAGGTTATTGGTTAAGTTATGGGTTAGGTTGCGGGCTAGACTGTGGGTTTGTTTGTGGACTAGTTTAGTGGTTATTGGTTTGGTTATGGGTTAGGTTACGGGTTAAAGTTTAGGTTAACGGTTAGGTTATAGGTTAGATTTGGATTCGGTTATAAGTTATGTTATGAATTAGAATGTGGTTTTGGTTCTGGGTTAGGGTATAGGTTAGGTTACAGATAAGGTTACGCGTTAGGTTATGCGTTATGTTATGAAGTAGGAATGGTTGGAGTATTTTTTGCAATTATCAATCACACGTACAAACAATATGTCTTAAAGCATCGATTTTGTAAGTGCAGCCAATTTTTTTTAAATAAAGTTTTTAACTTTTTGAGAAATTGTTTACGTTTATCAAGAATAATTATTAAAATTAAAATAGTAAATAAAATTTAAGCTAATATAAATTAGCTTTGTAAATTGTAATCTGCCCCTTTGGTCATAGATCTTGCAGCTGAGATCATATGAGGTAGGTAAGAGACGTCGCTATGTGTTTAAAGATTAAAAAAACATAGCTAAAAAATTAACTAAAAAAGAAAATTTTGAATTACACCGGAAATATAACTGTAATTCCATGGCGAAATTGATAAATATTTAGGAACTTAGGAATAATTAAAAAAGTGACTAAAAGAGAAGCATAAATAGAAGGTTAAAATTATACTATAAATACGTATTATCTTTATTTACTTATATTTATTTACCTTTACTTATACTTATTTATTCTTAAGACTTTTTAACAAAATGTAAACTAATTCCAGTTTTTTAGCGGAACTGAGGAAATTCTTTAAAGGTTAAGAAATTATTATCAACAATCATAACTGAAAACGAATACCTAAAATATGTAAACTCATGAACATTATAACAAGTATAATTACATTCTAGCTCTCTAAAAAATCCCATTGGTGTAGTATATAGAAATATTCTAGTGGTGTGGAAATAATGAAAATAAATCAATCAAAAATAAAAAATATAACCAACAATATCAGTTTGAATTATACACTTTTTTTACAAAAATAAGAGGTAGCAAATATTTTTCTAATTGATGGATAGATGCAGTGATAAAAAACGCCCAATAATCTTTTGAGAAAGGAGACCATTAAAAATATTACAGAGGATATACAATAAACAAGGAATAAATAGATACAATTATAAGAAATATAAAAGTACGTTACGTCTTTATAAAATGTAAATTGGTTTACTTTCTCCAGTATAGGTTTAATTTACGCGCGAAAATTGCTCAAACGAAATAAACCCAGCTAACTAGTTCTAATCTAATAACTTCCCATGTGTAACCTTTTTACTGCAAGAACTCGTGGCAACATGGCAGGGCGCTCTAATATCTATAAAATAAAAACACATGCATGCCGGGGACGCCTGAAAAGCGATTAAATGAAAATCAGAATGAATATCGAGGAAGCCTTAATGATACACGGCTGAAAGGACGCCGCGTTGTCGATGCAATGAAAACTTAAAACTTCCAAATCTTATAGAAATTATACCTTTAGCCAAGATTAACACCGCTTTCCAAGAATTGATCAAATATTCACGGTGAAAAAAACTTATAGCTGAGATTTGGCAAGCGGACGCCATAAACAACAGCTATGAAAGGACGCCCTAAACATGTGAGATGTAAATATATATATATATATATATATATATATATATATATATATATATATATATATATATATATATATATATATATATATATATATATATATATATATATATATATATATATATATAAAGTCCATAAAACCACTTTACTTGTGGTGCGTGTAGTCTATTATTAATATACGTATTTCGGCTGGCGATTCACGCAACTCCAGAGCTCTTCTAACGTCTACTCAATGTATTTATAGAATCAACGAATCGGCTGAAGATACTCATATATAATACAGAAGAAATAATCGTATCATGTTGTCTCCTACATAGAATAACTCACCTACCAGGATAATTCGCAATACAATCATTTCTTACTCTTGAAGTACATGCATTGCATTTTTCATTCATTCATTCATGTGTCTCGGTACATTTTTTACAGCCAGCGCTACCTAGCGCTGGATGACCCAAACCCTATTGAACTACGCGATGTAAGAGAGAGAGGTGAGGATCCGAGGTTGAATTCTTTTTTCGTATTTCAACAAAAGCAACAAGCAGTAAAAACAGCAGTGTTTTAAGAGTGCGTTAGTTACTAAAGCTTACCCATTAGGGTAAGCAGTTGGCACCTAGTACTTATTGATTTACAAAAATCATTTGGATTTGGAGCCAAAATTCGGTTTTCTAGCCAACGATTATAGCCAAGCTCCCAAAGAATGGCAGCGATATGAGCACAACTGCCACTCGTTTTTTCGCCTGTTGGGCAAGTACAATACCAAGCTCTTATCGAACTAAGGCCAGTTCCATTAGATTCATAACGCATCCAATTTGTATACATAGAAGTAGAAACATGTCGTGAATGAACCCTAGCTCGAATTAGGTCTCGTTCCACTTCAGAATAAAATAACTCAAAACCTCCAAATTCATCCCGAAAGGCGTGATTCGCGTATGACCTTGCTAGTCGTATTACATATTTGCCCAGTATGATTAAACGAAGTTCCTCTTCATTGATTCTGGGAAACTCTGGCAGATCTGATTGTTTAAGTTTCTTCCAAATTGATCTCTTGTTTAGTAAATTATCTCGAGTTAAACTTTCTTTTAACACGTTACAAAGTTCAATCCTTCCCTCCATTAACTTTGCAATTTCAAGATCTTCATCGGTTTCTGTATAAAGTGGTGGAAGGAAACTGTTTTTTTAAAAAACTTAAAATAGTTGAGTCTTGCATTACAACTCTCGACTACCCATCGTATACGAGTTACACAGCGTGATTTATTTGCTAAGTGAGCAGAAAGTTGTTGTTTTTTGGGTGGCATGAAAGATAGCATCCAAGTTTCAAACCCAAGAAAAGCTGCAAGATTATTTGCATCTCTAAATCTACGATCCCAGATTATAATATCTCCATCTTTAAAAAACTCCTGATATCCCGCAGCGGATTCCAATATATTTCTAAAAGTTGAAGCATCGTTATTTGACCCTTGATAAAGTCCTTCAACTTCCAAAAAATAGCCAGTCGGGGAACATATAACCATAGGCTGTAAAATAAAGATATGTGGGTATTCAAGCTTAATTTAATAGTACCTGTTTATATTCCTGTTGTCTGTTGCTTTGTAATTTCCATTGCAAAACAACAGACATTTTATTTTATTATAGTCATTACCTTTAATAAATTGTACTTTTTTTGCATGGAATATGTATCTTTTTGTAACTGAATTAATTAGCAGATTTTTGTATTTTGATATACGTTCCATCTATTACAACGCAAAGTTGATTTTCTGATGTTTTAACAATTCTCTTTACGAATTGGATCTCTTTATTTTTAATATAATCTTTTCGTGAAATGTGTGTGTACCTGAGGTTACTTGGAACAAAATCCTCGTATAAAATATTCAAAACTACATCAACAGTTTCACTAATTCTTGGTTGAGTAATTCCAGTATCCAGCAAAGGTGCAATTTCTTCTTGTGATATTCCCATTCGAAGTAACATTAAGAATATTCCTAAACCTTCTCGCGGAGACCTGTTTCGGGATAATCTCATGCGACGTGTAGTATAAAGTAGTAATATTTCAAACTGATCCAGTGAAAGTCCAGTCAATGTTTTACATCTCTGGTCAGAAAGTTTTCCACTCTCAAATATGCTTTTGGGTGATTTTATTAAATCTTGCATATCTTTTAGCAAATTCGATAATTGTTCTGATGTTAAACTGGATATGGGCTCTAGATCCATGGTTGCGATCTTTTCTAAAGCAGATTCAGTTAGATTTGTTCTGCTGGCGTTAAGGTGGGATAAGCAGCAACGACTGCATGGATGTATGATCATTGAGTGATGTATAAATGTATTAGTCATTAAGTCTTGAGTCACGATATATCTAGCTTGTGGTGATTGACAAATCATACACTGATTATTATTAATAGGAATGCAAGAAAATCCTACTGGAAGAGAAGAGTTTTCTTTAAGCTCTTCCTTAATAGCAGATATACCATTCTCATTCTCTTCTATCTGAATTGATCTGTCTGAATATTCAACTTTTTCAATACTCTCACTAATAACACGATTACAGTTCATACATATTTTATCTCCAAAATCAGAAACTTTGTCGCCTAGTCGTAGAAACACAGGATCTAGCTGTAATGTCTGAGCGTAGGCATAATTATTTGCAGGGACTGTCCTCAATAACCTAGTAGATTTGGGTTTAACGTGACAACGGATACAAATTCTTTTTTTCTGTGAATTTCTTGCATGACTCTCATTTTGCATGTTCGGCAGATACGATTAGTTGACACAATTACATAATCAATAAATTCACGCTCTATCATAACTTTCTGTAAGTAAGAAACAATTTCAGGTTTTTGGGGAATCTTTTCAATCGACGACCTTCCCAGTAAATAATCTTCACCACATATCACACACCCATGTATGTATGGACACAGAAGTTTATTTCCAGACTCTTCATTATTTGTTTGTGTTATGCTTTCTTCCTGTTGTGATTCGGACGATTTTGCTTCGGAGGATTGTTTTTGTAATTGTTGTGTTTTGGTTGATTCTGTTTCTGATGATTGTTTTTCGGATTGTGGTGATTTAAATAATTCAGCTTCTGCTGATTGTGTTCCGTGATTCTCACTTAAAAATGGGACGTTTTCAACTACATATATCAACGAGTAACGCAGCTTGTTTCATTAAGACCATTTGTTCAACATATGGCTTGTAATAAAGACTAGGAGTTCGTGGTAAAATTACCTCGAAATGAGTATTTCCTAAATTGTAACGAATTAATATTGACGGGTTTTCAGAAAACTCATCAGCATAGAGTATGTTGTAGTAATTTGCTAGGCCCAGACCTTCATTTATAAATGCTAAACTTAAACCCCTTGCACTAACCCAGTGCCTTGCTTCTATCATATTCATATTAAATTCTGAGAAAATATAGAACGGTCCCTTTAGAGCTCCACTCACAATAAATTTTGTGACCTCATCTGAATATGAGGTCACTTATTATATTGTATATTATTTGACTATAATTTCTATACGGTAGAGTTGAATGTACAGAGATATTGTCAATTCCCGATAAAATAGCGTTTTTGTTTTTTATACAAAAATCAAGAGCCAATATTCGTAGACATTCGGAATAAGATTGATCCCCAACAAGTTCATACGAGATGCAGTGATAGAAACAAGAACCATCTGCCCTAACATTTACTGGCCAAAATTGCTTTGTAAACCCATCTGGCAGTTCAAAAGGATTACTAATCGTTGGCAGTGTTGAATAACGTGCTAGTACTAGTGGTTCCGTCTTCTGCCATATACAGCGTATCAACTGAATTCTGTTCTGATTTACTACATACTGTAACTCAGTTTCTATACCAATTAATTGGTCTTCCGACAAAGGTATCCATTGTGATGGACAATTACGGAAATCTGATGGTATTGGGATCCTTGTTTGATATCTGGATTTTATATCACAAAGCAGTGTCCTTCCGAAAAATGAGATGCTTCCCTCCTCCGCTGGTTCTGGAGATGAAGGTGCAATATTTATGTCAATAAAACGATATTTATCAGTTGTAAAAATTCTGGAGCTGAGATTATTAGATGGTAAAGAATTTCCACTTATCTGGTGTGTTTTGTCATGGATATTGGAATGTATTGGCTGACTTGGAATTGCTGGTCTCTCGGCCTAGTAGATTTGTTTTTATTAATGTTGGATTGAGGAGATAAAAACTAATCTTAATAATAATAATATACTACTTACATTTGCTATAAGATCATCCATTTCTTTTTCTTATTTATTCTAAATTAATTTTTAAATTAAAATCTATTAATAATTCTTGTTTTTCTAAACGATGATTAACTTTTCAATTGATTGTCTTAATAAATCTCGTACATGTAGTTGTAGCACTGTAGTGCCTAAAGCGAACGCAAAGGTGTCACATATGGTACGCCGAAACGTGACAGTTGTGTAGTTAAGTACACAATTCGTTGTAGTCGTACATATTATAACATATTGTATCGTAAACTTGCCAAAAATTATTTTCAGTATATTGTCTATATGTTTGCAAAAAATAATCAAAATTGCTGTTCTAGAAATCTAGTAATTGATATTTAAAGATTTCATGTTCACTATATATTACCATGGTGCATAAAATTAATTTACCGTGGTATAACTCGGCAATGATTCAGTCAACATTAATCAAACTTGGTACAAGTAGTACATGATATATTACTTATATGCTTGCATATTATCTAAATCCGAATTACAGAAGCTGAGTTTTTAATGTTTTAATATGTCCGCGTTGGTATGAAGTAACAAGGGAGAGAATAACGTATTTCTCCCCTTACTACTAGAAGTACTCGGGTAGGAACAGAATCATTTTAGGTTATTTACTGTCGTCCTATAACAGTTACAACGCAAGTTAGAAACTTTGAAAAAAACCAGGTTGGCTTATCCGATATACTCCTACTGATTTTTACCGGTTTTTCAACGCCCCTTTGCGCGAAAACCACACGTTGTACAACAAAAATTATAAGAACATGAATTGTAGGTAATTTTCTCGTCTTTATTTTAATATAGGATCACCTTTTGCGTAAAAACTTACTTTTCAAGTAATAAGCCAAAAACCAAAAAAAAAGCTGTGATTTTTAGTGTTTTTTATGATTTCTCATATTTGCCGTGAAAATTTTTGTTATACAACTTCAGATTCGTATTCAGCACCCCAAAAAGCCACAAAAAACAATTACACCAGAACTTTCCACTTCAAGCTATTTTTGAACACCATTTGACTGGACTACCATCATTTTTAGTCCGCACAAAACGAGAAGGCTTCAGGTAGACTCCCGTCGGCGGACAAAACGCGACGCACAAAATAAGATATCATCAGATGACTTATTTATGCATAACTATCTTGAAATACAAAGGATACATTGGGTTATAGGCCAATTTTCTTATTATATTGTGTTCATTCATAAGAAAGGAATTATCAAAATAATGTTTAATTGGTAACTCATATCCAGATCTTATGAAGTTTAGTTCTTTTAAAAGGTTGTTTTTATTTTATATTTCGGCACATCCATAATTTGCAACGTCACTAAAAGAAAATAAAAAAAGATTAATTTTTATGTTGTTTTCAATAGCTATTTGACATTAAGTCAAATGTTTAAAATGGGAGGTTAGAAGTATTTACAGTTATATAACGAGACTTGTTCTAATGTAAACAAAGTTTTTAATAAGAAGGATCACCTTTTACAGGTGAAAAATCTAAATGTGTTTCAAGCCGATTATAGTAACTTGCATTAAAAGTCCGGTAAACTAATGTTTACAGTAGTGAGTTTTGTTTCCGGACGAGGCGACATAGGAGCCTAATCTGGAATTTTAAAACGAGTTACTGTAAAAGTTTACCGGACGTATGACGTAATGAGTCTTATTTTATACTGCAATTATTGGATTATTGGTTTAATTTATGAAAAATTATACAATAGTTACTTATGTTACTAGTCGGATAAAGGCATCAGTATACGAGTGCGAAACTTTCACGACGTGGTCGTAAGATATATCATACAATGTCATGTGTTTACCCATTCACTTAATATTCTAATCTTATAAATAATAAATATCATGTCAACTGTAAAGTAAGTTGCAAACTCGCTTAATTACAGAAGTTTATCACCTTAAACAAATTAAAAATGTATTGAATGAATATTAACTAGCGTTTTAGGGGCCGTTTTATCAACGAAAGGATGCTTAAATGCGAGAACGAATCTCGAGCATTTAATTTTCTTGAGTAAATAAAACGCAATTAAACCACGAATACAGTATAACGTTTTATCCACAATCAAATCTGTTATCCAAAATCAATTTAAATTACAAATTTTCCAATTTCGTAATTTATACAATTCTAGATACGTGTTGTAAAAAATTATATGCATTGTAGTGGAATTTATAAGTCTATGTCATACTCATTACTATGACAGGTTGTTTGTGTATTGTGCATCATGTGCTCATTCTTCTAACAGTGGAATAAAGTAACTTTATTCCACTAGTGAATAATAGGTCCCATTATACAGTTGTAATGAGCATAATCATGGGCCAAATATCAGTCAGTTAATTGTGGATAAAATCATTTATAAACTTCAATATGTATCTGATAAATGAGATTATATTTTATTATTTGGCAACATGATAAATCTTTTCTGATTGAGTCACTAGAGGTCGCACAATTTTATGGCACAAATTATTTAAATTTTCATTCAAAAATACAAATACAAGTCTTGTAAATTATCAAACCTCTGCAGTTAATAGCATTTAGAAGTTATAAACTTGTAAAGCAGTGTTTGTTTGCACCTTTGTTTTAATATTCCAGCTATTCAGATATGATTTGTAACGAGAAAGTATTATTTTATTGTTTAATAAAAAATTCACGAAAGTATAAATCTGTGTGCGATTATAAAAATTCACAACAAAATAAATCTTCCCTTGTTTATTATACTTAAAGCTACAGCATACAAGTATCATAATTTCTAAATCCCACTAACATGATTAAAATTTAGAACTATAAAGTAGAGAAGTTCTAAAATGAAACGCTTAAAATGATTTTTTTATGCTGGTTATTGTTTCCTTTTTTGACATTTAATATTTTATTACTTAATAAAAAGGTGACAATTTTGACCCCGCTTTCAAGAATTATAAGGACAGATTTATTTTTTATAGCGGTTATAAAATAATATTTAGAAGACCACCACAGCGAATAAATCGTTGCATTAATAGAATTTAATAATAGTAGCGTCTAGCAAGTTTCCAAATATGTAGGAGAATGTAAAAAATTTCTACCTCTTCAATTTACCAACACACAGCACCTTGCGGTTTTGTGGTTTAAAACCAAGAGATCGCTTGCACAGCTTTACTTCTTTTTCTTGGAATTTTAAAATAGGCAAGAAGAATTCCCCAACAAGTGCAACTATATAAAGGTTCGGCACATAAAAAAACAGGAAGATGTAATTCGTTCCCTTCTTTTTCAAATCTTTTAGCTTGCAACCAGATGAATAATCCTTGTGGAGACACCGGAAGTTGCTGAGACCAATTGGTATTCGCAAAACTTGAGCCGGTGCGGTGGTTCGACCTGTTACTCACATTTTAAGTCTCATTTGAGATTTCCGTTCTTCTGTTTGACATAAACATGTGTGTGGATATAGGAAAAGACTGGTAAGGTAAATAGGGATGTAGCAGGTAGTACATCTTCAACTTTTTTATTTCTTATTTTTCTTCTAGATATAGAACTTACTATATAGATTCGTAGTAAAGAATTAAAACGTTGGCCTGGTTCATTTTAGATGTACCTTTTTAATGGAGTCATCGTGAATGGCGTGAACTTTGTTTCAATAAAGATTAAGATGAAGATTAAACGTATAATTAATATAAAAACGTTGCCTAAACGACAGAACATCCAGTAGCTATCTAATATAAGTGTTTCTATACACATTTCTTAACAATCCCAACCTTAAAATATTCTTACAATAACAAGGATGCTGAGAGTATAGTTATCAGATTTTGTACAATCCTAGACTCACGTGCTCTAAATCTGACAATCCCGAACATCCTACATCTGAATTCTGAACTGAGGGCAAAAACTATAGGACATATTTACAAAAAATGAGATATTGTTGTTGTAATTAAGCTCCGGAAATTTTAGAACATGATTTATATACTTATAACATGATTCGGCTGCAGCATGGTTGGCACCTGAATAATATAAGTATCTCTACCATAATTGTACTTCAAAAAATAATAAAACAATATAGTCAGGTTCTTAGTTAGGTCCGGTTATTGTTGTTGGTTAGAGTTTCGTTAACACCTACAAAGTAATTTATTTATTAATTCTTTTAATAGCTAAAAAATAGAAAAGGAGTTCTCACCAAAAAGCAAGGTATTCTTATCTGTTTTTTACGTTACCTTAGTTGATGGAATAAAACAATTTTGAAAACTATGTTTCGTTTTTTGATGCCTAAAAGGAAAACTTTGCAAAGCTCTAAATAAATGAAAAGAGTTTGAAATGATAAGAAAGAGTACATGCATTAATAAGTATTCATCAATAATCACAAGTTAACTCACATATTGTTACTATAGATAATATAATGTTATTAAGTCTTGTTACTAGACGATTTATAATACAATGCCCCAGTAGCACACACATGTTGGAAAAATATTGTTTCCACATATTGGCCAAACATTGTAAATGACAGACACTGACTGGATTAGCACAATATGCGGAAGCAATATATCTCCAGTACTGCAGTGGGATATTGGCCATACATTGGAACATTATATTGGTTCAATATACGTTTATAGTATTGGCACAATATGTGCATAGAATATGTCACCAACATGGTAATATTGGTCCAACGTTGAAACATTTAATGGTCCAATATTCTTTTACAATATTGGCGAAATGCATTCACAGGATATTCATTCATCCACTGTTCAAACGTAATATTGGTGCAGTATACTTGTACTAGTATTAGTACAATTGATGTGATAATTGATATGCTTGATCTTGTTTATTGTTTCCAGCCTTATTTTGTGGAACTCCATAATCATGAAATAAATAAAGATTATTAAAAGTTTCACAGTTTTATTAAAATATACCTGACAATATTGTTTCGACAGCTATGCTGTCATTATCAAAGGTAATATAATTATAAACAAACACGTCGCTAAGGTAGATACAAAATAGGTAACTAGATAAAATAATAATAATAATAAAAATTAATAATAAAAATCATAATTAAACATCTAATACTTCCAGTAACGGAGAATTACTGAGCTCAAGTTGTTCATTCATTAAAGGTACCCTGAGTTTGTGTTTGTATATCTCAAAGGCTTCTAAAATGTCTAATTTGCGTTTGTTATTACAAAAATGTAGGAATTTAATATTATTTTGAGGAGTCATTGTGTGATTTTGTTCTAAAAGGTGTTTGGCGTAATTCGATTTTTCAGGATGTTTATTTTTGTAATGACGTACGTGTTCTTTATATCTTATGTCAAAATTTCGAAGTGTTTGTCCAATATATACCGAACTACAAAAAGAACAATTTAAACGGTAAATGCCCGATTTCATGATATCATGTGTTCTGTCTTTAGCATTAAATAAAAATGAAAAAGTGTTAGTGTTGGTTTTAAATGTTATTTTATAATTGTTGGTTTTTCTTAGTATATGTGCAATTTTTTCTGATATTTTGCCAAAATATGGTATAGATATGTAATTTGTGTCTTCTGTTTGATTGTCAATGGGATATATTCTTTTGATAGCTAACCTATAATCTTTTTGTTTAATTAAAGTGTCAATCATGTTCGGATTATAATGATTTGCATGTGCTAGTTGTTTAATGGTTGATATCTCTTTGCTAAAATCTGATTTTGTTAGTGGAATAGTTAAAGCTCTGTGTACTAATGATCTGTATGCTGCTATTTTATGTGTATTGTGGTGACAAGATTCATTTGGTATTGTTATATCTGTTTGTGTTGGTTTTCTGTATATGGAAAATTCAAAAAGATTGTCTGCGTTAATCTTGATATTTAAGTCTAGAAAGTTTATAGCCCTGTTTTGTTCTGTTTCTAGTGTAAATTTTATATTAGGATGGATATTGTTTATAAGAATTAAAAATTCATTGATAACCTCAAAAGAACTGTCAAAACAAGCTAAAATGTCATCAACATAACGAAACCAGAAGATAATGTGTTTAGAGAGGTTTAATTCAAATATTCGATCTTCAAACTTGTCCATAAATATGTTAGCTAATAGAGGACTTAGAGAATTACCCATAGGTAAATTAGAAAAATAGGTAAATTTCAGAATTAGAAAAGCAACAAATCATTAATAAAAACCCACAAATTCCTAAACTGTATGGATTAGTGAAGACCCACAAACAGAATATGCCAATAAGACCAGTTGTATCATACATCAATGCACCTAATCACATTTTATCCAAAAAACTGAACCAGATTATTAACACGATAGGTTACAAATCGAAATACTCTGTTAGAAATTCATTAGAATTAGTAGATAAGCTGCAAAACATACATCTTCCACCACATTCAAAACTTGTTAGTTTTGATATTTGCAACATGTTCTCCAGAATACCCCCACAAGAATGTATTCCTCTATTAGATAGTTTCTTGATCAATAGTAATATAGAATTAGTTAAAAGGTTAGAGTTAATTCAATTATTTGACCTTTGTATAAGTCAAAATTATTTCACTTTTAATAACATAATTTATTTACAAAAGGATGGTTTACCTATGGGTAATTCTCTAAGTCCTCTATTAGCTAACATATTTATGGACAAGTTTGAAGATCGAATATTTGAATTAAACCTCTCTAAACACATTATCTTCTGGTTTCGTTATGTTGATGACATTTTAGCTTGTTTTGACAGTTCTTTTGAGGTTATCAATGAATTTTTAATTCTTATAAACAATATCCATCCTAATATAAAATTTACACTAGAAACAGAACAAAACAGGGCTATAAACTTTCTAGACTTAAATATCAAGATTAACGCAGACAATCTTTTTGAATTTTCCATATACAGAAAACCAACACAAACAGATATAACAATACCAAATGAATCTTGTCACCACAATACACATAAAATAGCAGCATACAGATCATTAGTACACAGAGCTTTAACTATTCCACTAACAAAATCAGATTTTAGCAAAGAGATATCAACCATTAAACAACTAGCACATGCAAATCATTATAATCCGAACATGATTGACACTTTAATTAAACAAAAAGATTATAGGTTAGCTATCAAAAGAATATATCCCATTGACAATCAAACAGAAGACACAAATTACATATCTATACCATATTTTGGCAAAATATCAGAAAAAATTGCACATATACTAAGAAAAACCAACAATTATAAAATAACATTTAAAACCAACACTAACACTTTTTCATTTTTATTTAATGCTAAAGACAGAACACATGATATCATGAAATCGGGCATTTACCGTTTAAATTGTTCTTTTTGTAGTTCGGTATATATTGGACAAACACTTCGAAATTTTGACATAAGATATAAAGAACACGTACGTCATTACAAAAATAAACATCCTGAAAAATCGAATTACGCCAAACACCTTTTAGAACAAAATCACACAATGACTCCTCAAAATAATATTAAATTCCTACATTTTTGTAATAACAAACGCAAATTAGACATTTTAGAAGCCTTTGAGATATACAAACACAAACTCAGGGTACCTTTAATGAATGAACAACTTGAGCTCAGTAATTCTCCGTTACTGGAAGTATTAGATGTTTAATTATGATTTTTATTATTAATTTTTATTATTATTATTATTTTATCTAGTTACCTATTTTGTATCTACCTTAGCGACGTGTTTGTTTATAATTATATTACCTTTGATAATGACAGCATAGCTGTCGAAACAATATTGTCAGGTATATTTTAATAAAACTGTGAAACTTTTAATAATCTTTATTTATTTCATGATATGCTTGATATTTACATTTTCGTTTATTTCGATTAATGTCTTCCTCAATAGGTAATATTTATCACAAATCACTTTGTATATCTTCTGTTCGTTCAACCCAATCATATTAATAACCGACGACGATAATAATAATAATAAACCGACAGTCCATTTTCTTAAAGTAATGTTCAACTGTAGATGAAGTTGGGGGGGGGGTCATCGTAATTTGAAGCACTATTATTCACTAAATGTGATTCAACTCTGTTATTTTGTCCATTTACACTTAAAACTATCGATATATCTTCTATATAGAACTCGTTTTAGATGTCTGTACTTAGCACAATAATACATTTGCGTCATTGCAAAACTGTAGATACAAACGCATTCAATTCTGTTAATTGGAGTTTTATCTATTGGATTTCTAGTGAAAAAGTTAAATAAATTGTATCAACGTAAAACAGATAACTAATAAAAGTAAATATATTAAAAATATATTGGTAACATATTGCGCCAATAATATATACTAGGAGTATTTGTTAAACTTTGTAGCTTAAGTTTGATATTGCATTCATTTCAATAAAAATTTGTAAAAATGTATTAAAGTCGAGACAATGCTATTTTTAATAAATTTGAAATTACATAATTATGTACCTACTTTTGTGGTATATACACATTCTGAAAATGAATCACAGACATATTGTTTATACAGTCTTTTTCAAAAAAACACTAACTAAACTAGGTGGTTATAGCAATTAAAATATATGGATATTATAGTGAGTACTTACAGTATATAATGCATATAAATAACTGACACACTTACAAACTGTAAATATAAACTTTTCAACAAGAAACGTTCAGCAGCAGATATCACAACACTAAAACAGATGCATCAAGTATCAGTGGCGGTAAAATCACGAGCGTTTCTACCCTGCAATACACGGCTGCTTGTTCGTTATTGGGCGCGAAATTTGAAATGCGAACATTATGAATCTACACCAAAGTATACAACAATTACTACGTATTGAGGTATTATTAGTATTCACTATTTGATAAAACCGTGTGAATTATGGTAACTTGTAACCATCTTTCATTTTTCTCGACGTGGTACACATTTGTAAAACATTTTTACGTATATTAAGTAACCATGTTTAAAGGCTGCATATTCATTGTCGGAACTATAAAGGTCAAATATTAACTGCACTAGTTAATGTTCAATATAAGACCAGTACAAAATAATACAATATGAATAATTTGTAAATGGCACTTCTGTGGAAGGAATATTGGCTACGTATATTGGGCGCCAATCTTGAACCAATATAACATCAATATTATTTAGATATATAATATTAAATATCTACTAATTAATTAATCATATAGTGGGCTGAAATATAAGCATAATATAGGACCAATATAGAGGAAAACATATTTTTTTAACTCATTATTTATATATTGGACTTTGTTGGAGCAATATTGGCAACATACATTGGTCTTTAATCGATGTAATACCAATCTTGGTTTAATCTTCCAAATATTGGGCCTGAATATAATATGTTACCCATATAGCACCAATATTGGATCAATATCTTGTGCTACTGGAGTGGGTAAATAGGGAGAATTAAAAAAATGGTTACTAATAAAGAATCTTGAAAGAAGTTGGTGGTAGAAATTATGTAAAATCTTAATCAAATTTAGGTTTATGTAGGAAAGTATGGACAGATTTATTTATAAAAAGTACTAAGAAGAAAATACAAGTTCGTATCAATCCACAGAGGTGGGTGCATTAATTCTTCAGCAGACGTACAAAATACAGATCTCATGGTGCCGATTTCTCATATTTCATGTTCTAAAAAATTGGAGGAATGTAAAATAAGCAATAATCGTTATCATAAAGTTTTAATACCACTAGAACATCGGAACGCTAATTACTGGAAGTTTCTTACTAGTGTCAATAAGGAAAGCAATTCAAAACATTTACAAACTCGTAGAGTATGCCTTCAAGAAAATAAACACTTGCGAGTGGTTTCTTTTTAATGTGTTAAATTAAAGGAAACACAATAAGTTCTTATAATCAAAACAGTGCAACTAGTTAAACTCACTTTACTGTTAATAAGATACCAAAAGCTATTGTAAGGTGGTTTGCAGAAAATCTATAACAACAAACAAAAGTCACAACAGGTAAATAAACAAGAAACTTATTTATCAATTTTTACTATCTTAAAATTCATAAAGAGTTTTATATAATTTAAAATCATTAAACACAAACAGATCATAATAATATGTCAACAGTAAAAAAGTGAGGTAATACTAATGGTTTTGCAGTAATTCTGATTATACCGACATAACACGATTATTACTATAATATGACAGGAAATTTTGAATGCATAAATACGAACCTCAATTATCAATTATTAATTATTTACATACAATTTATTTCCACTATACAGAGACAATTAATAACAGTGGTGGTACAGTTATATAAGAGTTTATACAAATAATTTTCAATGAATTTCTATATCAATACATAAAAATAAGACTCCACAACATAGTGGGAAATGTTAAACGTTCCTAACATTACAATATTGTAATGTACAAGATTAACCCCTATACGCTGCCAGTCGACATTTTGGATCAATGTATGACTAATCAGCAGCTGCATGAAACACAATACACCAGTCTAATCTAGCGCGTTCCAGAAATCTTGTATACAGTATATACAGCGCCGCCGCACAGGAGGGGATTAGTCTTAGTCGACGAGTTAAATAAATACGCGCATCGTGTTTTTAGTACGAGATAAATGTTAGAAATAAATATTGTAATTAAATATAAATAATCTGTAAATAATCTAGTATAATTCTGTTAATAGTTAGTTTATAATTGTGTATGTATTTAGTGTCAGTGTACATATTTTCCTTTGATAATAGAGGATTAAACAGCACTTTTAGTATTATCTAAAAAAAAACGTTACAACAATATGTTTTATTGATATAGTAACTAATACCACAGCTGTTTGAAACAAAATGGATTACTGCAATGCGTCCTGGATGACGTTGGGGTTTCAAAATCCGACATAAACAATAACTTTTAAACTGATTAGTAAAAAGTTTCACAAATTTATTTTAATCTACATGACAATTGGTAGACAAATGGAAAAATGTTATTTGCTAAAATAAATACGTACAGTCGTAGCCCTCTTGTTAAAAATATTCGAGGTCCTGGTAGGATATAATCAGTCAGTGAGTGCTAACAGTAATCTTGAATCAAAATCAACTAATCGTTCTAAATTTTGTTTTTTTAATTTAATACCGTAAAGGATTAAGCGCCGTAATATACGATTCTAGTTAAGACATGACCGTCGTCTGTAGTTTGAAGTTAAGGACTCTGCCCATTGTACCACGGTTTCACAACACTTTTTAAGCTATAAACGAGAGCTTAACGTAGGGCACATATTTTCATTCGAATCTATGTAATCTTTTTTATCTTTTTGTAACTTATTTTATCTATCTATGATGTGCCATTTTCTCCAATTTGTTTCTCAAAAAGCAATAAACAGTTATATTTAAAAATGTTTTTATGCTGAAATATATTATTTCTTTCTTATAGCTAGATAGAAATAAAATTATAAGTTTTGATATAAAGTGTTAAATAAAATATGTTAAATGTAAACTAAATAGAAAGTATACACACTATACAAGTTTACATGGGTTTATAGGGCCAAACATAAAGATGAAGAAACATGAAAGGTAGATCACAAAAATGCAAACCAAAAATTCTTACCGAAAAAAATTGTTTTCATTAAAAATTTTGGGGCACCTCAATTATTCACCAATCCTAAACCGACCCTGACAGTCTAATTGCTTAGTATTTACGATAGGTTTAATTTACTATATTGTTAAGGTAAGAATAGTAAGCAACATATGTTTGTAAAGCAGCACCAAAAGATAACAAATACAAACGTTAAAAAACTGTAATAGGAGTACTTATTGAAGGTCAGCACATAGCACGAATGAATAGACAGTTGTTTATATTTTAAAAGAGGTTTTTTACGTACCTATTATGTTGTACGTTATTGTTGCATTTTGTCGCTAATCCCCGGTATTTGAATTAATTTGTATCCAGTTTGTGTATACTAATATTGGCATCCTAAGGAACTACTACACTTAATGAATAATAGTTTTTAAAAAAGGCGGTACATCACGAAATCTTGACAACAAAATGAGATAGGAGCAATTGAATTTACGTAACACTGAATATCAGAAAAATCTGATTAATCTTTAAAATAACACTTCATGTTATAATTTCCTGATATAAATACATAGGAAAACTAAATAAGGAAAAAAACTCGAAAACAATAAGTAAAGTCGTACTTTACTTAGAGTAATAGCAGATTCTAAATAATATTCCGTTATAAAATTGTGGCCGTGAACTCGTAAAAGTACAAACACATAAACTTTCTGTAGTGTCATTCAACCATAAGATCATAATAACTCCGATCTTATTCATCTATTAGTTGCAGACAAAGTCATATCACATTTCTGATTTCAATAACAAGGTTACCTTCCTTGTATATATTTTAACAATATTTTAACACAGTTGACTTAAAATTTTGACAAAACAGATACATACATACATAATGAAAAACGAATACACAAGAAACGCCAAAGAGTTTGTTTTATGTTATCTTAATTATTTATTCCCTTAAACATTATTATTAACAAAAAATATTGAATTTTATTCGTTTTATTTGTGTAGTTACCATTATCAGAAATGATAATCAATTACTATGAAAAGGTTTTCATATCAAGAGAGATATGATAAATATGTTGGAGTGTTTCATTTTGTGCCTCAGAAATGATATGAGGGCTTAAGAAATGTATGTTCGAAAATACTCTGAGAGAAGGTAACCTGAAAAATGTCTGTTCCGAAGGCTGAAGAAAATTGAATCAATCATGGTTCACACCTTGACAAACTGATGGAAATGAGGAATATTTGGAAATGGAAAATATAATTGAGAATCCACGCGTGGTGTAGATCCACAAGCAATCAAAATTAAAGAAGAATAAATTTCACCTCTATCTGGAACATACAAGTCAAGGTCCTCATGATGATACGGTCAAAGAAGGTTGACTTTCTGCAGATGGTTTCTGGAACAATGTGATAATGACAGAAACTTCTTGCTTAACGCTTTTTAGTCTGACGAAGGCATAGGATGTAGGATTTAATAGAAAAGGCACTTCATATTTAGAGGTCTGATGGGAATCCACGAATACATAGGAAAGTGAGATAACATACGAGATAAGATTTTTATGGTTCACTTCTCGTACTTGGAATAGGATTTGGAATGGAAATATCACAGGCCTGATAAAATGTCATGCAACGTTAACATCCAAAAGATACCTCCATTTCCTGCAAAATATCACTACCGATATCCTGAATAACTTACATACCTGTCACTGTCATTGTAAATATGTATATGCTGCAAAAATACCAATGTCATAACATCATACTTAAATAATACCTACCCCAATTTAAAAAATACCTACCCCAATGTTATATTAGGCGGCCAGTTCGATCACCCGCAACAAACAGTAGCAGCAAATCGTGTTTAGATTTTGCATATAATTATTATTTGAGGTTCCTTCAGATCAACCATTGTACAGTAAATACCAATTCAGTTGGCGGAAGATTCTTGGAACGGAACGTCATCTGTGACGTCATGAAGGGTATTCCCAGAATGCTGTAAGCTTTTCAGTGGCGTGCTATTCTATTCTTATAGTTAGTGTAGTTAATAAACACTTTGGTACTTTATAATCGTATTTATCTAGCACAACACTTCTACACTGTAAACGCACCAAACAATAGGGTCTCTACCTTCTTAGAACACAAAATCCCCTTTCCGCCAACGGAATTGGTACGGGCTGTAACTACTGTTAAAAATTATTTATTCTTCAGGTGAGCTTTGATTGTACATTAACTTATAAAAATCTATGCGTTTCTTCTTCGAGCAGTTATTATATTGGTATTAATGCAATTGCCTAACTATACCTAAACCAAAAAATGAAAAAACTAAACCGGAGTGAATCTAGATTGTGAATGAGCCTTGCTCCCAAATTTAGACAGTTTGAAATAAAAAAATAGACGTTGTAATCTGTCAAAGTCTTAAAAGGTTTTTCACAACTCCAATTGTTAATTATTAAACTACTATTAATAAATAACCTTCTGATAGCAAAAGTGTGCACGACATTAGTTTCTGCTTAATAGTAGTTTGTGCAACAAGGGTGGATATGATGCCTTTATCGCACGAGAACGAAGTTTGAGGCACGACGCCGAAGGCGAAGTGCCTCAATCGTTCGAGGGCGATATAGGCATTCCACCCAAGTTGTACAGTATCTTTTTTCTTCGACTAAGCAAAATAATTACAAAATAGATTGCATATCTCCTTGAGAAATCGAACATAAGGATTAACCTATGCTTTTATCCATGCTAAAATTTGGTTTGTAAAATCCCCCTGTCATTGTACAATTTTTAAGAGAATTATTAAAACTTTGCAGAAATTAATATTTTCGAAGAGAAAATTATTTTAAATTTTGTTTTATAAAAAAAGAATAAAAAAGAATTATTCTCTCAGCTGGAATTGAACCTGCGTCGGTTAACTTCAGTTTATTTATACGAAGCTTCTACAGACTGAGCTACCAAACCCCATCACAAACTGTGTCTACCATACTTATTATAAAAGTAGGTTGTACTTATTTAAATGATTTAATATTTATGTATTTTTAATTATAGAAGTATAATTGTTAAAGCTGCAATTTCACAAATCACGTTATTTTCAAATACTTTAAGTGTTATTGAAAGAAGGAAACATTGGTTTAATTTACTTTTACTTCTATATTTATAACAGGAGTTGTCAATAAATTAATTATAAATAAAGAAGTGCCAAAATGGACTACGTTGATTGATTGTTTTCATATCGGTACACTGTACGGATATGAAATTATATCCGTACACCTTACTGGAATTGCATACATTTCCATTGCGCGAAACGTGAAGAAAAAGGGTAATTTACAGGTAGGAGTGGAAAAAAGATTTTTCAGAACTCCAATTTATATTTATTAAGGTCCAAGTGTACCCAAAAACGTGTGTTATTTGTTTCATAAATAATATAATAATGTGATAACTTTGGTTTTAAGTTAATAGTCTAGGAATGTTAAAAGTTGCTTACCTAACTTGTTTTGGAAAAAAGAATTTTTTATTTAAATTATTTCACATGTTATACGTGAAAAATTAATTTTAGAAAAACTGTACATTCAAAATTAACCAAAATAATACCACTTATATTTCATAGTATTTGAACTATTTTCCCAGAATTTTAAGAAAATCGTATGTCTAGCGACTAAATTATTGCAAAAAACCTGCTTTTTGCCAAAAAAAAACTGCTTTTTTTTGGCAAAAAGGAGGTAATAGTTTAGTCCCTATACATACGATTTTCTTAAAATTTTGGGAAAATAGTTCAAATACTATGAAACTTAAGTGGTATTATTTTGATTAATTTTGAATGTACAGTTTCTCCAAAATTAATTTTTCACGTATAACATGTGAAATAATTTAATTAAAAAAATTTTTTTCCAAAACAAGTTAGGTAAGTAAGTTTTTAACATTCCTCGACTATTAACTTAAAACCAAAGTTATCACATTATTATATTATTTACGAAACAAACACACGTTTTTTGGGTACACTTGGACCTTAATAGTAGTTGAATAATTAACAATTGGAGTTGTGAAAAACCTTTTGACTGATTGCAATGTCTATTTTTTTATTTCAAACTGTCTAAATTTGACAATTTGGGAGCAAGGCTCGTTCACAATCAACTCCGATTGCTAGATTCACTCTGGTTTAGTTTCTTAATTTTTTGGTTTTACTATAGAAATAAAACCAAGTTTACTCAAACAGACCGTTGATCGTATACCCCACCGTTCTCACTGGCTTGCAAGTGCAAAAAATTAACTAGCTCATCAATAAACTAATGACTTTCGTTATTGTTTTAACGATTTCAGTTCATTTTAAATGCAGGTCGTCGACTTATTTGATTTAGGACCTGATTCCTCATTGCGAGATGCATAAGGAGTCAACAAAGTATCTCCACTGTACTATGTAGGAAGGTACCTAGCGTTTTTGTCTCGCTCCAGGTCTTGCCTTGTCAAGATAGTCCTGCGCCAGGACAGTCGTGGTCTGTGCAAAGTGGATGGCCACAACAGACCTGCGTTCCTTCATCTGTGGTGATGTCAATTACTACCTTTCTTAGAGGACGACCGGATCATTTCCATTTCCTCCTTTTAAATGAAATTTTCTTAGGACATCTGATCCCCACAGCATGGAGCGTCTCTAGTTTTGAAATTGGTGTGGATGATATGTCTGTTCAGTTAACTGGATTTCTAAATGGGTAGGTAAATGAAGGCCTGTTTTGCTTTCTTTATTCTATATTTGATGCACATTCAATTTCGTTGTTCTCCGATTTTCTGTTCCAAAAGCTCACTGCTTCACTTGTTTTTATAAAAAACAATTTTCTTAATATAAATACAATAGAGGACATTTTTGAAGACTTTTCAAGGATCCCTTCTAGTTATTTTCCTTTGTTCTATGTAGCACTATATACTGTTTTAGTTTTGGCAGCTGGAATTTGCATTATCTACTTATTTGCATGGAATTCTGATGTTTATCTGTTCCAAATATGCAGTGATAGCAATCACCGCGTTTTTTACCATGTTTGCAAGATGCATAAGTGACTTATGAATTATGAAAACTTAACATTCAGAAATTCTAAAAGAACTTGTATAATCCTCACACACACTACTTAGAACTTTAAATTTACGAGATGAAAGGGGAGTAAAAACTTAAAGCTTTCAAACATGGGACACTGAATATGAGTGTATGAACAAAGTTTAATCTCAATATAGTAGACTTTTCTAATTAGCGAAAAATTAATTTAATTTGAAAACACGAAAATACTGAAACTTTGAGAACTAATGGATCATTAAAGTTTGGTGCACTAAAATTCTATAAATCTAAATCTATGAAAATTTAGCTTACCTTAAATTTTGAAATTCTGAATTCTAAAATTATAAAAGTTTGAAGAGATTGCTTTAAAGTACAGTTCAATCACACTGGAACTGGAAATGGTAAGCCTCTAATAATATAAATCTATTATTTTAATTTAAACGTTGTTATTACGTGCTTAAAACCTTAAAACGTTATTTAGTTATCTTGAACTGAAACCTGAATTTGGACTCTGATAAATTTATATCGCCTCTGAGTTACTGAGATTATAAATTTTGAATCTCCGATACATTGATACATCACGCATAGTTCTACAGTTTTGGAAGCTAAACGTTTTAAAATATTACCATTCTGGTATCTTACACCTTCGAAACTTTAAAAAATCAAATCTTTTAACTTTCAAAATTTATATTTCAAAAACTATAAAAATCTAAATTTCTACATCTTTGATATTCGAAATTTTTGAACCTCCGAGTCCCTAAAACTATAAAACGCACTGATCCGGTTTTAAGCGTTTCGTCTAAAATTCCTTTGATTTCTAAAATTCTCGGTTAAAATAATTCTTAACTCTTCCAGCTTAGTGACCATCCTGTTCAGCACCGCTAGACACATATAAATCAATCGAAAAGAATAAGGTGATGTTTGAGTTTTAACTTGAATTATACATTATTTGAAATTAAGCCTACTGACGCCTAAGCTCAAAAAAGATTATTTCAATGGATTACTAAACTAGAAACTGTCTAGACTAATGTCTAGTACCGATTGGTCTCTGCTGCCCACACCTCTTCAAGCTGCTACTGAATCAAATTATTTACACCAAAACGCTGCAATGTGTAGACCGTAGACTCGAGTTACACGTAGAAGGTTGTAGTGGTCAGACCTACAGTCAACCAAAATTATCAAAGTAGCTGTAGCAAGTCATTTAATCACAAAACAATTTGCATAATAATCAATTTACCTAGTTGTGTCATTACATACAGGTTCAGGCAAAAGATATAATTGATTTTAAAAATACAACTATTTGGTTAAATATAAAATGCTGGAGATGTTTATTATAGTTTCTTTAAAGTTGGTAATTTGATTTGTGTTGTTAGGAATGTTTATTTCACTTTTTATAAAGTTGGTAGTTTTGATTTTTTTGGTCGTTAGGGGACGATTCGTTTTTGTTTTCGTTTTGGTTATAGGATTATTATGAAATTAAGAAGTAGGTAACCATTTTAGGCTTTTGCTTTTAAAGTAATTTTATTCATGTAAGTCCATTTTGTTTATTTTATTTATATTGATTTTAGGTGTGTGATGTAAAATTTATATTATTTAATTAATCTGAAACCCAAATCTCTCGTTTGAATCTATATATAAATCAAAATCTATATGGTAACTAAATTTTAAAAGATTCGATTGATAATTTTTAATAATTTGTAATTTTGTCGTTTTGAAAGGGAACTATGACTAGAAAATAATGTTTTATAACGATAGTAGTATCATTACAACTAATCATTGCCAACTGGGCATGTTATTCGTGTTAATCTAACAAAACGTTTCACTTTGTGACTAAAGAACTGAATGGATAATCTTTTAGTCCGGAACAAGAGGTTATTTTACCCTAAGGTTAGACTGATTTATTATTTAAGAGTGTATTAATCTCCACGGTGGTAATAAAACCCATGATAGGCCGTGTGCGAAATTACTAAAACTTTTATTTATTTATTTGCATGTGAGTTGGCTCCACGGTGGCTTAAGTCCATTGATAGGCCGTGTTGTAGAACCGTCAAACCATTAATTTGTTTACTATTGCATGTGATGAGGCTCCACGGTGGCTTAAGTCCATTTGATAAGCCGTGTTGTAGAACGCTCAAACCATTATTTGTGTACATTTGCTTGTTTATGTTATTTACATGTGCTATGTTATTCTTTTTCAGTGCTTATAACAAACTCTTTCTTGTCTAGGTATCTAGATATGAGCTTTCCCTGTTGTTGACAGTAAAATTATGTCTTAGTATTACGTGTTCTGATATTTCCATATATATGGTTTGGTTACAGCGTAATGTTGCTATGTCAAATATAATACAATTTTTGTTCAGTAGTTCTTGTGTATTCATTTTAATCTGGCACGTTTACCTTTTCCAGTTTATCTGTAAATCATTTTGATTGACTCTATTTCACTTATTTTTGATGTTTTATGTTGAGATATTTGCGTTTTGACTATTTATAAATACTTTGTATAGACACACAACTGTATCAACTTGCTGATTGATTTATTGCTCCATATTGTTTATTGTAATCGAACTAAATAATCATTTGATCAACTACTGAACTTGAAGCGTGTACGTATTTTAGCTGGGCTAGCATATTTTCAAGGGGGTTTTTACAGAACTAGCCTTTTCATTTGTATTAGTTTAAATACGTCCCCCTCGCTTAAGATTAAAAATAAATTAATAAAATAATACAATCACATTTAACTGTGCTTTTATTTGTGTTTTTTCTCTCTTTCTCCGTCCTTATGAAGTAAGTCAATCGTTATCAATCTTGGTTACATGTTATAAAAAGTAATTCACAATGTATGTAGGATCCTGTTTGTTATTTTTGTTTTATTTACCATCATAAAATTTGTCATTTTTAAGGCTGGTAGTATTGTACTTCCGTTTTGTTAAATATTTGAATTTTACGCGGGTAGAGTAATTTGGGTCGTGATCGTCTAGTGGGTTGGGACCCCGGCTCATTACAAAGTCTACTATAATCTTTGAACTTTTTCGGTGGCCAAGTTGTACATATATATGACAATCTTAAGATTTCTTCTGTCTATTTTACAAATTTTGCAACTTTATTAATTTTTCTTTAATTGTTATGTAGCAAGTGTTGGAGTATGCCAAAATAAAAAAAAGTTAATTTTAAAACAACCTGCTGCAGGATTTCTAATTACCGATATAAATGCTGATTTCCGCCGAACTAAAATCTTTTATGGCAATCATAAAATCCATTTACAAAACAAACTGAACTAAAAGATTTAAATCATGCAATTATAAACTTGTTATTATGATAATGCCTAATAATTAATTAACCCAATTCTCAACCTGCGATGACTGCTTATTAGGCAGCGTTTTATCAATTAAGACTCGATAGCTTTTTCAAAAACAAACGTTACATGTTGCAATCGGATATCAGAACCTATAAAAAAAGTTTATCGAGAACTTGTTCCACAAAAACACGCCTCCTAATTTACACCCGTTAATCGGTAGCAGGACAATAACACAGCCATCAATAATTCGTGGGTTCAGCTGCATTGTTTTAAGGTCAGCCACATGCAAAAATATTAGTGTAGCAAAATAGAACGATAAGAAGTAGGTAGCTGTATTTTGAAAAATTAAATGTCATGCCTTCTGAACAGAGAATTTTTCTTTGTAACACCTGACATACATTTTGACGCTCTTGCTCAACAACGGATGCATATTAATAATTAATCTAATTTAAGAATCTACCTTACAAAATACACCTGTTGGAGGTTTTGTTATTTCTGTATGATTATCATTTATAATGAAAGGTTCTTGATATAGCTAGAAGCTGGGTATAAATGTTTCATTGCTGAATTATCATGCCAAATCCGATTTTTTAATTTATGTTACGTTTGGCCAATATAAGATTTGCCACAGTGCTGACAATTAATTTTATAACTAACTTGACAAAAATTCTTAACTTCAAAGTTGCGAAACGTTATTACTTTCTCATTTTAATTGAATTTTACTCACGTACTAAATATTTTAAACGAGACTTAAAATTTTAAATTCCCTATTGATATTATTAAGTATTCTTGTTACGTCGGCACATACTTTAAGTATAGAAAACAAAAAATTTACGTTCCACAAAGCGCCAGAATATTAAAAAGGTAAGGATACGCTTTGTTTTGGCATTAAGAATAAATTATAAAGAATTCACCTGCTAGAAATTCCGATTGGACGGTTGACCTTGGGACAGGTGTATGTGGTTAATAATGTGGCAGCCCTGCAGGTGCCCGCTTTTTACACTTTCAAATGCGAACCATTTACGATTTCATCACGTTTCCTTTATTGGAGGAGTTACTTGTGGTTTGCGTGCTTTATTTTGAAAGCCTTGTTAAGATCCGATTAATTAACACGTAACGTTTTATTTGCAGATGCTGCTGCTTGCGCACATTTTATTATGCTCGCAATTTCAACCTGACCACCGTTTCGTACCGCTGCGATTTTGCAGATTAGCCATACTCTGCACAAACATTTTTTTCGCCCATTCGTCTCCCTGTTTGCCGACCTCTCTTATTTTTACAGACGTATTCCTGTAATGAATTTTATTTTACGAGCTCTTCGCGAGCCTTACGATAATATTTATATAGTGTTGTTGTTGTGTTCGTGTTGATGTTCTCGTGTATCTACAAAATAGTAAACATGCTAAAAACATAGTTGTTCAGCCAGACTGTAGGAATACTTAAGATTTAATTGGTAATTTCAGCATTTAAACATAATCTTACATCTTGACTTGGAACAAATAGAACAAGAATGAGACATTAACATTATCGTTGGTAGGATTTAACTGGTTTTGATTTTCAGAAAGCATGCCTAGCGGAATTCAATGTTTTGCTGAATAAATTCCAGGTCATTTAAAAAACCCATTTACTGAAAGTTCGAAGCACCATAATGTGACCATATATCAACACGCATACAAACGGCGTATCTTCATCTTAAGATTTCAGATCATATTTACCTTGTAGTTGTAGTAGCCCATCGTAAGCACATAGCATTTATCACTTATACAAAATAATACCGTAAGTAATGCTCTAAAAAATAGGATCATCTTTTTGGGTAGTTAATTGCGTCGCCTTGCTAGTGATGCTATTTTGTAAGAGAATTTCTTTAAACCAATGGTTTCCGATTCAAAAGTGCAGTTTCTTGAAGGTAACTACTGATTCTCAATTTTTAACGTAGTAAATAACGAGTTTTGAGATAGGATATATACTATAAGATCTTGAGGTCGCGCAACTAAGAATAGTTAATTTGTATTTTTCAAATCAAAGATTTTATTCCTGGTTAATTTCTTTGAAATCTTCATTTCCTAATATTAGAAAGTAATGTTGCAAATACTGTTTCCGAGTCTCTACAATTTTCTTATTCCTAGGACTCGAAATATTGTTTTTAATTCCTAGGACTTTCCGGTAATCTTGGGTAGTAATTTTACATAGCAACCTACAAAAATTCAAATGTCCCTTTTTTAAAATCACTCCTACTAACTCTCCAATCGTACTCTCCCAAAAGTTTCTACTGAAACATACCTCCGTAATGAATTGAACAGCAAGTAGGTAAATACATTGTAAACAAATTCCCCTATTCAGATTCTTTTTCCTTTTCTGTCCTTTATCGCTTTTAGTGTTAATTGTTTGTCGGCAAGCTTTAAGGGATTCATAGCTTTCACAAAAGATGTTTTTTTCTGAATAGCATGATTCAGGCAGCATATGATTACTTCAAAAACTCATTTAAAGCTTCAAAATAAACAAAGTTTTAAATATTCATTTAAATATTCATCAATGTAAACCATTTTGCTATTTACTAGAAAAGATACCTGGTATTGCACTCATAACTTTTATTATTTCTACTTTATTGAGAGGTTATTACATCCATAATCTGGAAAATATCTAGAAATATATTAGCGTTTACTGTCTCGAGCCTTACTTTCTGGAACTCCATAATCATGAAATAAATGAAGATTAGTAAAAAGTTTCACAAGGTTTATTAAATTATAACTTGACAATTGTTTCGACAGATGAGCCGTTGACTTTTGTGATTACCTTTGATAATGACAGCTTAGCTGTCGAAACAATTTCCAGGTTATAATTTAATAAATCTTGTGAAACTTTTTGTTAATCTTTTTGTACTTCATCCATATATCCTATAACGAGCTTGTTCGGGGTAATACTCCGAGTGGTCCTTATGGCTGGTGCCACTGCGCGGTGGAAAGTTTAAGTTCTAGCGAAGAAAACAAACCTGACATCAAAGTAGGTAGTTTTCTTTTGCTATGAAAACAGCATACTTAATTTTAAGTGAATTAATTGTTATTGAATTGGTGAATTTGCTTGGTCAATGTTCGAAGAACCGACCTTGTTCGCTATTGTTAAAGCCATATTACAATTCGTAAAGAAATTTTTTGCCTTGGAGATCATAGTCTGCAAATTATTAGTGTGTGAAGTATCTACAAATAATTTTTTTTTCTTAATAAACACCTACAAATAAATCAGTCATATTATAATCAGTAAAAAACATCTTGTCTTGATTTCGTTTTATTAGGAACGCCTTTGTAGTTCATTTTCGTCACTTCTTAATTTTAGTATTTAATTTTAAAATACAGAGGAATACTCAAAATCTTTCCCAAATAAAGTAAAATTGTATACTCAAAATCAGTAGCAATGTGATTGATTTGGTTTAGAAGGTTAAAAATCCGAGTTGGAGTAATACAACGGGCTAAATTCTGAGTCAGCCATATGATAAAAGCAATCCAAGCTAAGAGCAAGGAAAGGAGTTGTACCTCTCTGATATCTGAGTTGAAATAACAAATAAGGTTAGTTAAGTCTTTACATGTGAATGTACATTTGTTAAGCTAAATTATCTCAAATCACATGAGTTCAATCCTAGCTTCGAGAAAGGTTTTCTTTTTCGAGGCCACAAATAAGTTATTCTTATTAGTGATTGCCTGAAAGACTCAATGAGTGCGAAACAATGGAAATGCTACATTGCTACGCGTACTACAGTGTGGTTTATATTCATCCATCGAAGTATGATGAAATCTAAAGTTGTAAAAATCTAAAGGAAAACTGCCCCTTACACTTTTTTTAAAACATTCAGTTTGCTGTACTATTGAGTTCATAATGGTCTGGGGCAGCAAGGCTAATATGATGCTACTTTATTCTTCTTTTTCAGGGAAATGTATAGGATAAAACAATAGAAGATGGCATCGTATTAGCCTTGCTGTCCTAGATTATTATAATGAGTATTGATTGTACTATTGATTTCATAATTATGAAATCAATAGTACCTCATAATTTACGAGACTTACTTCACTTTTAACGAAGTTACTTAATTTTGGGTGTAAGAACTAAAATCCGTATCTTCCGTGCAATCTCAAACCGTTCGGATAAGCGGCCGACTCAAGCAACAGCACGCGTCCCTTCCCTAACTAATATTTGGCATGCGCCGCTCCGTTTTACTCCTACCTTTTCCCCCACGCTCCGAGAGCGCCTATATAAAAACAGGTGCGGCGCGACGATTTATTCAGTCCCAGGACTCCCAGTAGGACCAGCCAGCCCAGCCGACTAGCCAGCCAGCCCAGCAGACCGGACCGTTCCCGGAGAATATAAAAGTAAGTCCTCTTACCGACTTTCCGATTCCCTTTCCGCGGGAGTCTCATTCCGCAATCCTGTCCACCCTGTCCGAGACTTCACTGCGAGTATTTCGGGAAGTCTCAACCCTTGCACTCTGTGCGAGACCTCACTGCCAGTATTCCGGGAGGTCTCAATCCACACACCCTGTCTGATCTTTCTGAGGCCTCACTGCGAGTATTCCGGGGGGCCCCGTTCCTTGCATTCCTTACTCGGTACGTCCGTTACCATCCGACATCCCGTTATCCGGCCCTATATTCTAGCACTGTACCCACACGCTTGGTTCGCTTTTGCTACGCTGTATTGTTGCACCCCGCTTGCCTGGAATTCCGTTATTAACCGTAAGCTTATTAGGGTAGTAGTAAGGTTTGTAGGAACTAGAAATTGTAGTACTAGAACTTGTTTGTAGTATTGAACGTACTGATGTTCATAAATACCTTTTTTTTGCCTAGAACTACTCTTATGACAAATTGACGTAAGTCTATCGTGAACTCGGATTCGTTTTTGAAGTATACTTGGAGCTTTGACAACTTATTGGACTTGTTTGAATAGTCTATAGTCTTCTAGTCACTTCTCCTTTGAGTGCCGTACTTGGTGCAGAGCTTTGGTATTTTCTTCCTATACTTCTGTTGCGCGTGTCCAGTGATCACAAGTATATGGAACCTACTTAATATGGACTCCGAGTCACCCCAAGTATTTTGGATCTTTTATTAATTTTAGGGAAATTTCTTGGGTAAAGTGTACCTCGGTGTTTACTCACTGCCTTCCACGGTAAAAGCGATTTTTAAATATCTGGTGTTACATGCAGGATTTAAGGCCAGGTCCGTTTGGTCGGTAGTCCAGCACGCAACTAATCGAGCCACAGTTACTATCTACAAGCATCAACATTATATCAGAATTATCAGCATTACAGCGAAAAGCTTACATGGGCTACTCTAAATTATAACTATTTACAGTCCACTCAAACAAGAAATTAAACAGCAGCAATATCCAATAAGTTTTTCAAATAATTAGATAATAGGTTCATGGCAGAAGGAAATTACAATGCTAAGTATCCGTGATGGGTCTCTACGCCACTAACACCAAAAAGGCAGCAGATATATTAATAAGCTACATATGTTCCAAAATGAGCTAGTTTCACTAACAATAGAATGCCTGTCGCTACTGGTCGACAGATCGTAAAAAAACTGACTTTCTAGATTTTTGTAGATGAAAGTTATTGTCGTGGGTTATACAAAAATTAAATCATGCTTGGATCTTTCATCGTACTACCTATTCTTCCTTAATTGTCACCCTAACTGCTCAACTTTTATGAAGAATGAAACCTCCCACATTATGTAACAAAAATACAAACTGAGAGTTGTTCATTTCAAAAATATCTAAAAAAATAATTCCCCAAATCTCATTAGAATCAAAGAGGAATTGGAAGATGCAATTGATAACCTGAACCTACATATACAAGAAGCAGCATAGGCGATCACATCGGACAAAAATATATCTGAAAAACTTGAAGACTGCATAAGACTCATAAAATAATGAAAGTAACCAACAGGAGAAGAACGAAATGCATCAGTATCCGAATACTTTCAAATGAAGTCTTTCAACAATCAACGGACTACTCACTTTGGTAGGCGACAATGTAGTTCAAACAACCGCAACAACACATTCCATCGATAAAAATGGGTTAGAATGAGCTAGAACCAATCAAGTGAAAGCTGACATTTAAAGGAAGTTTTTGAGCCTTAGTGCAATGTATAATATCATACAAAAATATCTAAATGTTAATAAAAAAAACCCGGGTTATTACTTTATTACTGGCAAAATATTAAAGAAATTTCTTAGAAGTAGTAAAACATATAACATTACTATTCATTGCAGTAATAAGAACGAGGTAAGTTCGAGCTCAATACGTGGAATGCTGCGGAAATTAAAGTCTTAGCAATACCAGGAAAAGACTCTGAAAACGAGATGTATAACAGGCCAATAAGTTTGTTACCCGTAATATCAAAGGTTTTAGAGAAATTGCTAGTAAAACAAATTAAACTATTTTTGAAGGTACCTGACTTTTAAATAGGTCTGGCACATAGGTCTTCTGTACAAAATCAAAGAACAACTTTTTCATAATATTTATGAAGTACTGAAGTTGTGCCTTAGTGAAGGATATTTTCTTGGATCAAAATCCTGAGAAATCTATATGAAATTCTACTCTCTCAACACCGGAGTTTCTCAGAGCCATGTTTTGGGGCCTATCTTATACTTGTTGTTTACGGCAGACCTAACATTGACAGATTATACCTCCGTAATGACTTCGTATGAAAACCCAAAAATAGCACCAGCATATTTGCAAGAACACCTAAACAAGGTGAGGTCACGTTTAACCTAAAAAGTGATACCCGTCCACCTGTTAAACTAAATGTCAAACCAATATCACATGCCGAATCCGAAGATAGCTAGGATTCTACTAGGATAGTCGCCTGAACTGGAGGACACATATTTTGCATAAAAGCAAGCTACTAGGAATTAAACTGAAAAGATTTCAATAAAAACTCTCTATATAGAATATCAAGTGCTTGTACTCAAGCTGAAGTGTTACGTATACGCCATGGTTCATCATCATCAAAAATCATCAAAATTTCCTAAAACTGGAATAAGCCAAACACTCTATTTGCAAGTCAAATTACAACTCACTTTATTAAAAGGACAATTTATCAAAATGTTCTAGAAAATAGATAAAACTGAATTCACCAATGAAAAAAAAGTACTTTTTAAAGTTTTCTTGGGGAAGTTTCTAATCGAAGAACTCTGCGGTTCCCAGAGTCTTTAATAATCGTAATTAAAAAAAAACAGAAAAAACTTGATTCAAAATAATTAGGACTTATTGAAAAATGCTATGTAAAGCTAGTCCGCTCAGTAATTTGACTCATAAAAGCAAGGATGCCAACGCTCTTCGAAACTTGTTTCAACTTCTTCGTATAATACAACGCTCCAGTCAATACACGAGGTTATTTATTGGAGTCTATGACATATAGCCGAATGGACAAAACGCCAAATCTTGGTCAAAATGCCGAAAAAGATCTGTGGACATATCACCCGAAGTTGGTCAAAACCCGAAAAGAGGCTGTGGAGGTTTTGTCCACCTTCGGCTATTCGTGCATAAATACGTTCTGTGTGATTGCACATTCCGACAGATGCGTTGCAACTGTGTTTCGGCGTTTTGAACACGATCAGCGATTTATCCACATATGTCTTATGGAGACCTAACCTCTTCGGCAGTTTGTTCAGAAATGTCCCTGAGTTCGACAAAGTTGAGAGTTCGGCATCGGTGTTTCCGATCTATTCGGCGATTTGTCCACTTTCAGCGATATTGCGTTTATCTTATCTGTTAAATCGAAGTTCACCCCCAATACTTTGATCTAGTAATGTATAATTTTCTCTAGAAATAAAGGTAGATTTTATAATTTAAGGTGAAACTTATTTTTTTAATTAATGTTTTACATTAAAATTCTAAATGCAAATCCAACTAGAAAAGTTATCAACCCGACCGGTAATCGAACCGAGGACCTTTCGCTTTCCGGGTGGGTACTGTACCAGCCAGCACACTGAGGTTATAATGACGTTAGTTTTAAGTCAATATTGGTCGACGACGTCATATAATGGGACGTACGTAGACATCTTCAAAACGACGTCTTTTCGACGTACAATACAATACATACAATTTTAATTAAAAAGATATTATTTTAACAGGGGCCAAGGAATACTGGTCATATTAAGCAGGTGGTCACAATATAGAGCTGTTTTGACTGTAGTATATAATAAATTTCATTTCCAATATTCAACCATTTATTTATAATTCCTGTCTTAGTCCTCGTATAGGACGTTTTAATGACGTCTTATATTGACGTCGTTGGGCTGTGACATAATGATGTCAGTTTTACGACAATTTGACATCGTTACTGCCAAAGAAATGGCGACATTCTGACGTCAGTGTGCTGGCTGGGGTGGTGATTAAGCATGCCTTGGATAGTGCAGTGGATATCCAAGCAATCAGAAAAAACAAGTAAGAAAATTATTATCGATACATTAATTTTCTTCGCCAAACTAAAAGAATAAACCTCTTATTCATTTACAACACGTCTTTTATTAAAAGTGGTTAGAAAATACTCAGTACTCTACCAACTAATCTAGTTGATGTGTCGTCGGCAGATTGTCGATCAATTAACTGATTGAAGCAAATATATTTAGTACACTTTGTTTGAAATTATCTAGTTCGAATGGTTAATTATCATTCTGCTAATCACCTTAGGTAGCATAGTCCCGGGCTCGATTCCCAGTCGGGGCGTTAATTTTTGGATATGGATTTGCATTCAGAGTAGATTTTATAGATAGATTCAACTCCGTTAAAGTTATATAATATTACAAATAAATTAATTAACACTGGAAACGAATTTGAGTTATGTACTGTGATTCGATTAAGATTCAGATTTCTCAAAGCAGTTTGACTAAGCTAGGCGAATCAGTCAAAACTCAAAACGCAGAATTGCTGAACTTAATCTCAACAAGTTAACTAAAACATAATAAAGAAATAGATCTTTCAAAAATATAAGAATAGGGAGATAGGAAACAAGATATCAATAAGGTGCGTCTAAAATCCCATTTTATAATACTTATGATCTGGATGAATTAGAACAAGAAAATAGGTTTACTTCTAAAATTTAATGCTAGATGGCTTTCAAAGAAGAGAACTTCGGCATAAATAGTTTTACCTGTTAACTGAAATCCTTATTTCTGCTCTAGAAGGAGATCAAAGAATAGATATCTCGAGAGAGCTATAAAAATATATACTGTTACAGTTCAGCTGAATATAATGCAATACATAAGGACTGAAATCGGTAGCAACAACGTGTTATAATAAAGTACTTAAGATACAACATCACGTGCTAAAGCAGCAGTAGCAAGCCGTAACCCATTCTATCTTTTTTACTATAAAACTTAGCGCCTAGATTAAACTTAATTACGCGTGTATAAAACGCACTTATTAGAATTTATAATAGACACGGATAAAAGGTGTTGAAATAATTACGGTAGTATTAATCAAGACTAGCATCACAAGGTACAGCACGATAATACGGAGAAGGATGTGGATGTTTTCACCTTTCTAAATTATACTTTTACTTTAATTATTGCTTAAGAATGTTGGCGCCTTATTAATGGTGTTCTCACCAAAACCAAACACGGGTGATTTCGTGTGATACATATTATAAACCAGGTTGGCCGTGGAATTTATTATATTGTAACCTGTTGCACCAGCGTATTATTACTTATTCATGACATAAAATTTATGCACGGCATGATACGTAAACCATTCGAAGCATTACTATCTACTCGATATTCTACACCATATTCAATTATTCTCTGAGGCGTATGGTTTGCTGAGTAATATCTTCTACTTTATAACCGATCCGGTCGGCCTGGATTAGCAAAACGCCTATCTCTTTTATTAATACCGCATACAATTCCAAACAGTACCAAAGGCATCATTGTATGTTTGTCACGTCAACTTGTCAATGTTACAAAACGATTAAACGAAATATATAATGCACAATGTTTTGTCCGATTTTGATCTCAGAATTGCTTACATTATGTAGATCATAACAATTCCATTGAATTTAATCAAAAATTAACGGGTCTCAACTCCTACTCTGTCAATTGCACTTCGAAAGATATCTAAAGAAAATCTAATTGAAAGTTTTAGTTAAACTTTATATGTACCGTTCTTCTGGATAATCTTGGCAGCTAACAGGCAAAGATAGTTTTATCCATGTTTCTATGTCTTAGTCTTAATACATATATAATGTTCTGTAAAGTTACGGTTATGTTTAATATCTCTTACTTCATCATATTTAGAGGGTTAGACATAGGTGCAAATAATTAATACATGGGTTTTTGGGACGATATATGTAATCTAATCTAATCTAAGTACAAGCATTAACAGTTGAACTGCACTGACTAAAATAAAAATATTCATTCATACATGCCTAGAAAATCCAGAAAATCTTTATTTAAAAAACGTAAAATTAAATTTTAGAACAGCACAAGGGACTATTTAGCCTTAATAAATTACCGAAGCCTCTTATCTTGTTCTCTAATAAAAGCACTTAATCCAGTTGCATAAGTTATATATCTTAACTATCTTCTTAATTTAAAGGCTATATTGCTACATATCTTATGCTCATTGTCACCTATATTTATAAAATGATTTATATATTTATATTCGAATAATTGACAACGTTTAGTATTTATTGCTTTTTAAATTATTTCTAAAAAATGAATCAAAAACTATAAACCCGTGAATTTACATTTTGATATCGGCGACACGTCAACTGTAAGGTCCCCTTGTAAGTAGCAATACCGTTCCACATTTTTTAAAGGTTACTCAGAAGTAATGGAACTACATAGTTCCAATAAATATTAGAAACAATTACATAATTACTAAAACAATCCGAACTGAAGTAATTAAACCTATAAAGTCTTAAATTTAGTTGTAGTTATCTAACAACTACTCAATAAAAGTTACAATCTAAGTAAGAGCTACTTAGATGCTGCTTGGAAAATCAGTATTTTACAATAATTACAAATAGTAAATACTAAAATCAAACAGTGTCAATCAACCAAAGTTAGATTTATAAAAAAACTCTGCAACGCTCTGTAAACAGAACAAATAGAAAATACACGAGACAGTATTTAAGTATGTAAGGTATCACTATAAAACCAGGAATTGTTAGAGTGAACCCCCCAGCAAACAAGGATATTCCTCGAGACGTGAACATATTACAACAGCAGTTATAACTGTTGAAAAAGTTATATGTAGCAATTTCAAAAGTTACCAAAATTGGTGGGAATCTTAAAATTTAAATAACTTAATGTACAATTATTTATATCAAGATGGTTATGGTCTAGTCTATATAATTTTGATATCTAGATTTTCTTATGGCATTTCTTAAAGAAGCAAACAACGTCAACAGACAGCATGGCCGCGTGGTAAGATTACTGGATTTCAGACTACAAACTACGGTTCAAATCCCATGAAGCTTGTTTAATTTTTTTTAATAAAATATTTAATGTATTTCATAAATAAACAATGTTTTAAAATTATAATATTTATAAAAAAGAATAATTACCTAAAATTATCACTTAATTTTATAGGCATTGTTGAAACTGCATATGTATAATATTTATGTTAATTAAAAATAAAGCTAATTGATTATACAATACCATATTAGTATTTAATTGTAAGTTATTCTGTTTTATAAATATTATAATTTTTAAAAAGTTGTTTATTTTTGAAATGTATTAAATATTTTATTTAAAAAAATTAAATAAACTGCATTGGATTTGAAACATGGTTTCCTAGTAGGAAATCCATCGAACCTTCCACGCGGCCCTGTGGTTAGTTGATGTTGTTTGCTTCTTTAATGAATGTCATTCATCATACTTTTTTGTTTGTTTCTTTAAGGAATTATTTATTTTATAAATAAACATAAAAAGGAATAGTTACATACAATTATCTCTTTACTTTATAGTTATTGTTTAAACTATGTATATTCATGTTAAATAAAAAGAACATAAATGATTATATATACAGTGTGGGATCAAAGTATGTAATATTTAACAAAAGTGAAAACCGGTTTTTTTTAAAGCTGAAACACGTCGATTTTATTTTTTAAAAATACACATTAATATGTGCAATTCACCTTCCAACTTTCATTTGTTTGTTAGTTATGACGGCATCACAAAAAAATTTAAATGACAATAATATAGATTTTTAGTAGTGGAATCCGATAGTGATTTTTCTTCCCTTTATGTTTATGCAAATAAATCATAAGGTTGTATTGTGTAACCATTTTAGCACTATTTTATATTATACTATACTACAACAGGATAACATTTTTCTTTAATCTAATAAACAAATATTTATTTTGTGTTTAACTTTAATTGTAAGACATGCTTATCTTGATCTGTTTAGTGTATATTTATTTACGTTCTGGACTTGGAAAATTGTATTGACAATTTTACTTTATGAAAATTTTATTAATTCGGCTTTTTTAACGGCAGACCAACGCCTTTAAATTGGTTTACATATACATAACATACATACATATACTTCAAACTGTCAAATTTTATTATTAAATATTCGTTTTATACATTATTACAATATATTGAAATAAACGAATTCACAAATGCCTGATTTGTACAGAAACTAACACTTAAGAATTAACAGCCAGCAATTAATAACTAACTAACAGCTAAGAAAATTCTGCCGTTTATACAACAATAATTATATACAGTCTGTTTGATATATATTATTAAGTGGCATAAAATTCTCTGTTCTGGTTCAGAAATTTTTGTATTTACTAAATCGTGATCGTGATGACGTCATCGGACTTTTCTTAAATTACATGATAGGTACTTTTTTACTGAAATCGATAGAGTATTGTGTTCTCGTTTCAACCATAACTAATATTCCTACTCTTACATAAGAAAGTTTTCAACAAAAACGTGAGAAATGATTTACGATTAGTAGGCTTTGATTTCTGGTTCTCCAATTAATAAAACAGAAATATCTAGCAAGCTTAGATAAATAACGAAACTTTAGCTGTTCCAGTTGCGTATTTACAAATTTTTCTCTATAAAAGTTCCAAATCAAAGTACTTAAATTTTTCTATCTAAAATTCTATCGAAAATAGTTATCCATGAGAAAAATGACAAACCTTCAAAAAAATGGCAAATTTTTGTTCTCAATTTTGTTCGAAATTGAAGCAGTCTAGGAAAAAACAACGCAGTGGATGTATTTTTGACAAAGAATGAGATGCGAAAATTTAAAAAAAATTGTAATTTTTTGAGCTTTTTTTAAATATTTCTCTGGAACTGGATACTTGTTGCTATGTTTTAAGGTATGTACTCACAACAGAGGATCCGCAGGCGAATATCATACGATTGCTCGGTTCGAGTCAAATTGACTCAAACCGACCAATCGTATGACATCCGCCTGCGGATCCGCTGCTGTGAGTACTTACCTTTAGGGGTCAAATATGCATTTTTTATATAGGAGCCATGCGACATTCGAAAGTAGAGATTTCAAACTTTAAGATGACCCCCGCAGGCCTTTCTAAGCTGCGTCAATTTTTGGACCTAGCCGATAGTTGAGTTCAGAAACAATGACCCATATATTAATAATTGATCATGTTTGAATTTGAATTTCTCCAGGGTAGCTTCATAATAATGTAGTGGCTAACTTAATTAATTTATTGGCAGCCATGCGCATTTGCGATTTCAACTAACAATTATCAGAAAAATTAAAATAGATCCATCACTTAAAATCTAACTTAAAAATTTAAATTAGGCTTGCAAACAATCTTGTACTAAATAAATATATGTGATCCAATTTTAAAGGCATCAATTTGTTCTTTCATATTTATACTTGCTTCATTTATATTATTTTAGAATTACGTAATTAAAATATGAAGATCATCTTATTCAAAAACAGTTTAATTTTCAAGTGTGGTGCCTGTGATTTTGTGTGTGTGTGTGTGAGGGACTGTAATTATAACTCACGGTTCTTTTTAATTACTATTAAACAAAGAAAACAATAGAAGAAACAATACATTTTTTAGCAATGTAAGCTATTAATATAATTTTGTGTTAATTGTTGTAGTATATCAACAGTCATTTGCATAAGCTTCTATTTCCTTTTTCTAAATGTTAATGACTAATCTGTTATTAGTTCCACTTTTTACAATTCTTACGTAAGCAATTGTAGTTAGCTATATTAAAAATCATGAAGAAGTCATTTAAAAAACGTACAGGATTGTAGAACCATTGTTATATAATCCAAGAAAAACAGCGTCTAGTATATTGTTGACGTTCTCATCCATTTTTTGCGACAGCTGGATGCTACACGATAAACAAATGCTTTTACGTTTCAGAATTGGTACCTATTTTTGGTCCAATTTAAGTAAGCTGTTTAAGGTTAAAGTAGCAACTTTCTTATAAATAGGTAAGAACTGTTTCATTTAGATCCTATTCATAAAAACTTTTATGAACATGTTTTAAAAACTAGAAAAATCTGTCATCTCAAGATCTGTAACCGAGGTAAAAACCTTAAAGGGTGTGTAACCCAGTATTTTGAAAGATTCCCATGTATACATGCACACACACATCTAGTTAGAGCCGGTGGCCACCGTCCTTTTGTCAAACAGGTAGAGATCGCATTCAGAAATAAATATATTGTAACATGAGTCTATTTAAACTTATTAAAGGTGCGTGTTCTATATTCTGATGCTATAAGGATAATTTTCCAAAGAATTCACCAACATCATGGGAAGGAAATGCACAGGTTCTTCGCAGGAAGTATTTTTAAATGCAGAGCTCTACCGTTTATATTCGTTTTACACTTGAGGGTCGGTAATGTAATATTCTGGGTTACCTGCGGTCTTTTTTACACCTGGTGCATTGATTTAGATTAATAATGATTTAAAGAAACACTTATTTTAAAGGGTATCACAAGATGATATAATAACCTTAATAAAGTTTGTTGCTGTACCTCAATAGAACTATGAGAATTTATTGGAAGGGTGGAAGGGGCATTACTATGTATAACCAGATATCCATTGTTCACTCACCTTTTGTAGTTCTGTATGTAATTGGGTGAGTTTTTTTTATAGTAAACAGCTTCGTTTTCTACTTGTATTTACTTAATTCTATACCAATTTTATATTTTTGAAAGCAAGATTCGTTCAGGTCCATTTAAATATTTTTTAGTTGTTGAAGATTGAGGTCATATCATAATCATAGTCTGTTGTATAATGCAATACAAATCATGGTTTGCATAAGGTTGAATCATAACCATTTGAATAATAAGGTCACAGTTGTGACTAGAGTGACGTCAGCACAGTAGGGCAATGTTGAAGCATTGCAGGCAAGAATAAACCAACGTCAACAAAATTGAGATTATTTTAAGAGATTATTAAGATTTTAATATATTATATAAAGTCAATTCTTTAACACCACACATAGTACTTATATCGATTTCATCCCTTTTAACATTTTGAACGCTCTGTTTCTTTAAAGTTATAAAATTCCTGGTTTCCAATGCTGATTCTTAACATGGATCGAAGTCAGCATAAAAACAGTCTCCACATGTTGGCTATAGAATGCCTGGAAGCCCTAATGACGCAATGTCCTACAAAGGCTGTCTCCTAGGTACCAGCGCCCATGACACTCTTCTTATAGATCTTTAAGGAGAAATTAGTTTTCTCGTCTTCTGAGAGTCCCAACACCTCTTCATCAACTAAATGTATATTCCTACCTTCTCCATTTTGAGTTGAATACCGATTTCTCTTTATCACTAATTTCTCCAATTTTCCTTTTGAATTCCCCTAATTTCTTCTTCACCGACACTTTCTAATATGTTATATTTCAAATATTTATAATCTAATGGAGAATATATCGGATATATTCTCCAAAATCTTATTATGCTATATAGAACGCAAAGTATGGAATACTGTTAATTACTTCCTTTTGGTTTTGGTTATCTATTTTGGGTGAAACTTCGGTCACCTATATTTACATACATACATTTTCACTAGAATCGAAAAGTACTTTTTTGCATGTTCCGGATTACCCCATAGGAGGTTTGAAGTAAATGGTTACAAAATATAAACGCCTACAGGTCCAAAAAACCGTTTATTGTAACTTTTATAAGATTTATAATCTGCAAGAACATTATTTCCAGATAAAATCTCGGAAAATACAAAATTAACAATATTTGGTATAAGAAGATGCTGCGCCACCACATCTTGCAGTTTCTGGGAGACAATCTCTGAAGTATTCTCCAGCAGAGGAATTTGCAGACGTTGACGTCTAGAATGGTCAGGTCGGTCCTAATAAAACAGACAGATACAAAACAGAAGATTCTTCTTAGATCATAAATAATAGAAAGATAGGGTGCCCTGAGGTAACTTTTGACAAAAAGCCATCTGCTGCTATATTTTTTGGCTTTAAAAATATATATTTAATTTTTTTCCATCAGACACCACTATTTATTAGGCAAGTTTCTTATTGTATATAAGCCATCACAAGTGAAAGATAAAGGAAAATGAATAGAATTTTATTCTTAGTATTAGAACAAAAAACAATTTCCAACAAAACTTGGCAATGCCATTATAAAGATACATCACAATCCAACAACAACAACATACAAAGCAAAACAAAATTTAGGCTAGACTCAATGATCATTGCACAATGGCTACCACGAAAATAAACACATCTTTTTTAATTGCAACATCTACTCTTTAGATTGTATAAAAACAGCAGAATTAATAATAATTAATAATATACTTTAGTCTTCATTGTAACACTATGGATGTAAAGCTTCAGTTGTCTTCCATTACTTGGAAGTATCTGGTGATTGGTAATCTCTTTTTCACTAGCCTTTGAGAAAATAAAGGTAAGAACTAGTCTGCTATATATCAAGGCTTTGGTTTCTTCCAGCTTTTACATTTCCATTTTTGAATAAAATCATTGAAATATTTGCTATCAACAAGATGGTGCGACGCCGCATTTTACACTTCCTGTGGAGCAATATCTGGATGAAGTATTCCCCAACAGGTGGATTGGAAGAGGTGAGCAGGCTCAGACTTAAGGAAAAAAAGAGAATTGATATCCGAGGCTTGGCACAAGCTTGGGCAATGGTTAACTGTCCTGAAGATGGCTGCAGCTTGGACAAACAGTACGGAACCGAGACTCCGTCACTGAAAGTTGGCTGTGAGAAAGATTAGAAAACCCAGAATTGGCACCGAGGTGTTGGTTGACTCTTGGAAGACGACTAATCAATTGAAACTTGAAAACCAATGCCAAAAGCACGGCATTTAGCTGTTATCTAACATTTAGCCTAACTGAAGGCCTGTTGTCAAGGTTATGAGTTCCTACATGGGTTTCTGTAGTGGTTTTCTTTCGAAGTCAAAAATATTCAAGATAATTTACTTTTTACGAAAAAGAAATAATATAGGTAGCCATTTTCTTGCCTTAAAAAATTTATGTAACAAACCATTAGTACCTGACCTGCGAATGATACTTTCCTAACTGTGAATGTATAAAAGCTAAGGTTCAATTGAATCTTGGAATTTTTTATTTCAATTGACTTAATGAGAACTCTTTTAATTGAACCGAATCCATACAATATATTCTACAGGGTTGGAACTGAATTACTTTTAGTTTTGGCACTAAGATTGATCGAAATCAACTTTAACATGGTGAATGCATTGTTCGCAGTTTCCACAAGTAAGCTGTGGGGGGGCGCTGATTATTTTCAGTAGAGTTTAAATAACCCCCTCAACACAAATACCTATAAAAATCTCTATTCTACAATTATTTACGAGAGGTTTAAGATTTTTATGGAACCAGCGAAGTGAACTACCGCTGACCGTGTCAAGATCTTGCATCATCTTCTGTTAATTTTGTTAGTATGGCACTAAAGCAGGCGAACTAAAAGTATCCATTCTTTACATCGAAACATACCGTAATAATAATTTTCAGATTATCTGAATAAAACATAAAGTCTCTTAATTTAAATAAAAAAAGGATACATTAAATGTTCAGTTATAATTAACATACATAGAGTTTCGTTTTTCTTAAAAAGGTTTCTTGAATATTCTTGTACATCAAAGGTTTGACGCAAGTTAAAAAAGAGGGGAAAAAATATAATAGATTAGTGTGTTACAATTTATAGGCATATGTGACAAAAAAACGTTAAAGAACACAAAATATGAGGTTAAGAATATTGTTTAGTAGGCATAGAGATTGAATATCCTGTCGGTTAGAAATGATACCTTAAAAGGTAACAAAGTATTAACTAACTTTTAAAGCGATTAATGAGGATAAAAGGTAGTCTCTAAAGGTAGCGAATAATGGCCTCCCAAGAGAAAACAAAAAGCAAAATGTAAAACACGAAATTTTGCCGAAAAAAGGAAGAGATAAAAGAATTTTGTTAATTATAAAACCATAAATTAAATACTATTACATAGTGTATGATGGAAAGAAACTTCTAATAGAAACCTACCATTAAAAGTGTCTCAATTGAGAAAGAATAACAAATATCTTGTTTAAAAAGATCTAATTCATATATAGGGCTGGCAGAATCCAGGCTACAGGAATATTCAATTTTTTTAAGGTACAGCCAATTTCCGTGTTCAAGGTAATTATCTAACTGAGCTAATATAGAAGGAGAAATAAGAAAGTTACTGCATACTGATTCAAGTGAAGATAAGTGTAGTTTTCTTTTAAAAAAGCAGAGCAAAGTGAGAGTGCAACTGTTATAATAAGATTTTCAGAAGAAGCAGAAATTACTTACCTAGATAATCCTTTGGAAACTGTGTAGTTATAACTAGATAATTCAAGGTTTTCTCAGTTCTCTGTTCCAGGGTCGGCATGAGGCGGGTTTAGCGCGTTTCCCAGAATCTGGCCCCGCGCTTTAGACGGCCCTGCGTTTTACACGGCACGGGTTTTATATGGCTCCGCTTTACAATTTACAAATACGCGCGTTTTCTCTGCTGCTGCAGTCACACCGATGTTTGCGTGTGACTTAACGACTGGCAAAGTAAACTTCCACCATTCAAACCACGTAAATTTTGATGACATAATTAAAAACTTTGCATGAAATGAAATTATTTATTGTTTTAGGCTAAGCTTGAATTTAATCAAATTAATGTTTAGTTTAAAAAGTTTTTCTTATTCTGAAAGTTCAAACCTCTAATATATCAAATACGTAAAATGTGATTTTAATTTGTCTATTATTAGAGATCACCTTTCTCTATCCCAAAATGGCGGCGTTTTGCGTTATTCTGATCGACCACCTGATTCTGGTGACTAGATGTAGTGACTCTACACTGACAAATGTGCGAGCGCCATCTATCGGCATGTGCTTGGTTTTATGTTTACTTTGAATTCGATAGAGTATTACAGTTTCTGGTTGATTATGTTTTTTTATTGTTAAAGTTCGTTTCAAAAAATGTTGTGCAAAACTCGATGCGAAAAGTCATCTTCGACACATTCGCGCAAATGAATCACTCGCTTCTTTGTCGCTTCTGATTCGAAAAACGCGCAAATGAATCACTCGCTTCTTTGTCGCTTCTGATTCGAAAAACGTGCGAATGAAGACTTCGCGTTACTTCGTAATTAACTATAATGAACTCTATGATTCTATCGCAATACACGAGTATGTAATAATGTATTTATAATAAATCATTTATTTAGAAGTTTTTTTAAGCCAAGTGCATTTTTGAACCCGGCCCCGCAAAAGATTACGCCGGCCCTGCTATGTTCAATAAATAATTTATTTCTTAAAAATAAAATTTAAAAGTCATTAATTCATAAAGAAACAAAATTTAATATTTACAAAACTTACCTAACAAAGTAAGGTTATAAACTTCTTGCAAATTGATCATTCTGGTTTAACTTAATAGAGGGCGCTCAAGTTGTTGGCAGTATAGACTCACTACATCTAGTCACCTAGGACGCGCTAGTCGATCAAAGTACCACAAAACGCCGCCATATTGGGGCAAAAGAAGCAGGAAATTGTTCATTTTTGTATCTGTATTGCATTTATTCAAATCCACGTTTACTTTAAAAGGTTTTTCTTATTCTGAAAGTTCAAACCTCTAATATGTCAAATACGTAAAACGTGGTTTAAATTTGTCTATTATTAAAAATCACCCTTGTCTGCCCCAATATGGCGGCATTTTGCGGTACTATGTTCGACCAGCGCGGCCTAGGTGACTAGATGTAGTAACTCTATGGCAGTAAAGAGTGCTTCTGATCTGTTGATCATCATTGTTAAAAGTAAAATTTAAAATTTTTTAAAGGGAAACAGAACCTAGCCCTTTTTCCAGTTTCATAGATTATTTATTGCAGTTAAGGTACTGTGACGATCAGTGGTGACTTGACTAGATAATTTGTAGTATCTAAGGCAACGAAATGTAAGCAGTCAGAAATCAAGCCAAAAACCATCGTCAAAGATCAAAGCATTGATTCTCTTACCATAGCCTTGGTAGTCTAATGGCTAGCGTGCTGGACTTTCACCCAAGCGGCCCGACATCGACTCCCGGTGCCGGCAGATCTGGTTAAGGTTTTCTTCAGTTTTCCTTAGCTGTGACACAAATGTGGGATTTGCGCTGTTCCATCTGTAAGTCGGCTGCAGAAGCACGTAGGGCCTACGTAATAATAATAATAATCGCCCCCTCCCTCCCGCACAAGCTTATAGCTTCTGGGGCCTGGTTTCCAGGTTATGGGTTGTAGCAATTATTTTATTATATATTATAAAAAGTAAAATAATAAAGTTTATTAACCACAAACACTATTTCATTCAACCAAAATGAAGATAATAAATGTGGTGACATTTTCTGCTGGGAAATTCTAAAGAACAAGGGGAGGAATAAATGTGATGGTCACCGCTGCCTTGGATAATTTGTAGTATCCAAGGCAACGAAATATAAACAGGAGTCAGAAATCAAGTCAAAAGCCAAAGAGCAAAAGCAGTCTTTCATTCAACCAAAACGAAGAAAACATTACAGAACACAAGAGAGCGTAATTAATCGAGCGTTAGTTATTTTTACCGTAAAAAAGTTATTTGAATATCGAGGATTACATTGATTACAATATATTAAATAGGTATTATATAGAACAGTGTAATCCCACTTCTTTCGTAAGATGATTTAGTTCTCTGTTAATGTTAATATTTATTAAGTGTTCGTAATTTCACAGAACACTTGTGAAAATCTCGTATGTCGTGGAACATTGATTAAGAACCACTGATTTAAAAAAGAAAACAGAATTCCTGTTGCATGCAGCAACATTAGCAACTGTGACAAAGTAGACAAATTTATGATATGTTAGAAAGAAAGGCGAAAAAAGGCTGATATATATAAAACAAGTTTGTTCAGCGCTAACCTTTCAGTCATATTATTAAATTGTTATAAATTAAAAGAAAATTATATACACCCACGAAAAATATTGATTCAATAAATTCCGCATACTTGTATAAACGGCGTTCCCCACCGGGAAAAGTTAACTTGAACTGATTTTTAAATCCTTCAGCACTTACACCAATCCGGTATAATAACAGTAAACAAAATCATAAATATGTTTCGACACTAACCTATACCGTAAATAATAATACCGTGTTGTATTGAACCGATATCCAATTAAAATTCGAGCAATTATTGTTAACAATACGGTTCAAGGCGTGTATTTTGCATAAATAAATCCACCTTGAGTGAGTTCAGAGACAAGTGGCGCCTACTAGATCTAAATCATTAAAAATCATTTTGATCGAACTCCCATCGGAATAGTGGCCTAGCTATATGCAAATCTTCGAACGTGTGGGACATCTAACAATTTAATTTATGTCCGATCTGCTTCCGAGATCAACTTTGAAAAGGCGTAATCTCACTTTCTCTGTGCATCTTCTGTCATCGAATATTTTTGTAACATTTAAAGGTTAATTACTGTCGTTTATTAGTTCGTTTGATATAGTGACAGCTCTATTCAATTTATCATTTTAACTGATTTTGTACCTGTCAAAATGTTTAAAGCGGCAAAATGAACCTAACATACACTTTCTACCTAGATATAGGAAATTACGTAACGTATTTTACACGGAATTGTAACTCAATAGTTAGCACTATATTATTCGAAATTTTAACAAGGCGCGTGTGGGTTTCTTTGTAAACGTTCGACAACAATACCATTTTTTATGCAAATACTAATACAGAAAACTGAATTATTGGGTTACTTGGTGTTTAAGAATTGTATACCTACTCGTAATATGTATAGATAACAATCTGTTAACCTTCTTGTGCTAATATTTTTTCTTACCTACTTAACCTTTTTAAAGTAAGAGTCAAAACGTCAACGTTAATTTTAGAACATAATTCGTAATAATAAATCAAGCACCTTATTAATATCACCATTTACCAATTAGTATTAATTATGAATAACTGCAAAAAACAGACAAGGCAATTAATTAGCCACAGTTAGAATTTAAACCAACTGTTTTGACATTAGTAAATTTATTCTGTTTATTTTTTATGCAGGTGACAACAAAGGGAAATGTGTATAAGGAAAACACCTGCATGTATAGTACAATCATTTTCTGAAAAAACCTTGAAAATCAATCAGCTTTAGATAAATTGAATTGTTATTGTCATTAAAATCAGCTACTGTCTGTTTACTAAAAATCTATGAATAAATCAATAATTTTCAATAATAATAACGTTAACGGAACTGAAACTTAATATAACTGCACCGCCCTTCGTTTAATTTATTTAGTTCAACTATATTTAGATTTAAATATGAATAGATTTTTTTCATAAACCAATTAGTCCTTTTTTGGAATATGACAAATGGAATAACAAAATTTACGTTTATTTAACATCCAAGGTTACTGAACAACTCTGAAAAGCACGTGTACGAATTCAAGAACAGTGAAATGTACAAACTTTTATTGAAATATTTCGCAGAATATAGATCACTATATAGATCAGATAGCGACACATAATTGAAATACATAACAGGAATCAATCAGTAAATTAAACCGCTGCCTGTTTACCTTCTTCATATATAAGTACTTTCAACCCCTAGAAGTGCTCCGCCACTGCACCGGTTCGATTTCGCTCATTAATTTTTTGTTAATTTCCTTACTTATAAAGCAGAAAAAGAAGAAATTTTTATATTTTAACCCCCTAAACCCTAAAATGCACCACCACTGGTTTGGTCTTTACGGATTGTATCTGTATTTGAACACAAGTAATAATTTCTAGTTACATTTTAGTTTCTTACTTTTAAATATAGGTGCTATGATTTTTTTTTAATACTTTAACCCCCTAAAAAGACATCACGGTTTAGATTTTGCTCATTTACGAATCACTGAATTGCTCATTACCGAATCTGTATTTCGTGGCGAAGAATTTTTGGTCCAAAAGTTTGTTTGGTCGATAGTTCAAATATTTCAAAAATTAATAGGGGAACACACAAATACGCTGATGCGCATCCTGTACGCAAGCGCAAACAGGTATACAGTATCTGCCACAAAGTTGGATCCATATTTTTTTAATATTTGCTAGAAAACTTCTTTTTTAAAAACGACGAAAAATGAAAAAATATTAATAAAAAATGTTTCTAATGACATTTTATTCTTACATACAGAGTTTGAACGAGATATTCCAACATAAGGAAAATTTTGTTTTTAACATTTTTTTATTCACCCCGGTAACTGATTATTTTGAAATAATTAACAATAATTAATTCCTTCTTCAATTATTCAATACAAGTGAAGTCACATGGTATTTATACAAATAAATATAAATGAATGTGATCTGGGCAGTTCCTGAGGTGCTTTCCGCCTAGGTGCAAAATTAAAGGGGCCGCCCCTACAAGAATATTTTGTTGTTTCGTCTAAAGGTCTATTAAGGCGGTATTAGTTAAGCATTAAACATATTTTTTTAAATTTTTAGCATTATTTTTGAAATATTTCATTTTTGAATTTGTTCACTGAAAAAGTTTGGTCGCATTAGCTATTCGGAAAGTATAAACAAACCAAATGCAAAGATATTGGTGAAACCGCTAAATGGCTGATGGCGTTTACTTAAGCGTGGAAATGTGGATAAACGTCCAGTACTAATGTTGATGTTACGTTTACGATTATGTTGCAGCGAATAACAAAACTTTCAAGTTAAAGGACATAACAGGTTTGCTAGCGAATGAAATTGCCCAGATTCCTGCAGAAAACTGGCAAAAATAGGTCGAGCACACTCAGCAAATACAACAAATTTGTGATCTAGTCAAAAATTCTTTCTGGTGGGAAAGTCGATATTTTAGTGGAAAAATAACAGTGAGGAGTCGGAGTAAAAAATGTCCTTTTTAAGACAAACGCCTCTTTTAAAGTCGGTTTAATGGGAATGTTACGTAACGAGTCTAATTTAATTGTGGTGTTAAACATTTTTATTGCCGTTTTCGATTTCGCGCGCTAAAACGCGCCGGTAAGCGGTAACGCATCATTATGTGAATTAGCTTTGTGCGGTTACCTGACCACTGCTTGTTTTCGCTAACACGACCATTACTTGTTTTGTTTAAAATTGTCCTGTAAGTGGTATCCTATTGAGCAATAAATAAATATTATTATTATTATTATTATTATGAAATTTGAAAATCCAGACATTTTTGGTCTATGAAAGTAATAAGTAGCATATTATTAGTAGCATAGAGTATAATGTTCGTAATGTAAATAAGTTCTATGCTTCTACTAGCAATAAGTTCAGCTAATCATAAATTATTCGTTAAAAATATTCGCGTATGAACGTTCTCCTACTACCGTGTTATAACTTATAACTAAATCATATACAGTGCGAGTCAAAAGTAAGGAATAAATTCTATAAAAGCAAAGGTATTATACGTGTGTGGGGCGTGTGTGTGATTGAAATTTACTACCGGAGAAGTCCCGATAAATATTGTTACGGTGTTGTCGGTTCTATTTAAAAAGGCGGGTTTTTTCATTAAGTTTTTAAATTGTGGGTTTTTTCTTCAACGATATTAGTCAATTTTATTTGTCATCGGCCGCCGCTTATGTTTGGTTGCCCTGGTGCAAGCGCACCACCAGCACCCTGTCCAGGAACGGTCCTAAATGTGATAATAGGTAACTACTATTTACTACCCCTTACCTGGTGAACCAGGCCCCAACAGCTATGAAGCTTGTGCGAAAGGGAGGGGCGATTATTATTGCGCAGGCCCATCGTGCAGCTGCAGCCGACTTACAGATGGTATAGCACAAATCCCACATTTGTGTTACAGTTAAGGAATACTGCAGAAATCCTTAACCAGATCTGCCTTCACCGGGATTTGACCGCGATCCGCCTGGGTTAGAGATAGCACGCTAAGTAGTATCAAGTTTTAAATGTAGGATTTTAAGGATTTTAGAGGGAAGGGAAACAACATTCGCATTTTCTTAAAAGTTTATGTGTTACAATGGAAATTCTATAGGTATCATTTTTGGGAAATATTTTATTTTCTTCATATTTTTATTATGGGATAAAGGAGAGTAAATTAAAAGAAATAATGAACACTATATCAGGTAGTAGCTTCTTAATTGTAATCTTCATATATGATGATTGGACCTCAAACAACACAGCTTTAGAAATTTGGTTACACAGGTTATGGTTATACAACCATAAAATAATTAAAATTACGGTCAGGATCATTTTGTTTGATTTGAACGTTAGAATTAAAAAATAACTACAAATATACGCTGATATAGTATTGAAGATCTCGTTTCATCGGAAATATGTCATAACTTAGACAATGCAGTTATTGAAATCTTGGGCACACTGGCCTCTCTAAATTCAGTTTAATTCCGAATAGTTTAAATATTTTAGTTGATTCGTTGTCTAAACACATGTACTACGTTAAGGTTAAATGGCCCATCAAAGTAAAAACCTTTATTCTATTTGAAGACGTCATTTCTTGTATCTAAATTTACATTAGAGATTTTGTGTAATTTCCTATTCAATTTGGAGTTAAAAGGTTAAATTGTATTACGTCATTCACGTCACATAGAAAAATAGACGTTGGGATTCGAAAGGCAAAGTTGATGGTGGTGGTTGACAAAGCTGTCCTAAATTACTGTGCTCGAAGCACTTTTGTGCTCGGGAGCACAGTACTAACGATTACTTTTTAAAATCGGTACTTAGGGCTTCTTTACGGAGTCTTTGCGTAAAGACTTAGTGCTTAGTAATGCCGAAAAATGTTCGCTACCAAGAATGGTAAGGGCAATTTATTGGTCGAAGACAATACTTTTCTACTACTGGTTTAAGAATCTCAATTGCAGCTAACTGCATTTTTAACATGGTAAATGATACATTGATGCAGCTGATGATAAGCGATGCTTCAGTTTGCTTTGACTATTATTTTCGTTTCGTCCTATTTAGTTTATGAAGATCTAAACTGAATGTCAGCTAATGTTTAGGTACTGTCAGAGAACAGGGACTAACGAGAAGCGTCACATGGGCATTGTGCCAGATCTGAAATCGCCATTTTGCTGGTGGTTTTGCCTTCAAACTCTGTCAATGTCAAACATGTGTCAAACCCATCAACTAGTAAGCGTGGACAGATAAGTAGCCCGTCAGCTCATTTCACAGGCTTATTTTCCGTGCGAACAGTAAAGAAAAACATTTGGTAATTATTTATAAGATTTCGTATTTTTAGTTCATTAAAATTTGCCAACCGTGAATTTAAAACTGTAACGCCAAAAAGATGGCGGAACGTATGAAGGTCATTCAAATCGACTACCAAAACATCAAAGGCGGTATGTCAAGTGACGCTTCTCGTTAGTCCCTGTTCTCTGGTACTGTACTCTAAACGTACTCTTAACTATTTGCTATGTACCTATAACACAAGGATAATTAACAGTCCTCCAGTACTATTTGTTCAATTTTATCCCAAGGAATACAATTACCAATAACAATAAATTACTTTCAACACAGGACTGTCTTGTTATGTTGTTTTAAGAAGTTTATTTATTCGCAGGCATTTTAAGAGTATCAGTGCATTTTACTAAGATTTACTCATTACTGAAGCCGTTTCTGTTAGAAAGCAGCATCCTTTTAAATTTTGTCAATGTTAAAAATAGATTGTAAACAAAAAAGGATTGTAATTTACTGATTTAGTATTGATTACTTGATTATCCTTATTTAAAAATAAATTACAAATCTTTGCTTGTTTTGTAATCTACCACTTCCAGAAAATGAAGCTGTTAAAGATAGTCGGTATATCTGCTAGAACAAAAGGGAGATCTATTATTATTAGTATTTAGAATTCCAAGTAAAAGTCAACAAGTTACAGTGTAGCTAAAAAGCTCTTCCCTAATGCAATAATAAAGTATTATTCTCTAAGTATACACTATACAATATACATCTCATCAGTCAGCACATCACTCATTTTCAATACACAGACTAAAATCAAATTAAATGTGGTAACGTCGATGCGTATAATTGCCCAAATATTGTTTTTAAACCTACCTTTTAGTTTGGCAAACAAGATATTTAATCTTCTATGTGAGGTAGGTTGCGACCCGTTGCCGTAGTTCCCAAACAAGCACACTTTTAGCAATGTTTTCTCAATGTGTGTAAAATTAAAAATGGCATAAGTGCTTTTTTTCCTAATATTGTCGAGTACACACCCTGTAGAACAAATATCTAATTACTCGTAAAACGTTTCAGAAATGTTTCTAAATGTTTGTGAAAACGGATTAGTTACAAGAAATATGCAATCTTTTTCGTTCTTTTTTTCATTTAATTTAAAATTCAGATTTGGCGGTAAAGAAATAACCCAAATGTGGTTACATATTTTTAAGACCTAATTTAAACATTTTATTGTTGGGGTGTCTGAGTTGTTTAGATCATAATCTAATAAACGATTAAATCAATCCTAATAAATCGAAATAATTTTGCATTAAAACAATTTTGCAAGTTCAGTTACTGCTTTCATGATTAAATTGGATTTATCTAAAAATGTATTCTACCCTCCTAAGTTAGTATGGTCTTAAAATCTACGATATTTAATTAACGGCTAGGTTTGTCTTACATATTGTCATGCTATTTGGTCATGAAACTAAGATAATTCACTTGCATTATTATATTTATTAGCCAGTTTTATGCAACTTTAGAACCACCCGATTGATTAGTTGCATAACCGCACTTTCCAATTAATGAAATTTGGGTAAAATTTTTCCTTTATGAAATTAAATCTAGTAATTAGAACAAAACTGCGCACTATAACATTTTATGTGGAAAAAGGATATGTGGAAATCTTGTTTTTTCCATAGAAAAGGATAATTTTTCATTTTAAATTAACAATTTGGGTTACGTTAATGTGTTTTTCAATTTAATTAAGTTTGTTTGATTAGATTTGACGCGGTACAAAGTGTTTTGTATTAAGGTTGTATGCAGTTTTTAGCAACTTACTTTGTTGAATTATAGTTAAAAGTTTTGCTTTTCTATTAACAAGGTTTTTTCATTTTGTATAGTTCATGTATTTCAGAATTTTAAAGCTTATGACTGCATTTTTTTGTGGAAAGTTGAAGAGCAGCTTATTCAACATTTTTGTTATTGTAAATGTACAAAACCATGTAATTAGGTTGAGCCTTTAGAACGCTCAGTGAAATATTGTAAATTGGTTTATAATTCAATGTTGTTGGTATCTAAAAATATTCAAACAATTTTATAAAAGATAGAACAATTTTATAAAGATAAGAAGTAATGCTCAATTTTACGAAGAAAAGAAAATGTAAAAAGGTATTTTTGGATAATTCAACCAATAAATAGTTTTAACAGGATTGTATTGTAAGGTTAATTCTATTTGATGACCCAAGTGTTGTATACCGTCAGAATCGCAAATTTTAGTTCTACAAAATGCAATTTCCCTAAAAAAAGAAATTTATAAAAAAGTCTAAGGTTAAGAAAATTGTGTTGTCAAAGTTCATTTGTCATTCGTTTTCTTCAAGTTTTGCATAGAAGTTTTTTGTTTTGTCAAATCATATAAAATGACAGCCATGTTTTTCATAAAATTCTCTTCTAATTCCAGCTTTTAAATTGAGCTCACTTCTTGTTAAGATTAAAGAAATTTAAGGTTATGAAGAAATGTCACATATGTTTATAAGTTTTTTAAAGTTTATAAATTAAAGTGTATAATTAATTCTTCGATTAATAAATTGTCAACAAGAAAAAATTATGGAAATATTATTGAATAATAATTGGAACAGGATGTTAATAAAAATATTGTACTTACCTTGGTTTATGAAAATGTATATGTATTTGTAATTCCGATTTGTAAAATATATTTTTATTTGCCCATGATTATAAATAGTTCGATAACACATATTTCTTGTATTATTTGTCAACTTTAATGAAGCAGGCAGCAGATACATGAGGATTTGGAAAATAAGGTTGGTAAATCTTGTGGCGCCAATTTTATAAAAGAAATAAATTCATAAATAAGAGATATTTCAATCCTTTTAATTCACATTATAGAAAATCTATTTTCTGATATCATTTTTTTTTGTTTTTCGTGACATTGTTTTGTGTTACTAAAAATAAAATTGTGTTATTATTATTTTGGAAATTTATTTGTATGTGTTTTTCTATTATGTTGACCATAAAAATTTAGAATACATTTAAAGCGACCCGCCTGAGAGAGTCTCAATTCTGTGGAAAGTAAAGCTTTTCACTATTGTAAGAGATTTGGCCGGAGCATTATACTATTATAAGGTAAGCAAGTTAAAATTCTCTATGCACCTTTTTGCAAATACATTCTTGTCTGTCTCTGTATCCATTATATTAAATCCCCATATAAATATCATATCAAATTTTTAACAATTATATTAAATATACCAATATGTCGTATCAATATGTAACAGGTACACATGTTCATAAAATGATACTGTTATGACATAATAAACAAATTCTTATTAATAATAATAACTTTTTTTGATCAGCGAAGAATTTGATTCAGTAAGAATTTAGAAAAAAGTATACTAATTACAATTTAGTGCGCTTACTTTTCGTAATTAGTAATTGTGTTCACTAAAACTTATTCGATAAACAAATAACGACTATTCAACTCACATGTCATTTATTAAAAATTGACCAATTAAAATGCAGCATTTGATATTTTTAATCCAATGAAAATGAATTGTATCAACAATTCTCACTAGTGAAAATTGTCGACAATTTTCACTAGTGATAGCAATCGACAATTTTAATAAAACACAAATATTTAACAACATTTATTTTTGAGTATTGAACGTACAATTATTAAATGTAACATTGCTACATTTATGAAAAACAATTTGATTTTTTAAAGCGTGTTCGTTGAATAGTCTCTCGAATACCATAAGTAGTCAAAGTTAAGTAGATTATTTTTGTGGTGCTTAACACTCATGTCTATCATGCTTGCGAATATCACTCGTGCTGCGAACTCGTGGTATTTAAATGCAAGCATGATAGACATTCGTGAAACCACCACAAAAATAGTCGACATAACTTTGACTACTAATGGTATTATAAGTGAATATTTATTTTTGTTGCTGCCACCGTTTTGATTATTTGCTTGATTTATTTAAAGCTCGACAGAAGCAACAAATGTGTAGTCTCTATTACTGGGAAATATATTTCATTCTTTATAATCATAAGTTTCCTTATATAGTTGTAATAAAAAAGGAATTGTACTACCTAAATCTTCATTTATCATATTAACGTATTACACACCATACTTTAAGGAACGCATACAAATATTTCTTTTCTTATAAATTTAAATTTAAAAATATTTTAGGTAGTGTACAACTTTTAAATAAATTTATGTCCCTAATTCCTGAAGTAGGTAGTCTTTGCACCGGTTTTATATATACAAATGGCCTCAATAACTTGCGTGAAAAGAGTGTTTACATGTTAACAATTGGTAAAACCGAAATATTTCTTTCTAAAATACGCGGACGCTTACTTGAACTCAATGTTGCTGTCACATAACACAAGCTTAACGGTACAGCACCCGCAGCGCTGTGCTCGGGTTCAATCTCGGGAGGGTCATCTGTTCTTTTAGTGACATCGGATGCTGCACAGCACATTTTTATCGCACTTTTCATCAGCACTTGCGGATGCAATTACTTTGCATATTGATATTGCATGAATTCAGCTAATAAAGTTTCTTTATTTATGCTTAAATTAAATCTTGTGTTGTATGTAACTATAGAATTTGGATTTTCATTCAGGGATCGTATACAAAAGATTAGAAAAACCTAACAAAGTTGTTGTGTGTACAAAAGAAGTAATTGTTATGCTAAACGAACAAACATAAAAGATTAAAAAGGAGACGTAGTTGTGTTTCAAGCACCGTCGAAAAGTCATTTGCAATTTTTAATTTGGGAACCCTATTCATCACCTAACATTTGGTGATATCCTGCTGAGCTTATGTAGTATGCAGTACTTTTTAAAATATAAAAAAGTACGTACTTGTTATTTTTGTTCTTTATTTGACGTATGGGTGACTTGACTGATTTGCTGTTTTACGCAATTAGTTGTAAATAGTATATTGTACAACTAGCTATGAAAGTCATTTGCTTTTGTCACTCATTAGCTTGATAAACTCGACCTTCGCCCTCGTGTATCAATACTGCAAATTCGTGAAAACAAGAGATTTTCGTAACGTGTTGTACACGACATTTTTTTGCATATTTGTAATTTGAGAAATTTGTCTTAAGATTTACAAACACAATTAAAAAATAATGAAAGGAAGTGCTACTTTCATTAGGATTTTGCGTTAAAAAAGTCAACTTTCATAATCAATATGCAAAAAATGTTTATGTATGTTTTTTTTTTCAAAAACATCCAGACATAAACATTTAGTTTTGAGTCTATTCAATAAAGGGTATGAATAGTAAATTAGTCTATAGAAAAAAATGCAACTCATTTATTTAACACAGCCATCAGTGTCGACATATTATTTGATATTTGGATAACCCTATTGAAACGTTGGTTAAAAGAATGACTTACAAAAATACCCCTCTTACATCCCATGTTTTACATATGCTAATTAGAGTGTTGATCGAAAAAATATTTTAATGTATCATTACAAGGTACTTGATATTCACAATGGTGTTGAAAGCTTGTAATGGTCTCATTATACTGGGTTCACTCTACGATATCGGTATACACAGAGTGATTTTTAATTACTCTCTAAGTCTCTAAGAAAGAATTGGTTTCATTTTTATCTTTTCTGTTTGCTTGCAGAGTTAAATGCATTACTAAATTAAAGTAATACAGAACTGAACTGTATCACCCGGTAATACCATTACATATTTTTCTACGTTTTTCTATTGTTTCTTTACTATCTTTACAGATATGTAATCAATTGATTAGGTAAAGAAGACTGCCACAAATCAGTTGGCATGGCACAAAAAAGATGTCCTCTTGAAATACTTTAATGGTTCACTCTGTATATGCAGGTTACATCTTAAAGCGTAGGTTTGCATGTATTATTTTGTGGACCAATTCTGCCTAAAGTTTAAGTATTTCTTTTTCTGCAACACCTTGTTTGCACACTGTTGCCCGTAGAAGAGAAACGCAACAGTACACTTTTATTTCGATTTACATTTAATGCACGTTTCGTTCTTAAAAATAAATTTTTAACATTTGTTTGTATATACCTATATCTTATTTGGATAAAGTGAAAACATATTTACGAATTCTGAATTTAAAATTCCAGTGGCGTGTACGCCGTTGGGGGTCGAAAGGTCAAAGATTTATGATGGCATAATGTGTGATGTGGATGATAATTATTTTTATACGGAAAAGAAACCGTTTGATTGTTTAAAATTGAATAAAATCGGTAGTCGTTGCAATATTGAAAAATTTATGGCGCAGTCGTTTTCAGTTAGATATTTACTACATATAATGAATCAAAGGCGCCTTATAAATAATTATTCGGTAATATATTTTGACAGTGACAAGTGAATAATTATCAAATTGCCTACATTACCATGAATTATTTAATTAGGAAAAGGTGAGTCACTTATTGTATGCAATTAGACAAGAATATAATGTATATGAATGAATATTATATTAATCTAACGCCGACGATTTTCCATATGACGATATTTTATTATGCTGCATCATAAATTTTGTATTGGTATTTATATTTTATCGAGCTGTACTTGCAAATACGACATAAAGGATATTTATAAACGCACAGGTCTTTTGTGTCTGGTTGAACATTCTTCCTGAAATTACCTTATTTCCCATATATGTATGCACAAAACGCACAAAAATTTATGAAACATCTAGAGATAAGTTATAACCGACTATCTTAAACGTCATGGAAAATTGTTGGTTTATTTATTTATGTACTACATTATTGATATCCCCAATAAGTGCTGATTAGTACATCAGGCGATTGAATGTGCGAAAGCACACATTCTAAAAAAATATTTCATAATATTATACATAATTAATCAAGTACTAACAATTAATTAAATCATAAATTATATTTTTAAAAGTGCAAATGAATTTAAATGAGCTTATACAAGAAGTCCAAAAAATTCCAAGGCCTATTAACAATCAATGAAATATTTAAGCTTTTTGACAATTTCCCAAACTCTGAATCTTATGAAATAAAATCCTTTTTCTTTTCTTTCTTCTTCTTCTGTATTCATTTGAATTAGAATATTGTTAGATACACTAAACTATTCATGGATTCATTCGGAAATATTCGTGGGTCGTTCATAGCTAATTTTTATGCACCTTTTGAGTAGTTTGACATTTAAAGAAACTAATAGGATGATAAAATTTATAATACACTGTAAAATAGTTGCTGCATTGTAGATTACTTGTGATTAAACTAATCTTAATATTAGACTTTAATGACCTAGCATTTTGATTAATAATTATTTTTCTTTGATTAATCGTTTAGAAGTTTGTGTTGGCAGACTTATTATTCATTCTATGCCCGCAATGTATCTCTACACGAAGCAAAACACCAAGAAGGAGATTTAGGTAATGAGTGTGCTAAAGGATTGAGATGCTCACTTGATACTTACCTCTAAGGGCTTTTAATTGATTTTAAAAATTGTTGCAAGACGTCCGACGAACCCGTACTAATCTCGAGATTGAACTAGTCAGAACCAGCTCAAGGTCTCTCCACTCGAAATTTACAACATAATTCTGCTAATTGGAACGGATATTCTTAGATTACGTAATTAATTATTATTTTTGTATACCTTTAAGTAATTAGATTTCAATTCGTTTTAATATACCAGTCGTAATCAACCACACTTTGGTAATAATTATTTGCTTGGTAAGTTAGCCCTTTGATGGTGGTTTCACTTTCAAATAAAAAGTAATAACTCTTTCTAGATATTTGACAGTGACTCTTAAAGTCGGTTGTTCTACTGAGCCTTACTAATATCAACGCTTCCATGAAGTTACTAGGAAGAACGACGATGTTGACTGTTGCAAATTCAAGATTATTCAAATGATAATACTCACAGATCCAGCAGATAACACGGAAAATCATTTGGCATTGTCAATCCATAGTATCGCTACTATTCTCATACGGTAATTCTGCCTAACCATAACTTTGATGAGTTTATATGAAAATGTTTATAAAACATAAGAGAATAAAAAATATAGGATTAATAGAAATTAAGAGCAGTCAATACGATCTTAATGGTAAATGTAATACAACAGCAATCTTTATATCAGGTATGAAAACGGATCGGGTAAAAACGTCAGCGGTTTTTACGATGGACGATTATTGTCATGTCAGGCATGTAAATACGATGGCGCTCAATAACCACTATTTGAATCACTAGAACTCAAAAATGACGAGAGTTCAGAAAGTAGCTGGATCAGGTTGCCTTAGAATCAATGAGCGCATTCACGGAAGCTCAGTGACTGAAAGGATAAGTTAGCAGTTTTATTGAATGAATAAACTACGGGATCGTCGACTAAACGCTGCTGCCTATTTTGGTCAGCGTAAAATTATGATGCTTACTTCCACCGGTGTCAAAAATCAAGAATAGGGAAAGGTTTGTGGCCGCATTGTTATTTTATACTACCTACTGATGCATTGATAGACATACATTATGAAAATCTAAAGGAAAATTTTGTTTTTTGACATTTTTGATATATCCCGTAACTGATTATTTTGAAATCATTAAAAACGCTTTAAAGGTTATTATGCAACGACCTGTTTTTTTTGCTATAATTTTGATTTTTCCCTGTCAATATATGTTTGTCTTTATTTCTGAAAATTACGTTAATGACTTTGTGACGTTTCTTGTTTTTTCTTTTTACGCTCAACGTCATTTGACATCACAACGCAAATAGTTTTTTAGAAAATTTTTAATATGTTGATAAACCGTGTTTCTAAGCAGAACAATGTTTGAGAATAGTGTTAAATTGCAGTATTTATACACCGATTCGTCTAATGCATGAGAAAATGGATATGTCAGTTGAGCAGAATATTAAAATGGCAAATTTAACTGTTATATACACGATGATCCATCAGCAAGCTCCTAAATACTAAAGTATACCTTTCTGTTAAAACAGTCTGATTTTCATTCACGCTCAAGAAGATCAATGAATAATTTTATTATCGATTAAACTACAAAGCCTTTTTTAATGCACTCATTGTTAAATGAAGGATTACGTATTTTTAATGATTTACCAATTGATATAAAACATTGGATTTGTTTATTGTAAAAGTTAAGAACTTTATTGCATGTAAACGTCTAATTTGAGTTCTAGACAATAATATAAGATGATTGTATATTATTTGCTTATGTTAAAATAAAGAAAATTACTTATTATTATTGCATATATCCTATCGAATTCATTTCGAGTAAGTTTTAATAATTTTTGTATTTTAAAACAGATATTTCCACAATTATACGCTAGTGGCGCTCAATTTTCTAACTACTAGTTTTTCAGAAATGTGAAGAATACCAATGGCGGATTTAGGTACAAGCGGTGGTAACGCTTCAGGCCTCATACTTCAAGATGTCCCGCAGAGGCCCCCTACCCAGTACGGCACTGGACACGCAACAAATAAAACTTATTATCGTGTGGACTCACTTTGTCGTGAAGAGTGAAACAAAAACAGTTTATATTCATATTCATAAAAAGCGTACGGCGATAAAAAAAATATATATATATAAATTGCAAAAGTGCCCCAAGATTTGTAACATTTCGGGCCTCTTAACCCAAGCAGCATTTTTAGTCACCACTACGTACCAGCAACCACCGGTGGAACTAGAAAGTCTTTGCCGTTAGTCACAAGAACGTAATTGCTACGGTATTGTTACGTGCCTGGAACCAAAATGGGGAACAATTCTCGGGTAGCAGATATGTTGCAGTAACCCTTCCGGAACTTGTCCAGCTACCTTTAGGCTACGTAGCGGGAACGTGGCGGCGTAATAATTGCTACTTTCGTGGAACTTTTCTTCTCTTTGACACATTGTGTCGTCTCTCTTACTCTTGCAACTTAACAAATATTCTTTCACTTTCTCTACTAATGCCGAGGTCGTGTCACAAAATGGATTACTATTTTATTTGTAATACGTACATAATACATAAAGAGATGAAATGTTTCGTTATTTTGTCAATCTAGCATACCAAAATTATAAACCATCGCAACTTTTCTGTTAAATGCGATGATGATAGATCGAAAAATAACAACGCGCCTTCTTTAAATACATTTTTTAATAAAAAATGTCTTGAATAAAATATGACAAAAATACTTATAAATTGATTAACATGATAGAAACCATTTTTATTTTATTCCCAAGGCACAATTTGACATCGATTTGTTATCTTTATTGAGAGTTATAGTAAAAGACTTTTTAACAATTGCAACAAATTGCATATTGATTAATAGCCTTCAACATTTTACAAGTAAATATGGAGTTGTTTTGAAAATGTCACCTTAAAGTAGTATTAACTGTAAAATGTGTGTCTAAAATTTGTGTCGCTTTATAAACAGTAACGGGAACTAAACAAATTCTACTTCTAGGTTGTTGTTACCACGAAGTATAAAATACGGTTTCCGTAGCCACTTTCTAGCTCCTAATGTCACTGCAAAATTCCCATTGGAACTTAACCTCAAATTTAAACGTCAATCGTAAACAAACAACCAATATTTTTATACTGATTGCTACTTAATAACAATTATTATTTAATTATGGCTCATTTTAAAGTTGTAGCGACGAAAGAAAAAAGGGGAATATATTTCACCCTTGTTTACTACATGATGGTTTATCAGTGATCTCTTCCCTATTTTTTTCTATTTTGTATTGTAAACAGTTGATTTTGTTTCCACTCATTTCACCTAACTGCTGTTCTAATTTTCTATAAAAGGTGGACGTATATCTAAAATTCTTTTTTTTTTCTTATTTCATTTGCCTTTGACATTTTTATTAAAATCTTGCAAAACTACTAGCACTGCGAAAACACAATTAACCTCCAAATTCCAAACTAAAATTACTTTCAAGTGACTCTCCTGGGTAGCATAAACGTAAGTTTTACTTTCAATGCTACTGTATAGTTCAGTTACTTTAAAGGTTAAGCAATGGTTTCAGACCAGTCGCAGGAACTTTCGGTTCTACTTTAAAGTTTTAAAAACTTAAAAGTAGCTTCGGGCAAGTTACTGCTACAATCATAATATCACTTGAAGTTGCAACAACATTAAGGTAATTATACTAAGTAGCAATACCGTTCCACATACTTTAAAAAGCTACTTAGAAGTAATGTAACTACATAGTTCTAATAAATAGTAGAACTAACTACATAATTACTAAAATATTCCAAATTGAAGTAATTAAACCTATAAAGTCATAAATTTAGTTGTAGTTACGTAACAGCTACTCAATCAAAGTTCCGATCTCAGTTACCGCTACTTAGATGCTGCTTGGGAATCCTTAAATGTAAAATCCGCCACCGAAGATTATTCATATATAAAAAGTTGAGAAGCACCATTTGGGTGTCCAAAGGGGATTGATTTAAATACTGGAAATAGTAACATTTTATATTTTAAAGTTGATACACTATTGAGCAACTGTTTTTAAAATGTCAATTTTAATTACGCTGTTATTTTGTAAAACAAATGCAGAATTAGAATTTTCTATGTTGCTAACTGTCAAACAACTTAACTGCATAAATATAATTCATATATAATTATATTTCATTAAGCTCTTTCTTTATTTTCCTTTATTTAATATTTTTTAATTTATTCTTTATTTAATATATTGTGAAAACTATTTTGGGACAAAATTCAAGTGCTAAATGTGGCAACTATTTTGGTACAGAGGGAGTACTATTTTCCTATTTGCCTTATCTTGTAACAATTAATAATTTAATAATAATTTTAAAAATAACTTAATTTTAAATAAAATTTGTTATGGATAATTTGTTAGGTTGTTTGACAGTTGGCAACATGGAAGGGGACGAAGTATGCAATTTAACCTTAAAGCTGTATTAAAAGCTAAAAGTTGTCCAAATATACCAAAATATTTTATTAGTATTTAAATTTAAGATGTTTTTTGTGTTAACTACATAAATATAATTGATATATTACAAGTATATGTTATTATGACCTTTCTTTATTTCTCTAATATCTTTTAATTTATTTTTTATGTAATATATTTTAAGTGTGAAGGCTATTTTGGGACAAAATTCAAGTGCTAGATGTGACAACTATGTATTTGGTAAATTACTTGCGAAAGTTTATGTTTTTCTGCTAATGCTTACTGGTCAAATATAATACTAAAGTTTTTAATACACTTGTTTCCATATTTTGTTTCATTAAGGCATAGCGATGAGGAATACTTCTCCTGCTTGGCAGTAATCCCTAAAAACAAAACTAATGACATATCCTACCCCTAACGTAGGTAGAATAATTAATCTGCTATGATTTTGATTTTGCTTATATTTCATTTCGATCAAAAAGGTTTAAAAAATCTCTAAAAAAAATATATAAGTACTGGACCTATTTGGTTTTTACACAGAATTGACCAGAATTCTCTTGATTATTTTCGATATCAATAAATAGAATTTAATATATACAATCTTGATTGATCTCTAGTCTAGGTAATATATCGGTAGTACATCTAAGACAAGATCAAAAGAGGCTTCTTTCAAAGCGTTGCACGTGCCTAAGCGTTTGTTAGATTTATTACTTATCCCATTCGAAAATACCAGATTACTAGAGAAGAAAAACATACAATAATTCATCAAACGAGAAAAAAAGACGACATTCGGGTAAAAGAGATGCGACATCGCTCGCACTCGTTTTACATCTAGTTGTACTCGAAGTGCATCGCAAAACGTTCAAGTAAGAAATGTGCTACCGGACTGATAAGACAGTTGTTCTACTGCGCATCCTAAGATCACAAGACAGTTTTTGTTTGATGGAGTTTATTCTTTAATTGGCTAGAAAAAAAAGGGAAATGCCAGTTGTAGATGATAGGTTTTCCCGCGCTACAGATGAATATCGACTGTAGGATCATTTTTCTTCTTGTTCTTATAATCTAACATCTTCATTATATATGTTACAAATAAAAGACGAAAAACAATTTTATCCAAATGGAGTACTTAAATAGAAAAAGCTTTTACTCGAACACAATTAATCAAATACCTTAGCAAATATGTCTTGAAGTTACTTTATGGTTCACGTAAAAGATAAATAATTTCAGAAGTTGGGAAAGCTCAACATCCATTATTAACTCAAATTGCACAATCGTACCATTTCATAAAACTATAATTCCCTAACAGTTTCTTTATAAACGTCCATTTAAATTGCAATAATCATTACATTAAAATCGAATCGTGGTGGTGTCGGCATGAAAGCGCCTTGTCCCAGTAATAGCTTCATCTATCACAGGTTAACATGGGCATACCGAGTACAGAAGCCGAAGGAATATAATGCACCATATACCTGATTAATAGCGGAGATGCCCTAAATATACCTTCCTGCGCTTAGAACTAAGCGGCTCTTTATTCTCATTCGTTCTACTACTACTGATTATCTTTATTACACGAAGCAACGTGGTTTTATTTTAAGTCATTTAATTTTCTTGATACCTGCGCTTATGTAATAATATCCGTGTTCTATTTTTTTATTGTGCAATCATACCTTTAAATTATAATATCGAATCACTTGTTACAACTACCTGTGTAATCTTTGAAATTTTATACCATAAATGGATTAGCGGTTTTTGTGTTGAGTTAATGAACGTGGGTTAAAAATATATGCAACGATCTTTTTTTGCAAAGTTGTGCTGCAGGCAAACTGATATCACGGTCGTATGACGCCTTCTAAAGAGGAAGCAATTTACAACAATAATACCTTTAGCTATTTTATTTTAAAATTATAATTACTAAATATAATCAATATTTCCAGAATGATGAATAATGATCATTTTTGCAATTTATGCCATAAGGGACATTTTACAAGAGGAACTAATTAGGATTATTTGCAAATTTGTGTTTTATCAATCTTTAAGTAATCATAGGAAGTCTGTGTAAAAAGGTAGACGCCGCAATCGCTCTTTGTATCTATTTTGCCGAACTCCTGAAAGAAGTACGTATTTGGATTCAATATGTGTATGTGTCCGTTTTTTTCAGAATTTTTTAATTTTTATTTCAGATTCGGATATTTAATGAAAAAGTGTAATAGGAATGTCTGAGATTGGGAGTCGGGTGTGTTTGTTAAATAACGCGTTCAGCAGTTCGTTTGACAATGCTATGCTTAGCATTTTCAGCTGGTTTGTTATTGAAGAACATTTTCTTACGTGTCACTGTCATATTTGAAACCAAAACGAAAAGTGTTATTGATTATTCTTTTTTTTTGAAGCTTATGATGTCTACCGTTGTAAAACCGTTAGTAATCCAATAACCTAATTCCTCTTTTTCGATTTTCGTTTCATGACTATTCTAGTCCAGTCAAACTAAACATTTGAAATGGAAAATGGAAGTACATAAGATTTTTTTCTTCCAGCATGCAGGGGGGTCTAGAAAAGCTTAACTTGAAGTTTTTGACCTCAAATTCATATGAGCTTTTTCCGCCATTTTGAAAAGAAGGGATGAAGTGTAATTTTGTAATTATCTCTGTAACAGTAGGTCCGACAAAAAATTTGTACAAAGCATTTTTGCCGACAATACGATTGTCTACAACTTTTATTGGAGACTTTTTCGCGTAATATAAAAAATGAAAAAGTTGTGAAGGAAAACAAAAATAAAAATTGTGGTGGCGGATTTACCTTTCGCCGGTTTCCTGGAGAACACATTATTTATTGTCTTTGAAAAGATCTTTTTCTTCCAGCATGCAGGGGGGGTCTAGAAAGCATAACTGGAAGTTTTCAACCCCAAATTCATATGACCTTTTTCCGCCATTTTGAAAAAAAGGGTGAAGTGTTATTTTGAAATTATCTCTGTAACCGTAGGTCCGACAAAAAATTTGTATAAAGCATTTTTGTAGGATATACGATTGTCTACAACTTTTTCATTTTTTATATTACGTGAAAAAGTTTCAAATAAAAGTTGTAGACAATCGTATTGCCGACAAAAATGCTTTATACAGATTTTTTGTCGAACCTACTGTTCGAACACTTCACCCTTCTTTTCAAAATGGCGGAAAAACCTCATATGAATTTGAGGACGAAAACTTCAAGTTAAGCTTTTCTAGACCCCCCCTGCATGCTGGAAGAAAAAAGTCTTTTCAAAGACAATAAATGTAATGTGTTCTCCAGGAAACCGGCCACCACAATTTTTATTTTTGTTTTCCCTCAAAACTTTTTCATTTTTTATATTACGCGAAAAAGTTTGTATAAGTTGTAGACAATCGTATTGTCGGCAAAAATGATTTGTACAAGTTTTTTGTCGGACCTACGGTTACAGAGATAATTTCAAAACAACACTTCATCCCTTCTTTTTCTAATGTTTTTTCCTCATAACTGTTTCATTTTTTATAGTTATTACGCGAAAAAGTTTTAAATAAAAGTTATAGACAATCGTATTGCCGACAAAAATGCTTTATACAAATTTTTGTCGGACCTACTGTTACAGAGATAATTTCAAAATAACACTTCATCCCTTCTTTTTAAAATGGCGGAAATAGCTCATATGAATTTGAGGTCGAAAACTTCAAGTTAAGCTTTTCTAGACCCCCCCTACATGCTGGAAGAAAAGAATCTTATGTACTTACATTTTCCAATAAGCCCATTTTTCGTACAGTTTTACTGGACTATTCTATGCAATGGCAAACTATATTTGTATATTTTAGCGACCGATCATGTCCCGCAAAGATTGTTCTTTTGCATTTTTACTTAATTAAAATGATACCTGCCCGTAATTATTAAGATCATTGGTCGAACCAGTACATTCAATGATCGACCAAGCTTTAAATGGCTATTTTATCTACATACATTAACTTAGCCTGACACTAGCGCCATCAATGACCTTTTAATTTACACTTTAATTTACAATTACTAACTGTCCTATATCTATAGCTATATCACCATATCTAGGCTTAAGTACTAGTATAGGCGCCAAGAGGCAGTGCGTATTAAAATCCTATTGGCCTCAATCTATTCATTTTAACGTTTATCTGAGACCCCAAGGTGAAGGAAAATGCAGGTTGTCCGATCTCGCAGCTGGTCCTTTATTGTGCGAGCCTAAAAGAATCAACACATAAATTAGTGCTCTGTTTAACTTTTCAAATTTTTTTGAAAATTTTCTCTTTTATGGGGCAATTATGGTATAATTAGTGCATGAAATGGTTTTGTGATTTTTTAAAAGTTAGACTAAATCGTTGTTTGAAAGTTGAAAGATATCGAAATTAGAGTTTTCTTTGTCACACTTCATCGTCCATCTTGAAAATACAACCCCTTTCAGAATTTGAAAAGGTAACAAACCAAAATCTTTATTTTAATTAGTTAAGTTTCTCCTTGTTTCATTGATGTGATCAATAAACTTTTCTTTGCAATATCCATCATTATTTATAGGGAAAGTCGATATAGACATTAGTTTGAGAAAATAGATCCAGACTTTAATTCATGTTGACGTTTTAAGTATCGTGTCCATTTTGGATACCAACGTTTTAATCTTCATGGTGGAAACTGCGAGCTTCACCTTTGTTTGTTTAATGTTAATGGCAAATATATGCTGAAAACTATAATGCATTAAAAATGGTTTTGCAGCCCTTAGTATCTTGAATCCCCACAAGTGATAACTGGAAGCCTTCTCCAAAGGTTTTAATTTTCTTTTTTATTATAGTCAGTATTATACCTTCATTTATAGTTATTTATGTATTAAGCGCATAAAGAGGCTTTTATGACCGGAAGCGTTATTTCTATATTCTAGGAAAAGGCTGTAGGGCCATAAAAGCAAATTACGCCCGCTATACATACACTAATTTATGCACATATAAAGATTTATCTCAAATCTTGTTATTGTGTAAAAATAGTATATTGACAGAAGCGTCCCTATGGTCGGTCAGCCAGGAGTACGCCCGGGGCCACGAGGTTTAGTGGGGCTCCGCACGGTGCTATCTTATTCTACTCAACAACACAATATATATTTTACGCATTAATAAAATAGACTTAGAGAGCTGTTTGATGCAAGTTCTTGTATCTAAAGCTTTCCGGGAATTTTTCAACACTATAATCATTATTATATACATGACAAATGTCCGCTTTGCTTACATTTGCTTACTGTTGCGCAGGGCTTTAGCGAGCTCTGTAAATACAATATTTAATAAGAAAAAACAATTAATGGTTAGAAAAAAAGTAAAGCATGTCTGATACATATAATTACAAAACCTCTGTACAATATATTATAATGCATAGACGTGTTTTCCTTTACCACACACACATATATGCCACACTGGATGCCTACCCTCTTCTTCGCGGACCAATAGAAACGCTTGAAACGAACGGAATCCCCCGGATGTGCAGAATAAGCAAGTCAATATTATAGATATTTTATTTACTGAGGGCCTCACTCCAAATTTATGACCGGGGCCTCAAACTTCAAAGGGCGGCGCTGTATATTGCGTTATTAGGATTAAAACTGGCACTTTTTGTTTGGCGAGCAATTCTGTTTGCATTTGCGAGGCGCAGCGCAGCGTAGCCAAGCAACATTATTTTTTCTCCTTGGATTAAAAATACTTTTTTATATAAGCAAAATAGGTACAGCATAAGCAACCGTACATTTTTGTGTTAGTAACAGAAACGTCTACTTTAATGGCCAATAATAGTAATAAAACAAAGCTATTTTGATCCTGTTGCATTGGAGATAAATATGATTAAATGAAATATAATCAAATTAAAAGATTAATTCAAAGTTTCACAAGTTTTATTAGTTTATCTTAACCTGACAATATTGTTTCGACATTAAAATGCCATTATCAAAGGTAGATAAGATTGATAAACAAACACAAATTATTATGCCAAATAAATTATGCCAAACACATTTTGGAACAGAACCACCCAATGACACCTCAAAACAAAATTAAATTCTTACATTTTTGCAACAAACACAAATTAGACATTTTAGAAGCTTTTGAAATATACAAACATAAACGCACAGTACCTTTAATGAATGAACAAAGTGAGCTTAGTAATTCTCCTTTATTAGAAGTGTTAGATATTTAGTTTTTGTTATGTATTGTATCTAGTTACCTATTTTCTGTATGTATTTATCCTTAGCAACGTGTTTGTTTATCAATCTTATATACCTTCGATAATGACATTTTAATGTCGAAACAATATTGTCAGGTTAAGATAAACTAATAAAACTTCTGAAACTTTGAATTGAATCGGTGAGTGGAAGAACAGTACATCTTCAAAATTGCCATTTTGAGAAAAACTGAAAAAACTGTTTAAAATGAAAAGCATAGAATATACCACATTTCGATGCATTGTGAACTTGTAGCACATATGGTTCTCAATAAAATCCCACAGCCAAAAAATTAAAAAGTGGTTTTTGACAAAAGTTATTAACAAATAAACAACGTGTATATATACGGTTATTCCACTCAATAAAAAAAAACAACATTCATATCAATATAATCTGTATATAAAGTTTTACTATAGTTTTTAGTTTAGTTTTACTATACGCAATTGTTACAAATATTATCCTTGATCCTCTTTAGTTGTTTTCCAGGTGGTCACGTGGTAATAAAACTCCAAAATTTCTTCATTTACATACTGAAGGAGTTTTTTTAGATCCACGATCTTCTTTTCATTGATAGGTACGACGTCTTGATATGCTCCCTCCTTCGGTAGTTGTGGTATGACATTTGTCTTCACTAATTTGAATGTGTGTGCTGCCAAACCTCCTATATATTCGTGGGCAGTAACGTAACCAGGAGTTTCACTGTCATATGTGAATTGTCTGTAGTGGGATATCGTAAAAGGCTCATTTATTTTTCTGTCAATAGCTTTACAGGTTTTCTTATAGAAATTAGGCCACCAGTTTTTGAAATCTAAAATATCTTTATATCCAACAGTGGTAACAGTAAATGGTAGTTTTTTTCTGCAAGTTTCTATCATATTTTCATAGTCTGCGGGAAGATAAATGCGATCTGATCTTCTCACAAGTCTTTTTAGCGTTCCGAAGTCCCTATCACATGGCAGAAACGAATGACCGCGTACAGGAAAATAGTGACAAATTTTTTTAAATCGTTTGGTAGCTACTAATGTCATGAGAAATCTGACCATTGTGTTATTACGGTTTTGACCAGGACAGCCGTCCGAAAATATGTGCAGTTCTTTTATTTCAGGAGATAGTTTATTTAATACATAATCTAAAAGAAAACTGCATACTTCATTGGGACCCTTGTACGCCTGCCCTTCATGGTACGTATAGAAATGTCCTGTATTATCTTTTAAATTGTGTATTTCAAAGGCATACACCCACAATTGGCGATAGTAAAATATCTCCTGGACAGGTATATCGGGTAGGGGTAAGTTCTGCATATAGTCAAAAGTTATACCACAAACATCATCTCTTTCTGTGCATAGTTTTTTGATGTCTTGAAGTTTTGTATAAAACTTTTTTGCCTGTCTTTTATGGATCATTAATTCGGCAGCAGCCACCCTTTTTGCGTTATCATTAAGATGTACGTCTTTTAGTTTTGTCCCCAGCCTTTCGCACTCACTGCATACATCCACTTGAGGTCTACCAAATCTTAAAGAATAATTTTCGTTGAAATACTTTAGATAGTATTTGTATTTTACATTTGTGAGGTCGGGCCACTTCTTTAAAAACAAACTGTGCATAATTTTGACATTAAGCTGTGAGTCCAAATACTGTACTGTTTTAGAACTACTGTAATGCGACGTCTTGCAAGGAAACGATTCAATGTGAACCTTAATTTTAACTATACAATCGGCAGGTAACACATGAGGTCTATTATTGTGCTTACCTCTTAAATCTACTGGTAATTTTCCCGCCTTTAAAAGCGTACCCAAACGTTGTAATCGGCCATTGGAAATAGCATGAAAAGAGAGAAATGCTTTCTTGCACACAGATACCTTATTATTTCCGTTCATAATATAATATGCGAAAGTTGCTGTTTTAACGCAGTTTTTGCTTTTTTTTGATCGTCTTCCTACAGGTTTGGCTTCCAAAAGTCCCATTAACTAAATATCTTGTTCATTTTTCGTTTCCATTGCTAATAGTTTGGACAGTATGGCTTGTTTTTCGTCTTCTGTGATTTTTTCTATACATCTGTCGCGACATCTGCAAATTTTCATATTTAACATGATTAACCAAAATATTCATTATCATTAGGTATGTAACATACTCGACTTCTCCTACGGTTTTCTTAGTAATCACTTTTCCTGCAGTATTAATGTATTCTTGCCCATGAACACGAGCACGTTTTCTAAGATTCTGCTTCCATGCATCAGGGTTTTTCTTTCTCTTCTTCACTGATCTATCATTCTCATTTTCACTGCTACTGCTGCTACCGGACATTTTTATAAAATTATAAAATAACCTTACTTTAAGAGTATTGCATTAACACCGACGCAGACCACGAGGGCTACTGAAACAATGAAAGAATAAATCGTTTGCCACTTTTGACAGCCCCAAGAAATTTGCTGACAAATGAGCGGAAAAACAATACAAGTGCGGCTTTTGTACTGTTATTGCACTCAGTCTGAATCAGAGTAGCTTGTTTGAAGGCCGAGAAGTTAAGCTTTTGTACTGTTCTTGTACCCAACGATAGGTTCAGGAATTTAAAATGTTTTGGCTATCTCACTTTAAAAAGGCATTTTTGGTGCTTGTACTGTTCTTCCACTCGCCGATTCAATTAATCTTTTAATTTGATTATATTTCATGATTATGGAGTTCCACAAAGTAAGGCTGGAGACAGTAAACGCTATAATTAAATGAGTACATCAAGCCGCTGTGCTTACACTTGAAGTACGTTACTATAGTAAATATTCCAAAATGTTTTGTTTCAGCTTATTTTCATTGTTCATAAGTTGCTACGCAACATTCAATAAATATTTTGACAGTGTATATATCAATGCCATGTTGGAAATAATCCATTGAATGTTTCCTTGATACAGAATTTAACAGTCTGTAAATAGCTTAATTTAACCTAAAACTAATTCTACAGTAATTGATAATTATACATGTTTATTAAAAGCGTGTTAGTAGATCAGAGAACTTGAACCGTTTGAGCCGTTGTTGTTCAATGTCTGGTTCCATTAAATGCCACACAAGACGGTTGTGGTGGACCCTCTATCTGTGCGAACATTATACTTTCGAATTTCTTCATTGATCGAAGGAATGTTGAGGTCTTCGATTGGAACATACCATGGTGCATCAACCATGAATCAAATAAATTTTGACTGGAATCACCGCAAGATGTCAATGTTGGAGTTGCTGGCGGTACCTCATAGTTGTATCCCATGCGCCCAAATTGGTTTGATTATGGCCTTACATAGAAGTACTTTATAAGCAACTATCAACTGACACCTGTTGCCTAGAAGCTAGTGCATTTTTTGGATTGTAACACCTACTTGTTTCCTTTTGTGCTTCTTCCATGCGAGCCTATTCTTGAGGTGGATGTCCAGATACTTAACGCTATCTGCTTTGGGTATTTGTTGATTGTTTAACTTAGTGGTGAAGGTCACTATTTGTCATTAACTAGTAAAACTGTATCATTTGCAAAAGTAGCGACGTTGTTTGCAAGGTTAGGAAATCTGACTTAGAAATTAGATGCAGTATTGGGCCCATAACACTGCCTTGTGAAACTCCGGCATTGATAGCATACAAGGATGTTTGAGTTTTACCATATTTTACCAGGAGATCTTTTCTACTACTAGAGAGAGAGAGGTATGATTTGAACATTTGGTAGTAGTCTGTTCCTTACCAAAAGCTTGCTTGACATCACTAAAGACTTCAGAGCAATATCGTTTGTTTCCAAAATCTTTATCGTGTCTGCTAATCTGTGCACTTGCTTGATTTTGGAGAGATGTATTCGAAATTCGAATTGATAATCTGGTATTAGATTAGTGTGTATGAATATTGGTGTAATTTTTACAAGTAGTAACTTTTCGAAGACTTTCGACAAGATTGGCAGCAAAATAGTTGGTCTATTGGACGAAACTTGATCAATCATCATCATCATCGTCATCATGTTCATTGTAATCTTCTATTATTATAGACTGATTATGGTTCTTCAGCCTGGTTGGGTTAGGATAAGTGGTTGGTATCAGCAACACTGACTTGATCAATGGGTTTTCCAGATTTGAGTATTAAGATGATGGTGCATACATTCCATTATTCTGCAAAATATCTTAGACTTAGAATTGCATTATATAATGAATGAATCTAAAGCCCTTCTCTGGTAATTCCTAAGTTCAAGATTCAAGGCTAAGCATTACCTTATAGCAGAGACCTTTTAAAAGCAATAAATAACACTAGATTGCAGTTTATATCCACCGGTGAACCAACGCAAAAGCCCAAACTACATTAAAGCTATATCCTGCTTAGATCTAACAGGGGTGAGCACTCTTTTATTATAACAATATGTACCCAGATTTTTTCCAAAACGATGCCACCTACTCTGTGGTGTGGTATACAACATGCGTACAAAGTAGAACATTATGCAATGTTTTTAACAAATATATCCTGTTTCTTTGTATTTTGTGTAAGATTAAACATTATTTAATCAATCTTCGTAGATTTCCTTTTTTGTTGTAAATTGATGTTTTGCAAATAAATTGATTATTTTCGTTCCACTATGTACTACACTCCTCTACCATTAACTAATCGATTTATAGCTGAACGCCAAGAATGTGCGCCAATGCTTTTCTTATAATAATATACTGACCATATTGTGAAGTAATTGCAACTAGTCAAACAAGCTTTGATGATACAAATTGTTAATAATAGAAAAATATGAGGAAAATCCAGAAACTGCCAAATTATCTTACTATTGATACTGTTACAAATCATTCTGAATTTCCTTTGTCTACTTGGACAAGCGGGTATGGTATTTTGCTATGCGCATTCTTTCGCTCGGAATAAATAATCTAAATCAGCGTCACGAAAAATCCAGATTGAAGAATCTAGAATTTATGAGAGATCGAAACAGGATTCTTAAATCTTGTATCACAAGATCACTGTTTAATATTGTAGCAACAAAAATTAGAAAACGAGTTGTTATTCAGGACTTAAGAGGTAATCTCCAAGTATGTATAGTATCGATTTTAGGTTTCGATTTCGAAACCCTTTGTTACAAAATGTTGTCGGATACAGGTGCATCAATTCTGCACACATCTTAAAAAAAGTGCATCGCGTCATGTGCATTGCGTACTCCCGCGCTTCGGCTCACTAGATCGCCGTAAATTTGCAATTCGCTATGCACAGCCGCCTTAAGGATTAGTCTCCTTGGTACACTGTAAAAATACCTGTCCAAATCGCGTATTTATTACAGGTTAATCGCTTTATTCTCTTCTTATTTCACCGAGCCACCTACAGCACATTATTTTGTATTTAATATACTTAATAACTTTAATCATAGATGTTCCTTTTTTCGTAGGCGTCATTAATAACGATTATTGTACAGGTGGATAAGAGTAATGTTGAAATAAAGACGGTAAATAACAACGTGTGCAAAAAGGGGTCCAAGACTAAGAAAATACTTAAATCGTGCTATATTTCGCTATGCATTCAGGATTAATGGTAGCCAAGTTATTCCTCGTAGTGCTGGCGGCAATCACGTTTATACCGGCGTTCATTAAGATGAATACCTAATTCATTCAAAGAACAGTAATTTCGAGACCTGAAATTGAGAATTTCCTATACTTTACTGTAATCGCTTAGTTTAATTCCGTTCAATGGAGTAATTATTATTCCGTCAAAACTTTTTATCTGTGTTATTGAGAAGAACAAAAAGATCGATCGTAATTTCATACATAACGGCCTTGTAATACTCTCTTGTACACTTGTAAATATGATACGGGTCAAAAATAAAATTAGACAGCAGACAACACACAAAATGATCGATTATCTACATCGATCATTTAAAAGGAATCTCTTCAGATCACTCACATCAGTTACGTAATTGAATTCAAACGGTCCAAACACTTACATTATGAGAAGTCAGCAGGTATTCCTTTTGATGAACTATACTGCATAAAAAATAAAAATTTAGTTACAAGTTGTTTTAAGAAATCTATGGTTTTAGTAATTTCACGATTTCAGTTTCACTATCCCTTCCGCATGCGATATATTTCTTGATGATGTAATTTTACCAATCGTAGGGTAATATTGCTTCATTGTAAAAATGATAAATATTTTCTAATTATGAAGAACATTGCGTTTTAAAAAACAAGAGATCGGAAAGATAGAAGTCTCAGCACAGAATTAGAAGATGAAATAGCAGAAGAGATGAACATTAGCAGAAACGTTGATAGATAATTATCTTGAAAAGGTAAGAGAAGCGGTATTAGAACGTGAGCACTTGACGACCATCAAGTACTCATATGATTTTGATCAGTAAGCGATGAAAAGAAGTTGTAGTGAGTGTGTAAAGGCCTTAATATAATAACAGTCAATGGTAGTAAGACGAAAGACGTCTTCAAAAAAGAGCATTGTCAAAACTAGGGAACAATGGAAGAAAAAAAGCTAAAGTAATGATTTACATCTACATATTTGGGTAGTTTGATCACATGGAGTGAAGTTGTACTTGAAGATAGGTACATAGGAAGTATAACAGAAATAATAAATAACATTTACAAGCGGAAAGGTTGCATTTAATATAGCTAGGAGGTGCTGGTTACAATTACCATACGGATGATCTTGACAGATTTGATAAAAAAAGGTTTACAAAGGATTTTGTATATACCTACAAAGGTATATGTATTTCTCTTAGAAAGTTTAGAATTGTAGATTTAGAGAAAAATGAATAAATTAAATTGACTATTAGGATGAAAATTGAGAAAGTTTTAAAATTAATAAGATATGAGAATAACAATACATAAGCAAGGTTAAATATAAGCTACACAACTTTGTTTAGTTGCTGCCAATTAGAAGGGGTTGTTTGCATAGTAGAGTTATACAACGAAAATTCTAAGGGGAGAAAGGAAGTCAAAGAAGAAAGTTTAAAATATTGATAGATGTAAAGAAAGGAAGAAGTTACTATCAAACGAAGGACATACAGTACACGTAAAGTTGAAGAAGTATGCATACATGGAATGAATAATTTTAGAATTTCTTTTAACATGTTGATATCATAGTTACCAAAAGGTGCCTTTGATAATCACAAAAAACTGTGCAAAAACTGAAATCAAAATTTTGTCATCTTTAGGTTTCTCAACGGGGTCAATTTAAAAAACAAGGCTATTTCACCTTATATAGACTTCTGAGTGTATTTATTATACTTTTGAAATGTTTTCTATCATAATTACCAAAATGTGCCTCTTATGACCATAAAACACAATTCAAAAATTGAAAAAGATATTTTATCATCGTCAGGTTCCTCAAGGGTGTCTAATTAATGCTAAAACGTTAATTTATCCTAAGACCTAATTTATTTATAAAATTTATGTTTAACACTCGACGACGACTCACCAACTCTCCCGCATCTCGAAGCTTATTGAAAACAGCTTTATCAAGAAAGAGTGCAATTTATTGATACTGCGCAAGCGTCCAATGGAGTTTGGACGAACGCTTTGCTTTGCAAAGTGATGCAAATCAATACTCCTAATTACCTTCTATGTATCATCAAATCGTTCCTGACAAAGCGCTCATTTGCAGTAAGGATCAATTCTTCTCTTTCGCCTTAAAAAAATTATTAGTACCGGAGTGCCACAAGGCTCTATATTAGGCCCTATTCTGTTTAATGTATTTGTCCACGACCTATCTGAACCAATTAATTCTACTGTAGTCATGTACGCCGACGACATAGTTCTACTGTCACAAGGTCACGATATACTTTAAGCAACACAACGCTTACAATACCAACATACTTCTTTCCTGCTTCGCCAAATAGTGTATTAACATCAATACCAGTAAATGACCAGCAACACTACCAAACATCGTCATAAATGATCAAAACATCGAATGGTGCCATTAAGTACTTGGAGACATACCCTGAACTCACAAATTCAGAAACTCCAGAGTTTTCAAAACAAAGTACTACGCATCGCCTTTAACGCTCCCTGGTTTATGCGTAATACACAACTACATCAAGAAGCAAGCATAGATGGCTTATGATCTCTCATTCGGGGGGGTATAATAAATGGGGAAATGTTTTACCTTTTTAAACCAAACGAATTTTTTCATGCTAATTAATGTTTTTCAGATTAGTTGCGACCATGGAACTAGGCTACCAAAAACGAACAACTAGCAATTATTTACGGGCAGAATAATATTACGTAGTAAACGGGATTGCAAGAATCTCACACCACTCCTTACCTGACTGCAAGAAAAACCGGGAGGAACGGAAGCCAGCCGTTTTGGAAGCGTTCCCAGTACGCGAGCATTTTATTGGCGATCTTAAGGAAATGATGAATAGGATAAAGAAAATGTGATATCAGTGGCACAGACGCCGATTCGTTCATAATAGATGGGTTGCCACAGTGACAATACAGAGTGCTGCATGCAGACTACCGAATTCCTGCATAACTGTTTCAAGCATTTTTAAGCAAACTTGAAAGTGAAACTATGCTCAGAAAGAGGCAAAATTACTTTATATGTAACATGCCTGTCATATTGCAAAACGATGTCGTTTTAACAAGGATATCAATTAACATGGAATCAAATGGACCTATGCTTTTTAAGTCGGACCATGGAACTGGACAGCCAAAAACGAACGCTTACACGTTTTTGTGGAAAGGATGGCTATTTGTGGGAAGACTGCCGATTCTAAAGTGTCAGTACATTAGACTTCCAAAGACCAACAAAGAAGTGCTCCAACTGCGGAAAGACCGGTCACTTCCGAGAGGAGTGTCACTACTTGAAGGTGGCGACAGTTTAGGCAGTGCAAAGATAAGTTTTTAATAACTGTTATTATATTTGCGTAATGTGAAGAACAAATATAAAAAAATTAATGTGGATATCGACGAAGATGTAATTATTTCTTCGAAGGACACTGCAGGAGTTTACTTGTTTCAAGTAACTGTTACAACGAAGGACATATTTACTATAAATGTTCCAAAATGCTTCTCCGTTTTAAACATCTTTGTGTCAGCCTTGAAACAACTTCAACCATTTAAAAAAAATAAAAGAATTAATAAAGAAATTCACAGTTAATATATTGCTAATATTAATATTAACTGTGAAATAAACTTAAGTTTATTTCACAGTTAATGCCCACCTACCTTATATTTTGCTCTAAACTGTCCAAAATTAATAGAATACTGTTTTTGAGTTTCTTTAAATTGAAAGTCAGTTTCTGTTCAATTTTTTTCTTTATTTCTTGAGAATGTGGCTGGCAACTTGTTATGTGGCTTTGAAATGGCTACAATAACAGTAGTGGGCCGGCGGTAGACGAGTGGTGTCAGTGCATCACTCGTGTTCCAAGGGTCGTGGGTTCGAATCTTACTTGGGGCGGCGGGATTTTTCTAATTAGAAGATTCCGCCACCTCAACTATGGATGTGTGTATTCGTGTTGAATGTTAGATGGGGGACAGATGACCTTAGATGTTGGTTCCTCCATAGTGTAGGCGTCAAATAATAAAAAAAAAACTGTAGTTACACATTTTTTTAGTAATCAGTTGACTCTACTGTTATAGGGCTTATGGGAGTATTTCCATACCTGTCTCATTCCTGTCTGGTATGTTAGTTTGGTACTCAAGGACCATACCGGTTATGTGATCTAAAAACTAAAAAGTAAATTGAGATAATCTACTAATTTCATTGTCCTTATAACAAATTTTTCTGCAAGGCGATTTTGAGTTAACCTATATTGACTTTATGTTCTTATTTTTCTAATTTGTCCCAGTGTTTCTTTCTGTTCTTCTATGGAGGAGTTCCATTTTCAATATTTTTGATTTGTACCTTTACAATTAGTTTGTTTTCGTTAAGCCGCCAAGGATATTACAAAAATAGCACTTGTTGTTTTCAAAGCACGATTCGTGAAAGACGTACAATTTGAATACGAATTTCATGGGCTAATGTTTCCAGGCTGAATTTCTTGGAAACGTGTTTTTCATATAATTTGCTTCTCCATCTCTTCGTAAATTTTCTATAAAATGGTTAAACCAGTTTAGAAAAACCAAGAAAGTGTTCTCTAAGGAGTATCCACCTTGTGAAGGGCCTACTCAGTTTGAAGATAGCACTTAAAACGTACCATCGTCATTGACTCTCTTCAGAATATGGTATTACAATACTGACTAACAGTTTCTTTTATTATCTTTAGTTCCCCAAATGCTTCATCTAGTTAGAAATGTTGAAAAACTGATTAGGCGAGAAATGTCAGGTTTGTGTTGTCACGCATCATTGCAGTCTCCAACAATAATTAATTTTTCGGAGATTTCGGGATGTTTCGTTTTTAATTAATTAAAGTGTTGTTTACAATTAAAATTCGAACATAGCAATTATAGTCTTTCGACAACAGATAACTTGAAAGTAACTTATTTTAATTGAAAATACCAGTTTCATTCGTTCGATGCAGAATTTATATGTTTTCTGTATCTTTTGAATTACGATGTGCATGCGGAGATTGTCCAACCTCCACTTTCCTGAACATCTGTAATTTAAATTTAATAATACACAATTTTATGGAGATAATCCTGCCTTTATGCCAATTTATACGAATTCAATATTAATGACGACAATATCTGTTTATTTATTGCACGGTTGTATGGATTATTTGCCAGACCTTTTATTTGCAAACAAGTAATCTCTAATACTGAGAACGCTGCAAGTTTTGTTTAAAAGAACTTTGTGAACGTTTTATATAAAATTAAATCTTTACACGTACATTTTAAAAATTCCCTGAAGTAAGTCATATGTAATGGCTTTCAACTGCAAGGTAAGCGATGTTCGAAAAGTAAAAGAAAAAGTCCATCTGGTAAGGTGTATTGACTTCACCGCCATAATTCTTTAATATTCAGGCAATAATTTACATTTCTTTGTTGCTAACTGTTCCCTACTGGAAATTTTTACCATATTTAAAACGTGCATTGTGCGGAGGTCAAAACAACTTGACCCGCGACGGAATCACACTTTCAACACAAAAGAATCAATTTCGAGTGCATTTCCAAAGGGATTTCTACGATTGTCGTCATGACGAAGACAAATACATGTAAACCTACAACTATCCATCTAATGATATCATAAATCTTAATATTAGATATGCATTCGTTGTTTAATATGGTTTTAAAGCGATTCAATTTGTTCATAACAGTGTAGTATCAAGTAGCACGGGCAAAAGAATGTTGTGGGAGTTATACCTGTTCAGCACGAGCCGTTCTCGGCAGGCTTAACATCTTCGGATTTGGTCGTACGTTTAAGACAATCAAACCACCCACACTCGAGAGAAGCCGAACAGGTTGATTCGCTTGCTGAACGGGTCAACCTGCGTGCACCATATGGTGCTTAATTCTGTTCTTTTTGCTCAGGATTTTTAATCTTCAACAGATTTCACGGTTTATTTATTTAAAATCGTTTTCGGTTAGTCAGGAAACTGATTAATGCGATACCCTGCACTTTAATCAAGCAAAAGAAAGCAAAAGTCACTGTCCGCTTTACAACGCAGGTAATTAGGTAGCAACAGGTGAAGTGCAAGGCGATACGGCCTTGCCTTTTATATTAGGGAGGAATTCAAACGCGCTGAAGTTATCTGCAGCGATGTCGCAGGAAGAATTTCGTCTCTCGCTTTCTGAAGATTAAGAGATGGTAAATGCATGTTTCCAGTTTCAGAATTTACATAAACTTGTAAAACCGTAATGTATTCTTATTGTGGATGTGGAGTACATTGACACACCTGTTCTTTTAAGGAGTTTCTGTAATTTAATTCAGAACAGGTATGTTTAGTGAGATTGTATATATTCTTCTTACTCGTTTCTTTATGCATTATCTTCTTGCTTGCAGAAGAAATACGCTCGAGAACGGATTTCAGAAGATATTGAGATATGTATTTGTATTTGCGTATCTATCCATGGGAATTTTGTTCGACTTATAGAAAATCTCACATCTTTTATCAGCCTCTAGTTAGAAATCAAGTTGAATGTGCAAGTAAATCTTACAAGAAATGTTAATAATCTCTATAAATGCACAAATGCGGAATATATAAGTGCAAATCACCTTAGATTTGTTGATTAGACACAATAGGTAGAATAAAACAGAATAAATTTATTTTGTAACCAAGTACCATAAACACAAACTGATCATTAATGTCTATGATTTCGTAATCGAGGTGGTACTACCTGGATAATAAAACCTGGAAGATGAATGGTTGAAGTTTCGAAATTGTTTCAAGAGAGAAGGCCTTTTCTGCTAGTGGAAAATGGTTATTATATGGATTTCGATGAAACTTGTAACATTCATAGAATTTTTCATGTGTACTAATAATTCGAAGTTCATTCTTCCTGGCTGGGGTTGGCGCGTTCAATCCCAGCGTTCGACCACAACATTGGTCTGGATAAAACTTGCTGAAGTATTTCATGCTTTATTTGCACTAAACTCAATGTTGCCAGACCTACACAGTAAAACATATAGAGTGAAAAATCAACTCTAACCTATGTCTATATTGGAGTGATTTTTAATATGCCCCACGTTCTGGGCAAGCCATTAAAATATGAGGTGAAATTTAATAAAATAAAAAAATAACACCAATATTTTTTCCATTTCCCATGGGCTGACTCAGGTTTAATTCGATAAAGCATGAGATAAATAAAATAATAAAATCTTATTGATTCTTATACTGGAATAAAAGAACTTACTATCAAGACACTTGGACTTCCGCAACTGGACAACAGCAAACTAAATTCTATATGTGAAAAGAAAAAGAAATGGATGCTTGCATACACATCAAATAAACACATAGATAAATTGAAAACACAGTCTTTATTTTTATTAATGAAATAAAAAAAAATCTAATTCAAAAAGTAAAAGAAACTTATTTAGACAGAATAGTAAAAAGTGTAGGAAAATCGTCCTTGAGCTTGCTCAAATGTGTAAATTAGTCATTATTAACCTGACATAGGGCTATAACTGTTCTCCATTTGAGCAAACTGATATCAATCAATGTTATCAATTAAAAATATTTACAATTGTTAAAATAAATTTATCTTATGACAATTAAATTTTTATAAATGAATTTAAATTGTTTTATTTGGTAGAATTTTATTATTGAAAAACTTTTAAAATGATAAAAATAAATTCTGAATTTATTCAGATTGTCTTTATAATTTTGTTATTTGAAAAATTTAACCAAAACCTTTTATTTTGACCAACCTTGTATATAAAGTACGTCGAGATCCACTTCAAATATTTTTTTCATTTAATTCAGACAGATAATCTTTAAAATGTAGGCAAGTCGAATGTCCAAATCAATAATGGAAATAAATCTTCTTGATTTAATAAATAACTCGATCACAATTCCATACAATCGTTGAAGAACGAAAATAAATCTTCTTTAATTCAAATATCCAGGTAAATATTCCATAAACAGTTTATTCACATTTGACGTATGTTTATGAAAACATATGATTATGACTTAACCTCACTTATTTTTCTGATTTTTGATCTTGAGTCGTGCGTGGATTCAACCAAAGCGTTTTATCGACTGAAATTGTTAATTTTTCCTGGCCTTTATATATGATTTAGCAAAACAATTGGTGACTACGTCAAATTTTTGAAAAACAATATCTACACGCTACATTTGTGACGTCATTTCACCAAAACAGATGTTCATAATTAACACTAATCTTAAATCTAAAAAGATAGAATTGTAGCTGGCAAAATAACGATTGAAACAACATCAGACACTTATAGTCTAAAATTTATCATAACTGAGAAAATTAACAAAAACGATTTACGATGAAAAAAATCTCATTAGGACTCAATTATACACAAAACTAATTAAATCCAGCTCTACCTTTACAAAAATGGATACATAAGTACACTCTGTAACTGATACATATAAAATTTACATAAGAACATCTTTACAGTAGAAGAAAAACAAAAATAAAGTTTCATTAAATAAAATAAATAATTAAATTAAATAAATAAAGAATCGTTTCTACGATTCATGAATTCAATGATGCTATACAACCTACACCAATCTCAACATAACTGAAATTAAATTACAGTCAAACTTGTCCAGCATACAGTCCTCCAAGTGCTTGTGTTCAAACAACGGTGTCAAATTTTATATTAAAATCAATATTTAGAAAAATCGAAGCATATCAGCAAAGCCGAAACCTTCATAAGGTTAAATGCTCTTTATTAGTATTCAGGAGATTGTAAGTTTAATGTGCTCATGTAGTCATTACAATATTGACCTAATTTACATATTTTTAGTTAAATATAATCCCGAAACTGAATCAGTCGCATGGGAAAAAAAAAGAACTTCCCTACGTTATCCATCGTTGAACTCAAATATAATCAAGAAAATTAAATCTTCCAGACAAATGGAAAAACCATCCTAACATGTGACTTGGGTTGCATAAAACATGTATTACTATAAAAACAATCTAAATGACTGATATCCTTTTTATAATTTAGACTTTTTATATAAAAATTTAGGTTACGTCTGCATGAAATTTATCCTTCTTTAATTTCTATTTTAAATTTGATAAATCTATCTGTGACCTAACATGTAGCTTTTAGATTAAATAAACTTAACATCCTAGCATGTCTATCCTTTATTTTATCTTATTGCATGAAATAATTATATTTATGTTTACGATCAGATCGTCCAATAAATTTTCAATCAGATGATTTCATATCATCTCAATATTTAAATCGTGTTAACTTTCAACACTAAAAATAAAGTTAAACATAGAGTTAATTCTGACACAATCTCGTGTAAAAAATAATTACCATTGGATGACTTTTGGCCGGTTTCAGAAAGCTTGATGAAGTTCTGATTAGCTTAATCGTGATTAAATCTGAAATCCAGAAATTTCATTGGCTGTGATTTAAGAGACCTGAAATTTTATCCAATTATATTTCTGGATTTTAAAGGACCCCGCACGGAACATACGGGAATTGGCCCTCGGTTAAAAACTTTCATACTCCGGGATATTATCCAGAAAACGATGCTGATCAAAAGTCTCCATGGGCCCGAGGTCCGAAAATGCGATCCCGGGGAGCTACCTTCATCGGAATCAACATAATAAAAATGCGCAAATACACCCCCTTCCTTGTGATTACCCATTGTATAGATATCTATACCACATAGATAAGTCATATATCATCTATATATATATATATCTATCTATATATATCATATATGTGACGGAATACCGCTATTATCCGCAGTTCGACTGTTCTTGAAAAGAAGAATTGTGAAGTCGAGATGTTGTCAAAGGACAAGCAAATGAAGGCCCGAAAGGAGGCAAGAAGAGTAGGGAAGTCAAGATTAAAAGAGCATAACAGAGATCTTAAAATGAGCTAGACGGGAAGAGAGATGGGGGGGCCGAATTCAGATGAGATTTCTATTTATTTACCGGACAAGTACATTCATGAATTAATACAAATGCCGCTAGTATCAACTTTACCCAAGGTGTACCACGTGGAGGTAACTAGTCGGACTTACACCTCTTTTTTTTATATTGTTTTTTTTTGTTTTTCTTTGTTTTATCTTTTTTTTACCTTTTCCGGTTTTGTTCGTTTGTTAATCAATTAACAATCTCGACTTGAAGAAGATCGTCATTATCTGGTGCCTGCACTGCATTTCTTGTCGTTTGTAATAGTGTTTGCGCATTTTTATTATGTTGATTCCGATGAAGGTAGCTCCCCGGGATCGCATTTTCGGACCTCGGGCCCATGGAGACTTTTGATCAGCATCGTTTTCTGGATAATATCCCGGAGTATGAAAGTTTTTAACCGAGGGCCAATTCCCGTATGTTCCGTGCGGGGTCCTTTAATCACGATTAAGTTAATTAGAACTTAATCAAGCTTTGTGAAACCGGCCATTTATGTAGCAAGCCAGGAAGGAACCAATCCAAACACCAGAATAAATTCTTGTTCCTTCATTAGTACCCCATAAATATGAGAGAATCAGAAATTACCTTCAGTTGTGGGCGGTTCCTCTATGCAGAAAGTCGTCCAAAACCAGGTTCTAAATAAAAGTCCATAACTGAAACAAAATATGCCTATATTGAGCATCATACACCTTGGAAACGTATAGGCTTGGTATAGACAAATAAATGCGTTCATACAGAATGGTTATGGAAGAATGGAACGATGCGGTAAAATATACATGCTCTATTTTAATCAAAATGTAAAATTAATGTCTTTGTTTTTATTTAAGAATTAACTAATACGTCTTTCTTATTATAATGTTAATTTCTAGCTATTCTTACAAACGTCTTTAATTTTAGTATTTACTGTAGAAACACTAAAGAAGTAGTTTGTGCTTTTAAGTTTACCATGCGAAGAAAATATTACTTTATGAACGGTTACCAAGTCCATGCGTTTGCAACCTATATAATCAAAATATTATAACTGATTGCACCATAAATGTATAATTATATACAAGGTGTTGGGTATTGTTATGTTCAAACCTTGGGAGTGTAAAGTAGGTTCAATTCAGAGAATCAAAAACACAAAAGTGGTAGGTCGATTTTATTTGTTTCAGAGATACAGGACTATGAAATTATTTTGCAAAGTAGCAATTCGTTCTTTAAACATCAACAATCACAAAGAATGAATGAGTAACTTAAATTTAACGCTTAATTAATTTTTAAAATGGTCTACCCTTGTCTGTCTACAAGCTTGTGCTCGCATACCGGCAGATGAAATGATGCATCTTATTACGCACTTTTCTTGGACAGCCTGCTGAATGTACTTCAATGAGTCTTCTCTGTGTTTGAGGCTTCTGCGTACACTTTGGCTTTCATGTAACCCCAGAAATAAAAATCGAGATTAGTTGGTTCGGAAATCTAGCTGGCCGTTCAACCAGTCCACTACGACCAATAAACCTTGGGTAATTGATATAACGTGATAAAAATAGCTGTCAATGAGTTTGTTTGTTTGATTGAGCACGATGTAGGTTTCGGCCGCAGGCAGGTTTTTCTTGAATCATGGATACCCTTTAAAAATCAATAACCCTGTAACCCCGATACAAATAAAAATAGACCTACCACTTTTGTGTGTTTTACACTCAGAATTGAATCTAGTTTACGCTCCCAAAGTTTGAACATAACGATACGGAACACATTGTATATGTACCTACGTCTATAAATTCTTGAGTGTTTGGTTCCTTATGAGGAATACAATACTTCCAACAAAACACTCCTAGACAATTGTTTCGTCTTACCAAATGTATGGAACCGGCCTTGTTATTACAAAACTATTCAAGCTAAATCGATAAAATTTGGTATGCATGCTGTTTACAAAGCCTCCTATTATTTCCACAGTATTATTATTTTTTTAATTGACAAGGTCGGGAGCTGCACAGGCAACTTGATTTTTTTAAATAGGAAGGGGGATCGAATCGCATAACGTTTGAAAGGTATTTTCAAATAGAATTCATCGACATGCAACTTGCCATAGTTATCTCTAAAGATAACTTCGTTATTGTAAATTAAAGATTGGGAGTAGGTATTAAATAGATTACTAAACATCCAGTTAGCGCTGAGAACAATGGTTAGTTTATGTTGTTTACCGATCGTCAAAAGCTTAAAACTGTGCCCGAAGTCCTAAATTATGGAGCACCTTACAGAAAAATAACGTATAGATGATAGGATACGGTGATAGAAGACGCAGTCATGCAGAAGTACGCGATTTGTTTAATGCGACGTATCCTGACCGCAACCCAATCGCCAAATCTACGGTTACAAAAACAATGAAGCGTTTTACGGAAACAGGTACTGTAAAGAATCGTTTAGCAGCAAAGGATGAAAATTCTGTAAATGTTATGTTGAATGTTATTAATACGCCAAGGACTTCGGTACAGCAACTAGCAGCAAATCATGATATATCCAAGTCTTCCATCTGCAGAGTCTCGAAGCGTCAAAGATTTCACCCTTATAAAGTACACTTAGTGCAAGAATTAAATGAAGACGATTTCGACAGAAGATTAGAATTCTGTGAAGAAATTATGCATCGAATAAATGCTGTTCCACATTTCATCCATAATATCGTGTTTTCTGATGAAGCTACTTTTTTGCTAAATGGCAAAGTACTATAACGGTAGTGTTTACCAGAAGTTATATTTAATCTTGGAGTTAATAAAAAACGTGTTCATTTTAGATATCTTTTATTACTTCTTATTTATTCTTGTAACTATGGCAATCACTTAGCATCCAATGCCTTCTTGAGGTAATATGTATGTAATGACTGTTTTTATAAATGACTATCATTACATGACATACCGGGTAAAAAAAGGCATGTACCAAAAGAAATGAGCCGTGAGTCAAAAGAGCATTTAATGCATTCCTCGACAAAAAAAATAGCATACATTAATGTCCTACTTCTATGTAGCAGCATGTTTAATGTATACTAGCTACAAAAAAGTTGAGGTCGTTTGCATCTTTTCAATAAAGTTCTCTACATGCTATGACAATAAAACTTATGCTAAGGATTAGGTGCTAATAATCAAAGAACTGAAAGTCCTTATTTTTAATAGTAAAAAGGTATTGCTGAAGGCGAAGTAATATGACAAACTTAACCTAAGCAAAACAACTCGGCAAATACAAAATTGAACACTTGAATTAAAATTGAATAATTAAATTGAACATATAACACTAATTTTCAGCATCAAGTGCAGTTCATCTTTTGAAGGTATTCTTTCTAGAATGAAAAGAGAATGCGAATGAAAATTTTATTCATGTAAAATAAGCAGGCTTAAGTCTGTCTATTGATACGGGTTGATCGAGTCCTTCTAGCATAAAATACTTTGCAGTTCTGTTTATCACTTTATAAGGGCCAACATAGGTGTCTTTAATGTTTAAGTCATGTGTATCATTTCTAACATAAACATATGTACATTTATGTAATTCTTTGGGAACGGAAGAATTTGATTTATATGTCCTTGTGAAAAAAATTCTGATTGTACATTTGATATTTCATTCGACGAAGAAATTGAGGTATGCGGAAATCTTCATCGGGTTTCTTTTCTTCAAAGAATTCTCCGGGTAAACGAAGTGCAGTTCCGTACAACATTTCTGCAGGTGAAACATCTAATTCGGATTTTATCGTAGCTCGTAGACTAGGTAACACCCATGGTAGGTTCTTTAACCAAGAAGATATACCACTGGTGCGTATGGCCTGTTTGAGTGTACGATTGAATCTCTCAATTATCCCTTGGCTTATGGGATGATACGCGACGCAAGTAATGTGTTTTATCCCTAATGTATTTGTGAAATGCTTCCATAAATGAGAATGGAATATTTGAGCATTGTCTATCGTTATATAATGGGGAATTCCAAAGCGTGTTATCCATGTGTTGATAAAAGAAGTTATTACTGTAGTTGCCGTAGCATCCTTTAAAGGAATAGGTTCTATCCATCTGCTGAAGCGATCTATTATGGTCAATAAGTACTTATAACCTTCTGAAGGTGGCAAATGTACTAGATCAAGGTGAATTTTTTGGGAACGTTGATCTGGTTCTATAATTGATTGTAGAGGAGCTTTCGTGTGACGAATCACTTTGTGGCGTTGGCAATCAGTGCAGGAAATAACCCATTTTTTATATCTTGGTTCATAGAAGACCATAGATAACGTTGGGAAATCATTTTCTTTGAAGCTCTGATACGAGGATGCGCTACATTATGTAGTTGTTGAAACAACTTATAGCGAAATGGTTGTGGAACGTAAGGTCTGGGATTTTTCTTGCTTACATCCGCCCAAATAGGTGATTGACCGGGATTTTGAATTTGAACCAATTTGAAATTATTGCACTCTCGAAGATGTTGCAGTTCTTTGTCCGTTTGTTGGGCACGAGAAATTTCCTCGTAATTAATTGAAGAATCGGGCATATGAATAAGTTGCACTCTTGTTAATGCGTCAGCGGGAATATTTTGTTGTCCTTGAATATGTCTAATGTCACTAGTATAATGGTAGATATATTCAAGTTGACGAAATTCGCGTGGAAAGTATGCATCACTATTGTTCTTTATTGCCGTACATAAAGGTTTATGGTCAGTATATATATAAAAGTTTCTGCACTCAACATAATACCGAAATCTTTTTAGCGAAAAGTAAATTGCTAAAAGTTCGCGTGAGAAAACACTATATTGGTTCCGTAGGGGTTAGTTTACGTGAACAAAATGCTAATGGTTTCCACATGCCATTATCCAGTTGCTGGAGTACTCCTGCAATTGTGGTAGATGAACTATCAGCTGCAATACTAATTGGAGCGTCGAGTTTAGGATGAGTTAGTAGTGTAGCATTGATTAAAGCATTTTTAGCATTGTTAAAATCTTGTACTTGCTTGCTATTTAAAATGATAGGTTTTTGAGAGGCTTTGCCTGGTATAACGAGATTATTTAGTGGTACTAATATTTCAGCACTGTTTGGAATGATTTTATGATAATACGAAACAAGGCCAATAAAATTCCTAAGGTTCTTTTGATTAGTAGGCAATGGAAATTCTGCAATTGCTTCAACTTTTGTAGTTTGTGGTTTAATTCCGCTAATATTCACAGCGTGTCCCAAAAGTCAATTTCTGAGACACCAAATTTACATGTATCCACATTTACTAGAAGCCCATTGTCTCTCAATCGTGAAAAGACTTGTTGCAGATGATCAAGATGTTGTTGAGCATCTTTACTAAATATTAAAATATCGTCTACGTAAAAAAATATAAAAGATAGTCCTGATAATATTGTATCCATAAATCGGCTCCACGAGCTTGCTGCATTTCTTAAACCAAAACACATCCTTTTGAATTGGAAGAGGCCTAGCGGTGTGGTAATTGCTGTTTTGTGTACATCATCAGGGTGAATGGGGATTGCATAGTACGCTTTCTTCAGATCTATTTTGGAGAAAATGGTAGTGCCTTCTATTTTCCGGGTGAAGTCACTTAAGAAGGGTGTTGGATATATGTCAGGAACTGTAATTGAATTCAACCGCCTATAATCTCCGACCATTCGATAAGGTTCCGCTGATGGTGTGTTCTTCTTATTTGGCACCAGGTGGATTGGTGTGGACCAATCGCTAGCTGATCGTTCAAGAACACCTGCTTCCATGAGCTCGTTCAAGTGATTTTCTAGAAAGAGTAGTTGATTAGGATTTAATTTTCTAGGCTTAGCTCTAACAGTAGAATTAGTTTCAGTGTCAATTTTATGAGTAATCGAATGTTGGATAGGTCTGTTGTAATTAAAGGGTTGTAGTAATTCAGAAAACTTCTTATGTAATAGGTTTGTGTAGACGTTGCGATCATCGTTATTGTTACCAATTTCTAAGGATACCTGTGTAGGTAGATAAAGAATAGTAACAACGGTACTGTTTGAATGGCTCACAACTTGCATTCATTGCGTAGATACGGAATGGTACTAGGCAACAAGAATAATAAACAAGTCATATAATATAAAAATAAATATCTCATAAAAGTTACTACTTGCGTTTTATTAACTCTTACAAGAGATATATGTAGCCCTAACACTACATTTAGTGTAAACCATCGCTACATTTGGTGACCCTACGTTCCTGAAGAAGAATTTAACAGTACTGGTCTTTGCCTGCTGCCCTGAATTCTCCAGGTGAACAACCGCTAGTTCTCCTTTCATCATCTGTCATCAGCTACTACTCGACTCCTGTCATCGAGAGATACTGCTACCTGCTTCGATTACGTGACTTGTCGTGGCTGGTTGGAGGTGACCGTTGGAACCGAAACTAGTGCTCCTTCTCATCCGATAAGTATTTTTACTTACTTATTTAATATTTCAAATGGCGACTGTCAAAGTTCCATTTCCAGTTTTTACGATTAACGATATCGACCTGTATTTTATTTTAGTGGAAAGATACTTTACTCGTATGCTGATCAACGATGAGCTCGCCAAATATAACTTATTAACACTAAACTTACCTTTCGACGTTTTAGGAGCTCATCGCGACCTGACCATTAACCCCCCTAGGCAACGACCATACACCACCTTGAAACGGGCAGTGATAAAATCTGTCCTAGGACCACGAGAATCTCGAATTAATAATCTTTTGGAGACTCTTCAATTCTCTGGTAGTGTCAAAGAACTACTTTTTAACATTCAAAAATTGGCAATCGATCTCGATTTAACTGAGGAATTAACCAAAGACTTTTTAATAGCTAAACTACCATCAGAACTTAAGATTCAATCCTTAAATTTCAATGACTTACCGTTAATATCCTTTGTAGAAAAATTAGATTTAATTTATTCTATGCAAAAGGCACCACAACCTTTAACTACTCCTGCATTAGAAGCTAAGCTAGACAATTTGACAACCAATCTTACTACCATTTCCAACGAGCTTTCTACCATGAACAAGCGACAATCCCCTGTAACTCCCACCATCTCACCGAAAACTCAATATCCTCAGCATTTCAATAAACGCCGTTCCATGCCTTCAGGTAATGCCAATTCACAATTACAGCCGTGCTATTATCACAAACGCTTTCAAAATAATGCACGTAATTGTACGGGAAATTGTTCATACCAAACAAAAAAACTAACTTCGCACTCTCCTGGCCTCCAGGGAGGGCCATGCAGGGTTAATTCAATCCCTCCAACTTATTCTTCAATCTTTTTACAAGACCTAACCTACAAAATTAATTTTGTGGTTGACACTGGTGTTGACTATTCTATTTTACCCACCCACGTTGCAGTTTCCTGTAACCAAAACATCACGCCTGCCAACCTTTCATTTATGGCCGTGAACAACACGTCAATTCCTGTGACAGGTATTGTAAATTTGAGGTTACATTTCCCGATTCCTGGCCTACAGCCATGCCCCTGGAAATTTTATGTCGCTGACATATCTACAGCCATTCTCGGCCTGGATTTTTTGCAGCAGCACAACCTAACCATTGACTGCTTTTCTCGACGAGTCATTTGCAAGACAGATGTCAAACTCGCCCGAAACCGCAGCAAAGGTTGTCAATTTCCAGCTCCAACAGTGAATCCTCTCACTGACTGCTCTTCTCAGCGGGTCATTTGCACAGCAGATATCCAGCCCGCCCGAACTCAGTCGAGGTTCCACAACCCCCCCAGTTAAGACTGACTGCTCTTCTCAGCGGGCCATTTGCATAGCAAATGTCCAGCCCGCCCGAACTCGCAGTCGAGGTTCTACAACCTCCCCAGTTAAGACTGGCACTAAACGCAAACTATTTTCTGCTCAGGCTAATGTTTTGACTCATCCTTCCGAGTCAATCGTTACTCCTGCGATTTCTTCCCCCTTTCTTCCCTTACCTTCACCCATTAACGTACCCTCTTCAGGTACTGTTAACAACGTGTCCAGCGTTCTTAATGTTTATAGCAAGATGCTAAACACACACTTCCCGGAGCTTTTGCGTAAGTTCGACTACCATCAACCCGTAAAACATACTGTAGTCCATCACATTGACACGACCGGCCCTCCGGTTAAAGCACGCTGTCGCAAACTGAACCCTAATCATCTTTCTTTTCTAGAAGATCATCTTAATGGGCTCTTGGACGCTGACGTAGTACGGCGATCATCATCTAGCTACGCTACGCCGATTCACGTCGTCGGGAAGCGAGCAGTGGGCACAGCAGAGACGCTACCTCCTGGTAACGACCAAGACATCACAGCCCCCATCGCCCCAACGGACAGTTATCGCTTGGTTGGCGATTATAGGAAACTTCAGTGACAGTACCAGATCGTTACCCGATCTCTTTTTTAACGGACTTTACAAGAAAACTTACTGGCGCAACCATATTTTCGAAGCTAGACCTCCAAAAGGCCTACTTCACAATACCAATCGCAGCAGAGGACATTCACAAGACTGCTATTATCACACCTCTGGGGCTTTTTGAGTTCAAACGGATGTGTTTCGGACTACGGAATGCAGCCAGCACCTGGAGTCGTTTCATGGACACTGTATTATCAGGGCTCCCATTTTGTTTTTCATACCTAGACGATATCCTAGTCTTTAGTGCTGATTCACAGCAATATATTGAACATTTACACCAAGTGTTTTCCCGATTAATAGACAATGGCCTAATTATAAACCTACCAAAGTGTCTCTTTGGAGTCAATGAGCTCGATTTTTTAGGACATCACGTTAATACACGCGATATCAAACCAATGGCTTCCAAAGTCCAGGCTATAATTGATTACCCATTGCCGTCAAGTCAGAAAGCACTCCGCAATTTTATTGGTTTAATTTCGTATTACCATAAATTTGTACCAAACTGTGCGAAAATTTTGGCACCGTTAACCTCTATAGTTATTCCTGGTAAAGCTTCGCTAAAGCCTGTCCAGTTAAATCGTGAGCAAATAGAAGCCTTTAGGCACGCGAAGAATGCTTTGATTACCGCTACTTTATTGGTACATCCGCGAATTAATAACCCTCTTAGTATAGCTGCAGACAGTTCGTCTTCCACTATAGCTGGAGTATTACAACAGTTTGAAGATGGCATGTGGAAACCACTAGCTCTCTGTTCCCGGAAGTTAACCACCACAGAGCAAAAGTACAGTATATTTTCTCGGGAACTTCTTGCAATATACTTTGCTTTAAAGAAGTTTCGTTACTACGTTGAGTGCAGAGACTTTCAAATCTTTACGGATCACAAACCTTTGTGTACGGCGATCAAAAATAATGGTGATCAATATTTACCACGTGAGTTTCGACAACTAGAGTATATTTCTCAATTCACGACTGACCTCCAATATATCAAAGGTCAAGAGAATATTCCGGCGGACGCTCTGACAAGAGTTAATCTTATTAACGTCCCTGGACCAGATCTTAATTACGACGAAGTCGCTCTATCTCAAAAACAAGATCCCGAGTTAAACCAGCTCCGATCTCGTAGTAACTTTCAATTCATTTCCCTTCAAACTGCCACTAAATCAAACCTCTGGGTGGATGTTAGTATAGGCCAACCACGACCCTATATCCCGCTCAAATTCAGGTATCCCTTATTCCAACAACTACACAACATCGCACATCCTGGCATCCGTGCTACTCAAAGATTGATTACTCAGCGATATCTGTGGCCATCTATGCACCACGATATTCAGAAGTGGGACATATCTTGTGCTGAATGTCAGAAACATAAAGTTCGGCGTCATACGAAAACCCCTCTACAATCTATTGTTGAACCAGATGAACGTTTTACCAAGGTCCATCTCGACCTAGTACACCTTCCTTCTTCGGGAGGTTATAAATTCCTCCTTACCATTATTGACCGTTACAGTAGGTGGTCGGAAGCAATTCCTCTGAAGGATTCTTCTGTGGAGTCAGTAATCACTGCATTTGTCGACACGTGGGTGTCCCGCTTTGGAATTCCCAAGTATCTCACCACGGACAATGCAAGAATATTCCTTTCTCATGCATGGATCAACTTCATGGCCATATTAGGAATTAAACACGTCAAATGCACGGCCTTCCATCCGATTAGTCAGGGCGTTATCGAACGTTTTAATCGGACACTCAAACCAACTCAATCCATTCAAACCACAGGAACTTCCTCCTGGTCAACGAATCTCCCTTGGATTCTCTTGAGCTTACGTGCAACACTGAAATCACAGGTTAATATTTCTCCTGCAGAAATCCTGTATGCTACCCCTTTACGACTACCTGGAGATTTCTTTGAAGAAGAACAACTGGCTAACGACATGAACCTCCCTAATTTCATAGCCAATCTCAAACGTCGTATGAGGAAGCAGAAGCATTTTTTTACAAAAACGTATTCCGGCCAGTCCTTCGTCCCCAGCGACTTGACCAACTGCACACACGTGTACTTTCGTAATGACACGCACACTCTGGGCATGAAAGACAGTTACTTAGGCCGCTATAAAGTGTTAGAACGGACAGTTAAATACGCCACTTTAGAAAATCACACTGGCCCTATCACTTTAGATAGGCTAAAGCCTGCATATTTTTTAGATTAGTTACTTTATAATGTTAAGCCAACAATGAACTGATTTCAAATGCTACGCGAAGGCATCTTTTGAAAACCTGTTAACTTTGAAAATTTGAACACTTTTCTGTTTTTTTTCTTTCTGTTTACAGGTTCCAACAGTTGCCGTCGCAAGTTCCGTATTGTTAGTTAACTTAAGTTTTTTATTGTATACTACCTAGTGGAGTTTTTGTAGCTGGAGCATTTTACAACTTTATTCAAGTTCCTTTAAAATACTCCATTTTTTCTCCAAAATACTATTCCGTATTTTTTCCTTTTCATGTATTACCATCGTTTCAGACCGGGCGGGGTAATGTTGTGAATGGCTCACAACTTGCATTCATTGCGTAGATACGGAATGGTACTAGGCAACAAGAATAATAAACAAGTCATATAATATAAAAATAAATATCTCATAAAAGTTACTACTTGCGTTTTATTAACTCTTACAAGAGATATATGTAGCCCTAACACTACATTTAGTGTAAACCATCGCTACAGTACTGACCTGGTCAGCATGATCATTATGATCATTAGAAGACGTGTCTGCAGCTTTTGTCGATGTCAAATTAGATGTGACAGTTTTATTGACACAATCAATATTTAAATTATTTGTTTGTAAAAAGTCCAAACCAATTATAGGAAATGTGACATTAGCTATCAAGAATTTCCAGGGTTGGCGCTGTATATAAGAAATGTCAAAGTCAAGTGTCAAATCTACTGTACCTAATATGGGAATGTTCGTATTGTTTATAGGCAGCTTTTAGGTTATCAGTAAAATTTTGTTTGGTTGTATTTTGGAATAACTTAGCAATCTTTGGTGTTATTATCGAATATTGGGATGCAGTGTCAACGACAAAAGAAATACTGTTAATCGTATCTGTCAATTCGATGAAGGTTAATGAGGCATTGGGACAAACTCTGCTATCCTCATCATTTGATATAGCAGAGCTGACAATTAGTTTTTTTCTGGTAGGAACAGTTGCCTGTACATTTACGAGCATTGCCTTGGAAGCTAACGTGGTAGTAGCACAGTCTAGATACCTTTGAGCAGTCAGCACTAGTAGCAGTATTAACTCGTGGTTTATAATTTGTTGAAACACGAGGGATTGACGTGCGAACATTTTGAATTTGACTTAGTTTGCCAGAAAGGTTTTGTATTTGATCGTTTATTTGGTCAATCTTATGTTGTAAATTTGTATGCAATTGATCAGGTTTTGGAGTCTCGTGTAATTCGTTGATCATATCAAGTCTTTCTACAAGATCTGACATAGGTAAATGCAATAAATTTATTGCTTGAATTTTTAAATGGTTTGGTAATTTCGCTATTAGAAAATCATTGAGAATTTCATCGTCAAAGTTCAAGTCCTTTGACAGTGTTCTAATGTCAGCCACCAATTTCTTGACTTTGCCACTGAATGTCAAACTATCAAGGAGTTTTGAAATTCGCGAAAGGCGTGAGCCTACATGAAAATTTTTTATGGCATTTTTCAAAACAGAATACTGTTGTCTGCGAGGTACGTTTACTATGAGATCTTGGTGGTTAGTTATAACATAATTTGGCAAGTTCAAGGTTAGAATATCATATCGTATGCGTTCATCGTTTATATTGAGATGAATAAAATAACGGTCTAATAAAGTTAACCAGGATTCTATATTTGAATTGTCAAATGTCGGAAATGGAATATGAGCAGCCATATTTAATATGAAATTGAATTAAGTTATACTTATCTTGATTAAAAAAGGTATATATTCCGATATTGGTTCAGAATCGATAAGCTAGCAATTGTCCAATCAATCCAGTTGTAGATGCTTTAGTTGGTTGATGAAGAACTAAGTGCTGTTAGTTGTATGCAGAGGAACCGACTAGCACATGTTGGAAGCAGGACACACTATAGCTTGATTCAGATCTCCTGATGTGTTCGATTCTTCTTGTTGATTACTTATCGTCGAAAGGTCACCAGTTATAACGGTAGTGTTTACCAGAAGTTATATTTAATCTTGGAGTTAATAAAAAACGTGTTCATTTTAGATATCTTTTATTACTTCTTATTTATTCTTGTAACTATGGAAATCACTTAGCATCCAATGCCTTCTTGAGGTAATATGTATGTAATGACTGTTTTTATGAATGAATATCATTACATGACACACCGGGTAAAAAAAGGCTGAACATGTACCAAAAGAAATGAGCCGTGAGTCAAAAGGGCATTTAATGCATTCCTCAACAAAAAAAATAGCATACATTAATGTCGTACTTGTATGTAGCGGCATGTTTAATGTATGTTATTAATGTAGATTATGTTTTAATTCATTGGGACGTTGCCAGCTTATAAATTATTTTCGTAAATTCTTTAATTAAATTATTTTGTAAATTTTGTAAAGTAATTCTTGTATGAGGTATGCATTTTAAAAAACCGTATTTTATAAATATAGGTATAAAAATATACTATACATAATGGTGTGAAATCAGGCGATCGACTTGCTCACAATCAAAAGTAGCCTGAAAAAAATTTTCTTACTAACTGTAAGAGCTTGTGTTTGTATCGAGTATTGATGACTTTGTGAGTATCGTCGATGAAACTTTTTGAAGCTGCAGTTTTAAAGCACGATATCATTCGCCGCTTTTAGTATCTTTAAAATAGTAAGCCAAATGTCCAGTTCTATTAAATTATAGGAGATCTGCGCTGATTAACATAAACAAAAAATTTGAACATAGCTAAAAATACGAACTCTCTCAACCTAACATTAGGCATGTTTAGGTTAAGAAACCAACATTTAAAGGCTCATATTTTATTTTACATATAAGCTGAGTTGGGCAGTTTTAGGAAACAACCGACCTCTGTAGCCGCGCTGCATACATTATGGATCCCCATCATTGCCCGGTACCATCTACCATGCCTTTCGGCCGCAAAGAAGCGTATTTCCGAAAGATTTTCATGAAAATTTCGGTCACAATTGTACATGAACACGGCTTATTTGTTTTAATGTTGGGAATCTGTACGTGAATCTTAAGCTCCTAGATCTTGTATATCATCAACCTTCAGAAAATAAATGTATAAACGATTTAAGATGTCTTTATTTTCCGCAAGGTGCAATAAAGTGGCGACGAGAAACGGAAAGTAATGCTGCCGGTAACATTACCGTTGTATGTAAATATTGTGATTTTACGCAGGCCCCGTACGGCGTGCGAGCTAAAACAACCATGTGTTCCATATACGAAAAGTCGGTCGGACGGTACTTTTTCCAGAACAAAAAGTATTGAAAAAAGGGAAATTTTACTGAACGCTTGACACCGCTTAAGCAAATGTGGTAGTCATCAAAGAGCACGCCACCTTAAATCATGTATAAAAGACCACAGCGATGAATCGGTATATTATCGGAGAAACAGACGAATGCTTGGTGGATTGGGTGCTTCCAATTGCAGAATGGGTCAACATCTAAGGGTAAGAGTGAAAATACTCGACCAGGTCTACAACACTCGCTAAAAGAGGCTAATAATGTGTGTGTGGGGGGGGGGGGGGTCGTATTCAAAAAAAGAGTGTTTTTATTGTAGTTGAACTAATTTTGTGAATATATTTATCACAAACGTCGACAGATAGGTCAGAAATTTTGTTCACCTCTGTCACAAAAAATTGAATGCAAAAATTTTTGTTATGATCCAAGGCCTAAGGAAGAAGAGTTGCCATCTAATGTTTTGAAAGAAAATTGTATTTTTCAGGTAAATTCAACTAATTTTGATAATTCCGGCATTGTGAACCAGTTTTTATTAAATTATATGTTGATAAGCTTCGAAGCAGATTTTGGCTTCGCTCATGTGGCTATTTCAGCATTACCAATTAAACAAAACTAATTTATATTGTAGATATGATATAGGATTATCATAACCTCTTCATAAATCTTCAATTTCGGCAATCATAAAACTAACTATGATGTGCCGTTTGTGTTGGAGTAATGTGTTACACTTGCAAGATCTCAAGATGTGAGCTAAAGTTGCAGTATCAGTGCAGTGCCTACACTAGATACCTTCATGTGATCTCACAGGTATTACAGGAATACATCAAACATTAGCAGTTATTTTTATTCCGTCCTTCTATTTGGATGAGGATAGAGAATAACAGCATTTCCATTTACTAAATTCTCTCTCGCCTTTAAATTTCTTTAAGAGTTTTCTTAGATACTGGCTATTTCTTTATAATCAATGTGATAGTGTCAATGTTTATTTTTTATAATCAATAATTACACTTTTGGTCAAGTTCTCTAACCGCAGGAAGGTGAGGATTGCTTATTATTAAACCATAATCCATAATTGAGATATTATTTTAGTATTATTTTATTGAAATTACAATTTCCTAAAAGGATGTTGGTCAATCATTTATTCCGGGGAGGTCTTCTATTGTTACAAGCATTTTATGAATTCTTCTTTAATATATATGTACTGGGCCGGCGGTGGATGAGTGGTGTCAGTGCATCACTCGTGTTCCAAGGGTCGTGGGTTCGAATCCCACTTGGGGCGGCGGGATTTTTCTAATTTGGAAAATTCCACCTCAACTATGGATGTGTGTATTCGTGATGCATGTTAGATGGGGGACAGATAACCTTTGATGTTGGTTCCACCGTAGTGTAGGCGTGAAATTAAAAAAAAATATATATATGTACTAATCTTTCAAACCGATTAGGTTTAGTCATTCTTCTGCAGAAATCTAAAATTCTTCAGAAAATTCTATATTTAGAAATAACTTTAAAATGTTGAATTTAGTCATCTACTAATAATGCTGGAATATGAAAAAACTTATGGATTTTCAATAACATTATAAAAATGTGTAAATTTTATTTGTAATGCATGCTTAGTGGACCTAAATGTAAATGGTTAACGATTTCTGAATTCCCTTTAGCTGATAATAATATAATCAATCGATGACTGCCTACTTTATTTTAAATATAAAACTCAAAGTCAGGTTAATAGACGTCATCTTCTAACTTAAATAAGATGAAACATTTATAAATGCACCCACGTGTAGGGATTGTCTGTACCCTAAGAATAAATAAATTTTTATAAGGATAATTGGTGAATAAAATAGATTTTTCAGAATACATATTATGTATGGTAAAAAGTATATATTTTAGTGATAGGTTTAAAATTAGTTCATGAATCTTGTATTTCTTGTATTTTAAAGCAGATGTTTCAATTTTACTTACAAGAAAACCTTTCATGATGAAGTAATTAAGGAATAAACGTAGGCTGTAATTTCTCAGTTATTATTATTAACAATTTATGACGATTTATTAGTTACGAATTTATAGGTTTTTGATTTCGTCCTCTTCATATTATCAGATTTCTTATGTTTACCAGAAAGTTGCATTTACTGTAAATTACTCTTACATCAAAAGTCATATACGGTTATATATAAACTATATTTTACATTAAGTTATATTTAGAATGCAAATTCATAGAGAAAAATGAATCACCCCAGGAGGATATCGAACCCAGCACTTTACGCTATCTAGGCGGCATCTCTACCACCAAGCTACCTGGGGCGACTACCAGCAGAGTGACAAATTTTCCATATTAATTAGATATTTAGCAAACATACAAAGTAACTAGATTATTTTTTTGTTTTATTCATGAAGATCGACTTTTCGCCGACAACATCAGTATTAATAAAATCATAACGTTGTATGTTTACTAAATATTTAATTCGTAATGATCTTGTTCGCGCTTAGTCTTTATCCAATATAATGTATGGTTTTACTTTAACAAACTATAAAAGATTCGATGTAAATCTTTCATAAAAATTTTACTAGACTCAAAAAGCCTCTCAATTCTATTTTATCTTCTGGTGCTCTTAGAATTGCTTTGATATTTATCTTTTTGGTGATGGATCTTTGTTGAATTCACGTTCTACATAAATATTACATAGTTCGTTTCATAAACGAACACTTTTCAAGTTTTATCAAGTATCTGAAAAATCTTCATGTAAATATGGATATACTCAAATAAGAGAACTGGAAACGTTTCTGCAACTAGAACAGGATTAATAACTCTGAAATCTCCACAAATACTAATGATGCCATTCTTCTTTGGAACATTCACTGGTGTTGCTCATTCTATTGGGTTTTCGTTTAGATCAACTTTAGAAACTATTTCAAGTTGTAATAATCCCCTCCGATTTGGAGTCAATACAATTTACTTAAATATTTTTCTAGATTGTGCGACTAGAGTCAATAGCATGTCGTTTAGCAGGCCGGTAGAGACGATTGTCGTTATTGTTTTGGTCCTGGCACCGTTTTACCCTCCATCCGCTCTGCAACCGGATACAGAACCGTTTATCAAGTTAAATATGGTTACCATTATTATTTAGTTTTCTTTTTACATATAATACGACAAATGAATAATAAAGCTGACCAAAGAAATTCCGTCCAGCCCCTTTCAATTTAACTAAGTCGGCAACTATTCGTGTCTTTCACCTTAACAACAACCAATAACACAGCCCCACAAAAACAATGTTCTGATTTGGGAGCGAGGCAATGGTATTCGGATGCACTTTTCGACGCTAAAACCGAATCTGACCTCAGAAAAGCAAATATACCCTCAAAATCTTGCGCTAGAGCCAAAAACAACTTCAAAATGGAGTAAAATACTCCTGACATATGTTGACAACAAATACATGCAGAAACTGGTTGAAAACCGCAAATGTTTTGTATTTGGAAATAAACGTCTGGTATATTGCCAAGAATCCTCCTTCCTGACAGGGTTGAACCACCCCAAAATGGGCCAAAACTACCCCTTAGATCAAAATACTAACCCTTAGAACAAAATACAATAAATACATGCAAAAAATGATTGAAAACTACAATAGACTTCTGGTATATGGCCAAGAACCCTCCTCCCTGAGGGGGTTAAACCAGAACGAAATAGAATAAATACATGCAAAAATGATTGAAAACCGCAAATGTTTTGTTTTTGGAAATAGAACTCTGGTATATGACTAACAACCCCCATGAAAGGATCAAATCACCCCAAGATGGGGTATAACCACCCCTTACATCAGAAGTTCCAGTGAATAAACGCACGCAAAATAAAATACATATAAATAGATAAATTAAAAAATAAATTCAATAAAACCCCGTTAATCCTCTAGTCTCTCGATCTATGATATCTCTTCCTTTTATTTGTAAACGATCGGTGTGCTGGCTGCCTCTTATGCGCATCCTATTGCTAGATAATGCTGTTCCATTTCTTTCATATCTTGGTGGAACCGTTCCCCTTGTTCTTTGCTGTAATCGCTTTAAATTATCTGGAAAGTAGTCAAGGTGAGAATTGAGGAAATGTAACTTCACACTCATATTACAACCTAACTTTATATAATTCTGCAACAAACCTGTAATGATTTCTTTGTAGTATTGTGTAGTACGCAGATCGTATAAATCGAGATACTAGAGGATTAACAGGGTTTTATTGAATTTATTTGCATGTATTTTATTTTCCGGGCGTCTATTTATTGTAACCCTGATGTAAGGGGTGGTTACACCCCTTTTTGGGGTGGTTTAAAGGAGTATCCTTTAAAGGGTTGGTCATATACCAGAGGTCTATTTCCAAAAACAAAACATTTGCGGTTTTCAATCATTTTTTGCATGTATTTATTAAATTTTGTTCTAAGCTGTAGTTTTGACCAATTTTGAAGTGGATTAACCCCCTCAGGGAGGAGGGTTGTTGGCCATATACCATAAGTCAACTGCCAAATGCAAAGCATTTGCGGTTTTCAATAATTTTTTTCATGTATTTATTGTATTTTGTTCTAAGGGGTAGTTCTCACCCATTTTGTGGTGGTTTAACTCCCTCATGAAGGAGGGTTGTTGGCCATATACCAACGGTCTATTTCCAAAAACAAAACATTTGCGGTTTTCAATCATTTTTTGCATGTACTTATTGTATTAACAGCCTTGGTAGTGTATTAACAGCCTTGGTAGTGTAGTGTAGAGTGCTGGACTTTCACCCAAGCGGCTCGAGGTCGATTCCCGATGCCGGCAGATCTGGTTAAGGTGTTCTGCAGTTTTCCTTAGCTGTGACACAAATGTGGGATTTGTGCTGTTCCATCTGTAAGTCGGCTGCAGCCGCACTTAGGACCTACGTAATAATAATAATCGCCCCCTCCCTCCCGCACGAGCTTATAGCTTCTGGGGCCTGGTTTCCAGTTTATGGGTTGTAGCAATTATTATTATTATTATTATTTTGTTCTTCGGGGTAGTTTTGATCCATTTTGGGGTGGTTTAACCCCCTCAGGAAGAAGGGTTCTTGGCCATATACCAGAAGTCTATTGCTAAATACAAATCATTTGCAGTTTTAAATCATTTCTTGCATGTATTTATTGTATTTTGTTCTAGGGGTAGTTTTTACCAATTTTGGGATGGTTTAACCCCCGCAGGAAAAAGGGTTGTTGGCCATATACCAACGGTCTATTTCTAAAAAAACATTTGCGATTTTCAATCATTTTTTGCATTATTTAATTGTATTTTGATCTAAGGGGTGGTTTTGGCCCATTTTGGGGTGGTTTAATCCCCTCAGGGAGGAGGGTTTTTGGCCATATACTAGAGGTTTGTTTCCAAATACAAAACATTTGCGGTTTTCAACCATTTTTTGCATGTATTTATTGTCAACATATGTCAGGAGTGTTTTACTCCATTTGGGGGTTGTTTTTGGCTCTAGCGCAAGATTTGAATAATTCTAGTTTAACAATTTTACCTCGTTGTATTCTATATATTTCATTATAAATGATTTTATAGCTAATTTTTGCAAACACTAAAACTTATTTTATCCTTGAAGTTGAGAGGGTGTGGTTTCAAGATATTTTCAACAGTCTACTTCTCAGTGATATGCCGTCACACAGGAGCTACGGGTCAAGTAGCTCTCTGTCTAGGAATTCGGATGCAAGTGGCCGGAGCAGATGTGCTGGACTATTTCTAGCAGTAAGTTTGCACGAGGTTGAAAATATGTGTGCAACCTTGATGAGCATTTATACTAGTTGCAACATGAAAAGTAACGAATAATTTAATTTCGAATTATTTCATCTGTGACACCAACAACAGGTCAATCACCAGAGTCCACAAAAACAAAAGAAAATCATATCAAAATGAATACTGAATTTTCAAATCATTTTTATTCCACGCATATTACTATTTATTAGTTACTATTTTATTGGAATATTTCATGAACAAATAAATAAAACAAACCATATTTTTTTATTAGTTGTCAAATCAATGTCAATGTTCGCTGTATTTTTCTAAATTGTTTCCCTAGTATGCGATATTAACTGTCAACATATTTTTATTGGTAGAACGAAATTGGCTATTTATAGACCGAAATCGGCGCGATGTTCACATACGGCTATCATTCTATAAATTAATACAAAGTAGGATTAAGATGAACAGAGTTTATTCTCTCAGACCTTACTTTATGAAACTCCATAAGCATAAATAAAACAAGATTATATGTTTAACAAGGTTTATTTGTATTTTATACAATACAATACAATGCAATGCAATGCAATGCAATGCAATGCAATGCAATGCAATGCAATACAATACAATACAATACAGTACAGTACAGTACAGTACAGTACAGTACAGTACAGTACAGTACAGTACAGTACAGTACAGTACAGTACAGTACAGTACAGTACAGTACAGTACAGTACAGTACAGTACAGTACAGTACAGTACAGTACAGTACAGTACAGTACAGTACAGTACAGTACAGTACAGTACAGTACAGTACAGTACAGTACAGTACAGTACAGTACAGTACAGTACAGTACAGTACAGTACAGTACAGTACAGTACAGTACAGTACAGTACAGTACAGTACAGTACAGTACAGTACAGTACAGTACAGTACAGTACAGTACAGTACAGTACAGTACAGTACAATACAATACAATACAATACAATACAATACAATACAATACAATACAATATACAAACAGCCTTGGTAGTGTAATGTCTAGAGTGCTGGACTTTCGCCCAAGCGGTCCGAGGTCGATTCCCGGTGCCGACAGATCTGATTAAGGTTTTCTGCAGTTTTCCTTAGCTGTGACACAAATGTGGGATTTGCGCTGTTCCATCTTTAAGTCGGCTGCAGCCGCACTTAGGGCCTACGTAATAATAATAATCGCCCCCTCCCTCCCGCACAAGCTTATAGCTTCTGGGGCCTGGTTTCCAGGCTATGGGTTGTAGCAATTATTATTATTATACCTGACAATTGTTTCGACATATAATATAAATTAAAATGATAAACAAGTTGCTAAGGATGTATACGGAAAATAGGTAACTATACTCTCACAAACAAATGAAGGATTTAAGATTACCGACATCACGAGGGCAAAATTGTAAAAAGCATCGGAAATCACGCCGTGTTCGCGCCACGATCACGTGGTCGACTCGAGTAATTTAACTGATGACAGAGACAACAGATGAACTCGAATGATTCAGTAGCGCCACAAAATGTCCTTTAAGAAGGCTAACGTTGATGCTTAATGTGTATTCGATTATAATCGAATATACGTGCAAAATAGGGAAAATGAAATTAATTTATACTACAAGAACAATTATTATTAACGTCCAAGTTAAATTAGTCCATTCCGCCTATAATAATAATAAACTTTGTTTTCATCCGTATAGGCCACAAAAGTGAATGGCATAAGTCAACAAAAACATTAAAGTAAAAAGTGCAAGAAAATTAAGAAGATACATATGCAAAAAATAAAATACTATTTGGTAATTAATAGAGATTAAAAAGAAAAACTCACAGTTAGGCATATTTTTGTTTTCCATTATACATTAATTGTTTTATTGAAATTGGCAAATTATTATACAACGGTTCCTAATATATAAAAAGGATTAGCATCATTTAATATCAGTTTTAAATTAACACCAGTTATAATTTTTGTAGTTATGATTATTAATTTGAAAAGAGAAACATTCTTTTTTACAAATTGTAAAACTTCACAATTATATATAGATGAGAATATTAAGAGAATGTTTTATAAATTGATTTTATCTTCTCTATTTTTTACTTCTAACGAGTTATAACTAAAATTTTTACAATTACTTTTCTTTAAATGTCTTCATTACCCTATGACATTTAAAACGTAATGAAATGTTTAATTATAACTCGTTATTAGGGTGTTATTTATAGGGTTAAACACATAATTCAACGATGACAAATTTACATGATGTTAAAAAGTACAATCATAACGTATGCCGCTTTTTTAAAAGCCCTGGTGATATAATATCCTGCCTACATTCTTATCTTATCGTAATGTTCTCACAGCTGATGTTCACGCATTGACCTGGATCCTTCATTTCTATGTTTAGGGTATAGATACAATACATACACAAAAAACTAATTTGCTTTTTGTTGCAAAAGTGTAAGAATTTGATGTTGCTTTGAGATGTCAATGTGTGGTTCTGTTCCAAATGGTGTTTGGTGTAATTAGATTTTTCTGGGTGTTTATTTTTGTAACAGCGTACGTGTTCTTTGTATCTTATGTCGGAATTTTTGTTACAAAAAGAACAATTCACATAGTAAATGCATTTTAGCATTGAATAAAAATGAAAACGTGTTGGTGTTAGTTTTATAGGTTATTTTGTAATTGTCGCTTTTTCGATTATATTTGCAATTTTGTTCTATGAAGTAGCTACGTCTTGTTTCTACAGTGAAGTATTGCGGTTGCACCTATTCCATACCAAGTTTCACGAAATCCTAATAGGAGGTTCTTTCATAAGCCTCTTCAGATCTGTAGATTGAGAAGAGTATTCAAAAGCATGTGTTTTTACGGATTCCTCAATATCTCTTAGGTCCGATAAGATATTAATTGGATTTTTACTTAAAAATGTTGGCAATGAAATTTTTGAAAGCATAATTCAGGATTTTGTCCTAATCAAACCTAAAGGGGCAAATCTAGACTCGGGAAAGGTTTATATAGAACTCTTCGTATCTCCTGTGTTTGTTAAGTTATATTTTGAAAGTATTTTAACGGCGTTTTAAGATTTCAGTCCTAAAGAGGTAAAAATGAGGTAACAGTAAAAAGGGTAACTGTTGCTATGAAACTATTGTTGTTGCCAATGTTTACCATTGTGAAAGTTTATATATTTTTTGAGATACTCACAGCATGCCATGTCATTCAATGGAACCATGACTTCTAATAGTTACAGGGTAATGCCTGGCATGGGGTGGTTGTGATAAATTGAAATTGTTTATTGCAATCAAATGAACTCAAGAATGCCAATTCTAGTACTGAATTTCTTGAGTATATAAAATCTTATAAAACTAAATATCGAAAAGCTATAAGGTGCGCAAAGAAGGATGCTAACGATAGATATATAAGTTCATCTACAAATAAGATGAAAGCCAGTTGGAACATAATTAACTATTATAGTAAAAACTGTCAAAATAAAAATAGATCTACTTCTGATGCTCTATCTCCTACCGACTTTAACAATTTTTTTGCTAACATTGCTGAAGAAACTATTAAGTCTCATAATAATATGCACAGATTGTCTCCTTCGCTTTATCTGAAAAATACCATCACTAATACTAATCGTCCTAAATCTAAATTTAACTTTAATTTTGTTTCTGAAGCAAGTGTTAGATTAGCTATTTCTAAACTTAATAATTCAAATGTTAATGATTGTTATGGTTTTAACTCTAAGATTTTCAAATCAATTGTGGATATAATTATCACACCATTAACTAGATTGATTAATGAATCAATTCAGTCTGGCATATTTCCAGATAAATTGAAATTTACTATAATTACACCGGTCTACAAAGAAGGCGATAACAAAATTCCAGACAGTTACAGACCCATATCTATTACCCCAATATTCTCTAAGATTGTGGAAACTTTGCTCGCCTCTCAGATGTATGAATATTTTGAAGACAATAAACTATTTAATGACAATCAATTTGGCTTCCGCCAGGATTAATCTACTATTTTTGCCTTAATAAATTATACTTCTATAGTTTCATCAGCATTTGAAGAAAATGGTTTTGCTAAATCAATTCTTTGGGACTTTACCAAAGCTTTTGATTGCTTATCACATGAAATCTTACTTAAAAAACTAAATAATTATAATTTTGATCAAGTTTCTGTAAACCTAATAGCATCCTTCTTATCAAACCGAACTCAAATAACCAAATTTGATAACAAGTATTCAAAACCATTAGTTGTAAATGCAGGAGTACCGCAAGGGTCTGTCCTTGGACCATTGCTATTTATTATATTTATTAACAATATATTTGACAATGTTGTAACTTCAAACTTAATTCTGTATGCAGATGACACACCTGCTATTACTATTGGTAATAATATACAAACTATTAATGAAACTATTTCTTATACCGAACAATTTATGAAGAACTGGTCAGATGCTAACTGCTTCTGTATTAACCACACAAAAACAAATATATTAACTCATAGCTTAAAAAGTGTCTCCAATGAACCAACATCTAGCATTAAACTCTTGGGTGTTATGATAGATAAAAACTTAACCTGGCATGATCATGTTGACATGTTGGCAACTAAGTTGTTTAAAATTATATACCTTATAAGCACTTTGTATCTTCGTAGATCTCTCGAAAGCCTTTGATACCGTTTCTCACGCTAAATTACTTAACAAACTAGAAAAATACGGTATTAGAGGTATATCACATAAACTTGTCGAAAGTTATCTGATAAATAGGGAACAACAAGTAAGTATCAATGGTGAGATTAGTAAAACAAGAATTATAACTTATGGCGTCCCGCAAGGAACAGTCTTAGGACCGATTCTGTTTAACATATATATAAATGACCTTTTGAAAATGACTACTCGTGGTAAAATAATCAGTTTTGCGGATGACACCGCAATATTTTACAAAGCAAGTTCATGGGATAGCCTAAAGAAAGAAGCGGAATCTGATTTTAAAGGAATTCACAAATGGTTTCAACACAATAAACTTACCTTAAATGTGGATAAAACAAAATATTTATCTTTTACTTCTTACATAAATAATCTTCCAGATCTTGGTCCTTTAATAATAGATGAAAAAACACATATTCCAGAAACGAGCTCTATGAAATACCTTGGAATTATCATAGATCGACATCTTAGATGGAACCTACAAATTAAACATTTAGTAACCAAACTAAGAGGATTTCTTTCTAGATTTAAATATTTAAAGGAATTTTTAAATATCCCGCAATTGCGAATACTTTATCACGCATTCATACATACGCAACTTTCTTATGGAATTTTAGGGTGGGGAGGAGTACGTGACAGTTATCTATATTCCTTAAATATTATGCAAAAATGGCTAATAAGGATAATATATGGCAAAAACCTAAGATATCCCAGTGAACTATTATTTAGAGATAGCAAGTTTCTGTGTATTCGTAAAATATTTTTTGGCCTCCTGTATTTTAAAACGTTTGTTTCAGTTTTGTTTACGTCAACTGTAGCTTCATATTTACGCATGATGTCGTAAAATGACAAGCGAATGTGGTAAAAATACTAAAAAACACTGGGCAATTAGAGATATTTAAGAAACCAACTATTCTTGTAATAATTAAGTTTATGTAATAAAATACATGTTACCTAAGTTATTATTAAAAATATTTCGGGCTTTAATAGAAAAAATTACAATTTAATTAATTTAAATCGCCGCAGCGCCATCTATTGTACGTTTGGAAACTACAAATGTCATCCAAGAGCACACTATTATGTGCATGTTTTGAATTATTTTTTTTTTATTTTCTATAAAACTTGTCGGCCAAAAAATCTTATACAAATCTCATGCGTCAAGTCATTTTACAGGGCTCCAACTAATAAGGCACTCGCCCTACGGGCTCGTGCCTTAAACAAAGTTGTCGCCCTGTAAAGTTCGACTTACCGCATTCGAGTGTAAATAGCTATTTTTATAAAATCTTAATAAATATTTATCTAAATAAAATTAAAATAGATAAACTAACGCATATACACAACACAAGGATTAAAGAACACAACTATGCTATCTTACCTAAACATAATAAAATCATTTTTCAGCGTTGCATCGGTTATTTGGGACCTAAATTATTCAATCATATTCCTGAAAACCTGAAAAAAATAAAAAACTTTAAAAGGTATAATTACACATATAAACTAAAAGAGTGGATCGCTTCTAAAAGCACAGGATTTTTTGCTAATATAATCAATAATCAATAAATGAAACATTCCAATATACATAAAAAAAAATCTACTTACTTTAAACGTTTTCATGGCTTTGTCATTTCCCTATTCTCGTAATTAACCCGGACTAGTCAATTACAGAAACTATCTAGATAGATGTTATTACATACATACATAAATGTTCTTTAATATAAATGTAGTCTCGTTTTTTATTTTGTAAATTCTGTTAGTATTTGTATTGTTATATTAATTGCTTGTAATTTATAGGTACTAATATTAATACTAAGTAATATTCATACTAATATATCACGTACAAGCAACGCCTACTTGTAGGAATAGCTTCAGTGAGTCTTGTTTATTTAGTAAATCTTTTCTTTACAATGTATACGCTTTTTGAACTAAATAAACATTATTATTATTATTATTATTATTATTATTATTATAAGAAGACTTAAAAACTTGATTAACATTGATACTCTAATTTCCGCTTATTATTCCGCTTTAACAGTTTTATGACATATGCCCTTATTGTATGGGGTCATGCAAATTGTGCAGATAAAATATTTAGTTTACAAAGGAAAGTTATTAGAATTATGGATGGCCTGGGATATAGAGATGACTGCAGAAATTCTTTTATTAAATTTCAAATTCTAACTTTTCCATCTGCTTTTATACTTAGAACTCTTGTTTATTTACACAAAAATTCAACTGCTCTTTTTGATACTCAAGCAAATTTCCATAATTATAATACTAGAAATAACCAGAACTTGCGTTTGCCATATCACCGTCTACATCGCTTCAGATTGGGTTTTAATTACATTGGATTGACGCTTTATAACCATTTATCACTTCAATCTAGATCTAAAAATCTAAAGCAATTTCAGGCAACAGTTTCCGGCTTTCTGAAAAACAAAGCTTATTACTCTGTATATGAATTTATTAATGATAATAGTGTAAAACTTTTATTATAGTACTATTACTAATTAGTGAAACTAACTACTATTTATTTACTTGTACCTAGTATTTAATCTTGACAAATGTAAGCAGAGCACCTGTACACAACATGATAATAAATATCTTAGGGCCGGCGGTGGACGAGTGGTGTTAGTGCATAACTCGTGTTCCAAGGGTCGTGGGTTCGAATCTCACTTGGGGCAATGGGATTTTTCTAATTGGAAAATTCCGTCACCTCAACTATGGATGTGTGTATACGTGTTGCATGTTAGATGGGGGACAGATGACCTTAGATGTTGGTTCCCCCGTAGTGTAGGCGTCAAATAAAAATAAATAAATAAATAAATAAATATCTTATCTTATCTTATCTTATCTTATCAAAGGAAGCTTATTGCAGTCAAAATACCGTAGCAAAGCTAGGATATCAAGCTAGTCTTTAATACTTTCACAGCATTAATACACCATTTGCAACTCCAATTTTGCAAAAATCTCACATTTCAGCAAATATAGCTATGTGGACTATATGGCATATTGAAAGACAGGACCTGAAAGACACACGGTTTGTGGGAATTGACCACTCGCCATACAGTCCCGGACTTGGTTCCCAGAGATTATTTTATTTTTTCATATTTAAAAAAGTAGCTACGGGGACGAAAATCTTCTGATGAAAATGAGATGAACACAGCTGTGGAAAGTCACTTTGAAGAGAAATACAGTAACTAAGTAAGAAATTAAATTGGAACAATTTTCATTTTTAAATTGGATGCTATTTTCTCTTCTAATTATATTTATTGCTCATTAAATGATTTTAAAATCAGGTCTTTGGTGGTCGAGTGGTAGAGATTCTGCTTGGGAGGTGTGTTCAAACCTCAGTTGAGACAAAATTTAAAAAAATAGTACAATCGTATTTAAGCTCATGAGGATAAGGTATAAAAGTTGTATAAATGAAAACGTATAGGGGAGCATAATGTACTTGCTACCTCAGTTGCACTTCCATAAGGGTTTGCATGGAACCCCGACACTGCATAAGCGGAAAGGAGGGAATGAATTATGTATTTATGTAAATCAGTTTAATAATTAACAAACTCAGTTAAATTTTATGTCAAGTATTTGCTTATAGTTTATCGAAGAAGTCGTGAAGTTATTAATTCTTTCATAATTTCATCTCAAGGATACTTTATACTTATTTACCTACATATTTATTGAAGGAAAAGTGATCATAACCGATTAATTGATAGATAATCTTGAATAAAACAATTTTTAAAATGCCACCACTAACATTGTAACAGAACAAAAAAAACATAACATGAAATTTCTCTTGTTCTATTGAATTTAAATTGCGCAACCATTAAAGATCGTATTCAACCGCAGATTTTAAAGTTTGATTTCAAAAGAAAGTGCGATGCAAAAGCTATCAAATAGCAATTAATCTGATTTTTAAATCGGCACATCAAGTGTTTCTGGTCGAAGTAATCTTGTCTCGCGAAGTGTAATTAATTAAGGGATAGTTAAATTAACAGACAGTAAAATTAATGATCGAACTTTATAAGACAATACATCAGAGCGATTGATTACTGCCTTTCTTAACTGAACTACTTTAAGATTGTATCGTAGCATTGTGTACTTATTTGAATTTATACAGTATTCATGGATTTTTTTACGTGTCTCAGAATAAGAAATACCGAGTGTATTAGAATTGTTAATAGTCTGGTGGAACAATAAATTATATCTTTTGTAATTCTGTTCTATTATAATTAAGTTCCAAGACAATTTGTTACAGTGTGCTATATGATTACGAAATCTTTCACTATACATATATATATTGGATACATATTGTGGTAGCTGAACAATAAAACCAAACAAGGGAGTAAAGTCTATTTTATTCTTTGTTTTCGTGTTAGTTTATTTCTATTGCAATTGCTCATTGAAAACGAAAGCGTGATATTAGTTTGAAATTGTAGGCCATTTAAATGCAGGATATTATAATCGCAAAGTTTGGAATAAATGCACTTTAGTGGATTAAATAAGAATAATGCACTTTTTCAGTTATTTTCCTAATTTATCAGTCATATAGAGAAAAAACAAAGACATCATCAATATTTTTTTAATGGCAGTATATATCTCGCTTTCGCAATATTTTAGTAAGACATAAATTTTTTACAAATAAAATAAAACAATGCTTTATTAGAGTATAATGTCCTCGTACACCTCGATCAAAGTCATATTCAAAATACATACCAACTTCCACGACATACTATAATAAAAAATTGAAAAATACCTCTGAAGAAAGTGTGCATTTAAAAAGTTTTTGCAATTTCTTCAAACTTTGCATATTTCTAGAACTTGACCTCCCAAACAATTTCGACATTATCTTAAAAACGATTCGATGATCTATGTGACCGCCAGAGATCATCAGAAGTCGGCTCATTAAAATATATTATTCTCTAAAATTTGCTAAATCTTTAAATGTTGGCTTCCTGGACATTATTAAATTCCGTAAAAGCGATCCGAATAATCCTTTGATCTCCAGCGGTCATCAAGGCCATCATATATTGGAAAACTTGATTCATTTAAAATTGTAAACCATGTTTAAATGACCCTAAAACCATTGAAAAGATCTTCGATTGTGTTCTAGTCGGTTTATTGTTTATGACATCAGAATTTATTGTAACGTTCTTTTTAAAATAATAACAAAAAAGCTGTTTAATCGTCTATTCACAAGAGAGATATTATTTACATACACTAATTAAAAACACTATAGTTATAAACTATTTAACGAAGTTAAATGCTAGATATTTACAAACTTAAAGTAGGCTATTTATTTTTAATACAACATTCATTTATAAAATTTATTTATTCACTAATATTCGATTATTCACTAATTACACAAAGCACATTTCAATTCACCGGTTGAATACTAACTAAATTCCCTACTGTGCGCGAACGTCAATTTATATTCCCATATAAATGTTCTAGAACGTATTAGTTAGAACGTTCGATTAGACTAGTTGGTGTATTGTTTTGTGCAGCCGTCGATGACTCACGCCGATGAATCATACATGCAAGTGTTGATGAATCATACATCTTGCCGCCAGAATCTAGAATGTTCGATGACGGCGTATTGGGTTTTCTATTCGTTACACTATATTTATGTAAAGGTTTCGGCTAATTCAAATGCTGCTCAATATTGCAATACGGTGACATTTGATTACCGCTATATAACTCTTCAGATTTTCAATTAATTTGTTGTTTATTTTTATTATAATTTACATTTAACAATTTTTGTAAATATAATACCAAAAATATAAAATTATTTTTATATTTTTGTATGTTGTTCATTTGTCACAATTGAAGACGAAAATGAAATTCCTACCTTTTTCTTACTAAAAAGTGGAAATAGTTTCTATAGATAAACTTACTCAAAAAATCGGATAATAAATAAGCTTTAACAGATATTATGTAAGAAGACATTTAACATTATTTTACCCTGATTGAGAAAAAATCATAACGACTGCTTTACGTGGCTCGACTATGAGACATTCAGTGAGCTGTAACAACTCTAAATATTGATAGATTAAAGAACTCAAAATATATTTCTTAGAAATGGATTTATACATAGGTTGAGCCAAATATGTGTCATACTTGGGTAAATTTATTTGTAAGTAATCAACAAAGACATATCAACCTTCTATGCTGAACTGATAATAAGTGTAGCATTCCTTTGATAGTTTGAATGTAAATAATCACAACGAGTTAACAATGAATTTTGAACGTTTCTGTGGTATTGAAATCATGTTAAATGGAGACTAGAACACTCTTAACATGTACCAATTTCGAATGCATTGGTAGCACCACCCGCTCAAAAATTTCGTATTTTGTACAATTATTTCTACATGTTTCAGTATAGAAAGTACATATTTTAAAAATGTTCGTACTTAATTCTTACAACTCACACATAAAACTTATTTTCTTAATTTCTTGATTCTTAAAAATTCCTTTGCTTGGTGTAGCTGTTTCTCTATAACGACGTATGTGAATTTTGATCAATGTAGACTGCTTTGAAAACTAATAAAGTTAGTGAGTTGTATCAAACATTATTTGAAAGATCTCAGATTAGATCATTTCAGGTTTCTATAACTCCAGTCCAGATGACTGAAAATGATGCATGGAAGCCTGGGTTACGCAAATGATACGAATTTCAAATCACCCTGATAACAACCCGAATCTAAATTGTGCTGGGCACTCCTAAGTCATTAGGTCACTCATGCCAAACTTGATGAACCGTGAAATTGTTTACCAGGACTTTGAGATTTTCTTCGAAATCCTTACAGTGACTAGGATTTAGGGCACCAATTTTATGTTAAATCGCTTCACTAGGTTCAGACAATGATCCAAAAGTTATAATTTGCAGACTAATTTGAAGCAAATGGGACCACCACCATGTGAATTCAGCAGAAAAGATTAGATGAAAAACTATAAACTATAAAGGTTTAAAATTCTAATATCTAAAATTTATTATACTCGAATCTCTTTGAAACTTTCATATTCTATAGTTTTTTCTAGATTATATTATAGTTATAAATTTCAATATATTTATATGAAAGAGTCAAAAATTGTGTCAAAATTCAATCTTTAGACATCATTAGAATCTTTCACTGTTTGAAATTTTGCAAACTTTGATATTTGAAAGCTCTCGAATTTTATAGAATTCAATACAACAATGCAAGATTGTAGAACTTCGAAATTGCCAACAATCTGGTAAGTTGCCGTAAAACCTTAAGATCCTGAGCTATGAATATCTGAAAATTTGAATATTAAGATCGTCGATTTTATATAAACTTTAGGGTTTGAAATGAGTGAGATTTTACAATTCAAAAATTGGTTCACTGCTTTGAAATAATTTGGAAGTTTGAAAAAAATCATCCAAAAAGAAGATTTACTCGATACCTTAGATCTTCTAAATAAAGGCATTTAGAATTTCAAAAAGGCGAAACACCCTGTACGTATTGTGTTGAATAAAAAAATGACTAGTACAGTGTACTTTCCTAAAAATTAACTTGTCAATACGAAACTTTTTCCGACTGACACTAAGAATAACGATAATATCGCCTAATGGATTTTGCCGAAGAGATGCTAAGGTAAAAGATGACTGGACTTCATGACGAATATGAGACCACAAAAGGTTAGATCCGGAAGTTCTGTGCAAATTTTCTGGTACAAATTGCTGATCCATGTATGACACAGCTTCTTTCTTCGATAAAAAGAAGACAAGGTACGAAAGAACATTCGGGCATTCTTTGTATGGGATTAAATAAACTTTATTTTACGTAACCTCCTTCATCTCGATAAACCTAAAAGTTTCCGAGAAAAGCGACAAAAACCGTAAAGGGGCGTGGTTAACCCTTATTATCTTTTCGAGCTCACCACCTACAGGCGGGGCACTTTTAGAGGGTTATTATAAAAGGCGACCAAAAACATCTGTAGTAAAAAATAAATTTCGATTTGTTTATCCTATCATGCGTTACCGATAAGTGAAGGACAACACGCAGCAAAGTCAGTGCGCCCTGCGCGAAATATATACGAAGAAACATAAACAGCGACACAAGTGTGTCACTATAAAATATAAGTAACGTTATTATTTTGATGTTATATGGACGATTATAAAATACAACCACATTACACCAAGTGTCAACTGCACATCTAGAATTCAACATTACTCGACAAAGTTGGTGCGTTAGTCTAGTAATTAAGGAGAACTGAGATGGGCAATGCAGCTTCTACTTCTGGTGTGATTATTATTACGTAATTAAACAAACTTTGCATAAAATAAAAATGTTAGCAGTTACCTATGTGTTTATAGATTATGTGGAAATACTTGACACGGTTCAATTAAATGTAGTGTGCCTAGAAATTGGGTGTTTTAATAAATCTAATAACGAATCTTTGTTTTTAATACCATTTATTTACACAACTATTACGAATTTGTTCAGTTTAACACATATTTTACACAGTCTATATCTATTTAACTATCAAATTGACTTAATTTTTTTATTTATTTATTTATTTTTGGACGAGGAATCAGGATGGCGGAGCGTCCTTCATACCTCATGGCACCGATTGCTATGATCATTTGTCCGAACCGACTAGAATTTAGCCGAATCTGAGGGAATTCCACCTCCAGTAGGGATTTTTAGCGTGCCAAATATCGCATTGACACTAGACCTACAGCTTTACTTCCTATCCGAGAACAAGGCATGTTTTTTAATTTTTCTTCGCTATGAATAATTACCAGCTCGGCCGGGGATCGAACCTGTGGCCCTTAGATTATGAAGCAAACATGCAAACCACTCATCAGGCTGGCTTGACTTAATTTTTCTTCTTGAAAATGTATTTTGTATTTTTATGAAAATACAAATAACTCAGTCTATTTTTTTTCTGTTGTTTCGTATATCTCCAAGTTTAAATTGTTTACGAATTTTAGACTTTTAAGCAGTTACGAATCCAGAATTGTAGAAGCTTTATAGTTTTAGAGAATTGTGCCGTTGCAGTTACAAACCATTCGCAGTTCCAACTTGCATATTATTAAAATTCTAAACGGCAAACGCAAAATTTTATTTTTTTTTCATAATTTTATAATTTTGCAGTTTTAGTAAGTTTTCAAGTTTTCGAACTATAAAATCTTTTAGAGTTTTAGATAATTTAAAAATTTGGATAAGAATTAAATTTGAGTTTCGGAAAGAGCGATTTTAAAGCATTTAAGCGTTTGGAATTTGAAAGTTTCATATGTTCGTTTTTTTGACGAAAAATTTTTGTCGCTGCCTTATGATGATCCAAATTTGATGTTAATTGAGAAACAAAGTCTGATACTTTCGTTCAAATAGTGCTGTTTCATTTTATGAAATTCAGTTTATTTTATAAAACGGTTATAAGACTTTACAGTTTTATAACCGTGGAATTTCAAACATTTTAAATTATTACGTGTTTAATTATTTAAGTTATTTCAGACCTTACGACTGCCTTGTATAGCGATTTAAATGTATGTATTTAGATGAATCATAAATTATACAATATAAGTGTATTACAAGTTTCATCTGCTATAATCTATATAACAACTGATAACTATTAAAAAAAACGGAAATATATAAGAATTTTTTCTTCGTAAAGACATTGAACTGCTTGTAGTAAATCCATCAATAAGAAGAATATAAAAAATCAAATATATGCATTGTGATTATGAAAAAAAGTACACAGAGCGGTGTATTTATTTTTTATTCACAAACAAGAGATATTTTATTATTATCATCAGACATATCTGTATGTCTGAACCTGAACTTGAATCATTGTTCAAAGGGCCATGCACCACACTTTTAAACCTGCATTTATCAACTTCAAATATTGAATAATAACGGATCAGACGGATCCGATTCAATTCCTCACCTACAAATATCACTCCTAAAAAGAGCTGTGCATACAAAGAAAAACCGAAAAGATCTTTAGAAGTTATTTTTTTAAAAGTGTTTGTAGATTTATAGATTACTCATCTATTTGCTTTTCATATTGAAATTAGGTGCATTTAATGTGGTAGGTAAAATGCATCAACATAGAAGGTAAGTACAATAGCTAATGAATTCTGGTATTGACGCTGTTTGATCTGCAGTAGATAACATTGAATTGTTTAGTCCTTCAATATACTCAATGAAAATGTCATTAAGAAATGAAGATAGAGCACGTAGAGCTGGTTAGATGTTTTGCGAGAACGTGCTTTGAAATTATATTAATTTGATGTATAGTTAATAAAAAAACAGCTTTGCATTGGCAGTATACGTGTAGGAACTGATAAACTTTTTCCTGGTAATCGTATTTTTTTCTGAAGTAATTCTGATTGCTTTATTTTAGTTGTTAGATATAGTATTAATATCTGAAGCCCACTTCACTGACCGCTCCTACCTAAAAATACCTAATTATTCCATATACAGCACTACTGCGCTCATGCAGGCACTGCTATAATAATACGCAACTCAATTAAACATACAGAACTACCTTAATACAGACACGATCATATACAAGCTACAAGTGTTATTGTAGAAGACTGGATAGGAGCCTTAACAATTACAGCAGTATATTGCCCACCTAGGCATGTCATAAAGCAGGAACAGTTTGCCGATTTCTTCAACACACTTGGGAAACGATTTATTGCAGCAGGAGATTATAATGCCAAGCATCACCACTGGGGATCTCGGGTGATAACTCCCAAAGGAAGAGAATTGCTGAAAACAATGGACGCGAACAATTTATATGCTTTGTCCACTGGTCAACCAACCTACTGGCCCGCAGATGTCAATAAACTCCCTGATCTTATTGATTTCTGTGTAGTAAAAGGCATATCCCTAAATTACCTTAGAATTGAATCAAACTTGGATCTATCATCGGATCACTCCCCTATTTTAATTACCCTCAATACTCAGGTAATTAATCACTGCAAACCTCCAACTTTATGCAACAGAAAGACTAACTGGGCAGCATTCCGAAGAATATTAGATGAAAATGTCACGCTCACAGTTCCACTCAAAACTGAGGAGGATATTTCAATATCAGTGGAACATTTAACTACAGCCATCCAACATGCTGCGTGGCACGCAACGCCTACTTCACCACAACCTGAAACTCGTGAAAATCTTCCCATTCTTATAAAACAAAAAATAGCTGAAAAGCGCAGACTCAGAAGAAAATGGCAAAACTCAAGGGCTCCAGGTGATAAAACCATACTCAATGCAGCAAACAGAAACCTGAAAACACTGTTGCACAATATGAAGCAGCAAGCAATTCAAGACTATCTAAGTGCCTTGTCTCCTACGGAAACAACGGAACATTCGCTTTGGAGAGCAACCAGGAAACTTAAACAACCACAACAATTCGAGAGCAACACGCTACTACAGAGCAAGTGCACAGACTAATCGACCAAATCCACCAAGATCAGGAAAGCAAAAGATATTGTTCTGCGGCTTTTCTAGATATTACACAAGCGTTTGACAAGGTATGGCACGAGGGGCTATTGTATAAAATTAAAACTAATCTACCTCATCCTTGCTATCTAGTCTTACAGTCATACCTGACAAACAGATCTTTTCTCGTAAAAATAAAAGATGAATACACGCCGCTCTATCCAATCAATTCCGGGGTGCCTCAAGGAAGCGTGTTAGGACCAACGCTATATTTGCTATACACCTCCGATCTTCCAACTACAAACTTAACAGTCACGGCTACCTTTGCTGATGATACAGCTATTATGGCATCCCATAACAATCCAGACATAGCATCACGCTATCTTCAATACCACTTAAATAAAATCCAAACCTGGCTCAAACAATGGCGCATCAGAGCAAACGAGACTAAATCAAGGCATGTAACCTTCACCTTGCGTAAAGAAACTTGTCCAGCAGTATACTTAAACAACCAACAGCTACCGCAAACAGAAGATGTCAAATATCTAGGCATCCATCTTGACCGAAGACTTACATGGAGGAAACATATATGGGCCAAAAGAAAACAACTTGATACGAAGTTCCGCAAGATGTACTGGCTCTTGGGTCGCCGATCGAATTTATCTCTAGAGTGCAAAGTACTCCTATATAAAGCTATACTTAAGCCAGTGTGGACCTATGGGCTGCAGTTATGGGGGTCTGCTAGTAAATCCAACTTAGCAGTACTGCAACGATTCCAATCGAAAGTCCTGCGTGCTATAATAAATGCTCCATGGTACGTGCCAAACGAGCTTATCCATCACGATCTACATATACCTGCTATTACGGAGGAAATCACCAAACACAGCATTCGCTATCGAGATAGGCTGTCCTTTCACCCTAATACCATGGCAATGGAACTTCTACATAATGACGAAGAAACGCGAAGACTCCAGCGCTTTAAACCAATGGACCTACCAACCAGATTTACTCAGGATTAGTTGTAGTTCTCTATTAAGATAATAACTCTACTATAGTTATATTACTTTCAACGGCTGCGCCACTGGGTGCTACCGTACATGTTTAGTTTATATGTTATTATTAATACTCGATGTACAATTTACTGAATGTCTAGCTACAATAAGACAGATTGTAAATAATAAACGGAGTTAATCAAAAAAAAAAAAAAAAATGTTAGTTGTCTACGTAACATTCATAATGTTATAAGGATGTTCTTATCTTTTTAGGGTGGTTGGGTGACGACACTTTCTTTTGGCTATTTCACCTTTGCCATGAACATGATTATAATTTGCCATAGTTCTATTTGGTTTGTGGGTTTGGATTATTTCGATTGCTAGTATGGGTTGGATTTCGTTTCTTTTTGATCTTTCAAGTATTTTAATCGGAAATCTATTTTCAAGAATCTAGCATTGGCGCTTTTCATTGCGTTTATTGCTTTTGCTTTTTAGTTCTTTGGATTGCTTAACGTCGGATTTGTTTAGCTTCCTGTTAGGTGTTTAGCTATCCTATCCTATCATTTGTTTAAGGTCCAAGTGTACCCAGAAAAACGTGTGTTGCTTGATTCATAAATAATTTAATAATGTGATAACTTTGGTTTTAAGTTAATACTCTAGAATTGCTAAAAACTTGCTTACCTAACTTGTTCTGGAAAAAAATCTTAATTAAATTATTTCATATGTTTTACGTGAAAAAATAGAGAAGATTAGAAAAGATTTTAGAGAAACTGTACATTCAAAGTTAACCAAAAAAATAGCACTTAAATGTCATAGTATTTGAACTATTTTCCCAAAATTTTAAGGAAACCGTATGTCTAGGGGCTAAATTATTACCTGTTTTTTGCCAAAATAAAGGAGGTTTTTTGGCAATAATTTAGTCACTATACATACGATTTTCTTGAAATTTTGGAAAAATAGTTCGAATACTATGAGACCTAAGTGGTATTTTTTGGTTAACTTTGAATGTACAGTTTCTCTAAAATTAATTTTTCACATAAAAAATGTGAAATAATTTAATTAATAAACATCGTTTTCCAAAGCAAGTTAGGTAAGCAAGTTTTAATATTCTTAGAGTAATAATTTAAAACCAAAGTTATTACATATTATATTATTTATGGAAAAAGCAACGATTATTGATGATGCGGTTAAGATTTATTCACCGTATTGGGGTGTCTAAATGGCCCCTTTGTAATGATTTTTTGAAAATTCGCTATAGTTATTTACAATATAAGTAAATCCATTTTGATTTTGTTTAGAATTTTTAAATGTTTTTATTAAATTTCTTTTGGGTACACTTGGACCTTAATTTGTTAGGTGTATTATTTTGGATCTTTGTTAGCCAGTCAATTCGTTGTTTTTAGAGCTTTCTGTTTACTCAGTTATGTTGCTTTGCTCTGGTGAGAGTTGTATTCACATTAGGAGTGCGAAAAACGGAATTGTAGTGTATTGTATAAATGTTAATTTAATTAACATTACCAAACCACTAAAGTAAATACATACTTGTGTGCGGTATAGGGCGCTGTTATTCTTGTGTTACACGCGTGTATTTTGTTAAAGATGTATATTACGAAAGTTATAACTATAAATTAATTAATTGTAGATATTTATTTATTTTTGGGCGAGGAATCAGGATGGCGGAGCATCCTTCGTACCTCATGGCACCGTTTACTGGCCGACCCTACTAGAATTTAAATCGAATCTGGGGAATTCCACCCCCAGTAGGGATTTTTATCGTACCAAACACACCTACAGTTTTACTTCCTATCCGCGAAGAAGGCATGTATTTAATTTTTCTCCGCTATGAAAAATTACCAGCTCGACCGGGGATCGAACCTGCGACCCTTGGATTATGAAGTAAACATGCAACCCACTAATCGACGGAGGCTGGCAATTGTAGGTATTTATTTACTTTTTTACAAGTTAAGTTTTCTATTCGATAAATTTTATTTTTCTCTATCATTTGAAATTTTTTTTACCGTATCGCTAAAATTCTTTTTGTTGAGCTTTTTTTTGGCTATCTTACGATAGCCACAAACTATTTTTCGGTATATTTCGATGAACAAAATTTTTAACAGGTTTGGCCTATATTTCAGTAGTTGGAGAAATATGTCAGCATTCCTTAGATGGTTGGTTAATTTGTTTTTTCCGTGAAATTCCGATTCATTTTACTAAGGTGGCGAGTGGTGACCATTTTTCTTGTAGAATTTAGTCAAATATCAAGGTTTTCTACACGCTTCACGTGCTACAAAGTTTTAAAAGTAAGGTTATTTTTATTGTTTTGGTGCTTATTGCAGTTGTTCATATATTCTTTATTTACCTTTAAGTGTAGTTTTCTCTTATAGTGATAGCAACTTTTGGATAAAGGTAAGATTTCTAATTACTTCCTTTTTACACTATCGACTACAAACCAGTACTACGCCCAATCTGGACTTACGGGATAGAGCTATGGGGCTGCGCTAGTATGTCTAATATAACCATCATACTCAAACCAAGATTCTACGCCATATTGTGGACGCTCCATGGTATGTCTCTAACCATACCATTCATACTGACCTACGAATTCCTTACGTCAGAGAAGTCATTCATGAGCGCAGTACTAATCACCATCTCAAACTTGCTACTCATCCTACTTGCTACAACCTATAGAAAACAGAAGACTCCAGAGACAATGGCCACTCGACCTGCAAATCTGAGGTGACATCACTGAATGTTTACCTCCTCACGCCACCACATGTACATATATTACGTATTGTACACGCTACCATATTAGCTTATAGTTTGTATTCTTACTGACTGCTAATAAAGAAATTAAAAAAAAAACACTTTCGACGTCAGTCACGTACTTTAAACTCCTCTTTTTGCTTTATGATAACTTGGATTAATTTAGTTTAAGGGTTTGGTTACTAGTCCTGGAATACGAGTTTATATTTATCTGTACTCCTATCTATCGATTCGAAGAGTTTCCTGTCTGGGGGTCGAAATCGAACCTGGTGATTTTATGTGAGAAGTTTTGGATTTAACAGAAGATAGTACTTTGGGAGATGCTCCAGCCTGTTATTTAATTAATATTTAAAGTCAATTAAAAATACCTTTTTTGAGTTTCGAAATAATCAACTAATTAGTATTATATTTAACATTATATTCAGCCTTCAGTAATGAACTGAATCGGAGTTTAATCTTTCTTAAATCACAAACTTAAACTATATATTAAAAGATTTAAAAACTGTTTAAATTTGCTGTCAGTTATGAATCTATGTAATCGAGTTGAAATTTTATGATGTTTAGTTAATTATTAGAAATTGCTAGATTTATGTTATATTTTAGGGAGGTTTCTTTGATGATTAATCTTCTATCAATCTTGAAATATAATATAAATACAAAGATTAATTAAAGTTTCACAAGTTTTATTAGTTTATCTTAACCTGACAATATTGTTTCGACACTTTGTGACATTATCAAAGGTAGATAAGATTGATAAACAAACACGTTGCTAAGGATAAATACATACAGAAAATAGGTAACTAGATACAATACATAACAAAAACTAAATATCTAACACTTCTAATAAAGGAGAATTACTAAGCTCAGTTTGTTCATTCACTAAAGGTACTGTGCGTTTATGTCTGTATATTTCAAAAGCTTCTAAAATGTCTAATTTGTGTTTGTTGTTGCAAAAATGTAAGAATTTAATACAATTTGTACGCTCTTATAGACTTAAACATCCAGAATAATTCTATCAATCTCTTTAAATTTATATTGGGGCGTTTAGGTAAGATTATTGGGATTATTGAATATATTTTTCGTGTTAATGCTTTTATTATTTTTTAACTATTTTGTTAAAAGCTTTATAATATACCCATTGACACCACGATCAACGCTTCCTTCTCGACGTGCCGGAGCAAGTATTATTTTATGTACCCGAGTGGTGTCATAATGTCACTTTTTAAATTATTATTAATTTTTATTTATTATATTTATTTTATTTTATAATATATGCTTTTTTAATTATGCTTAATTAAAATGTGGGAGTCTCAGAAATGAAGGGTCTCGTAGTTTAGGACATTTGCGGTTTTGATGTTTTTAACTATTCCGACATTCGCAAAATGAGCAATTTTTTAATATTCACAGTCAATCGAAGGCCAGGAATATTTCAGATTACAGTCAAAGAGTAACAGCCTTTAGGGCTCAAGATTTAATGATTCAAACTTTTACGCCTTTAAATTTTGGTTTCAGAAACAGAAACTACCTATTTAAAATCATGATTTTAAAAGATTTAATGTAGAGAGGTGCCGGGAAGTGGGGTGAGATCATCATTTTCGACATTTTCAGCTTATTTCTCACAGTAATTCATTAAAATTTTATAATTTTCAATTATTTTCTTCTTAATAATAAAAAACACATTTCGTACAATGGTAATTTCAGATAATCCAAACCATAAAAATTAAAGAAAAGAAATTAAATGTATGCAAGTTCTTTCTAAAAAACTATTTTTGAGGAAAGAAGGAGTCCGGGAATAGCTACATCTAAAGGCTGACAGGTATTCGTAGAATTTTGAAATCAATGAAATTTTCTCCGCCTAACTCAATAACATCCCAAGCAACACAGGAATCTGCGTTACAGTTTAATATACGTGTATTCAACCATATTTTGGTAACTTTTTAGTTATGGTATATTTATTAAACGTGTACGATCTACCTATATGTTTTGAAACGTGTAATATACGTATTGTTAACCATTTTGATACAGGCACGGTGAAAATTTTGTGATATTTCATGTACTGGCGCCAGATTAGTATTTCTTTGTGTCATGCTGCATTTGTGGTCAACTAAGGTTCACCAAAAATGGTACTTATAATACACTGATAAATGTTTTTCATTGAGGTATACGCTATACGTAATTTAAACGTCTACATTCGATCATGTTTATTGCCGTCTTCGGTATTATTCGCACATCTTCGTTTGCCTAAACCAATAGCGTTTGATGGTTTGAACACGTGATGATTTCCCGCGTCATCAGCCTGCATCGGCCTCCCCATTAGCGTTACAATTTGTTAGCTGTAATGGCGGTGTATACGTGTATGTAGTATTTGTGCTTTGTTAGTGTAGTTTGTAGCAGTAGGTTATTAAAGCTGGAGTGGAGTATTAATAAGGTGAGTACAATTATTATTATAGTTATACGAGGGTGTTCCCAGAAGTACCCGACCTGACCAAGAGGTGGCGGTAGTTGTTTGAAAAATATCACTGTATTGGAAAGTACGCAGTCTATAAAGCATATGTTTGAAGTTTGAAAGCGCCACGTTGTTCAGTATTTGTTTGGCAGCCATCAATAGTGAACGTTGTCAGTGAATTTGTGAAAATAGAGAAAATTGGTCATCGTTATGTGATACAATACTTTTATTTGAAAGGCTTCAGCCCAACCAATATAAAATCTGAACCGGATCCTACTCTAGGTGAGTCTGCTCCTTCGTTTACAACAGTTAAATTTTGGGTAGCTGAGTTTAAACGAGGCCGTACGAGCTGCCAAGACGAGCATCGCAGTGTTCGACCAAATGCGGTGACGACTCCAGAAATGGTGAAGAAAATCCACAAAGCGGCACTTGATGATCGTCGACTGAAAGTGCGCGAGCTAGCAGACATTACGGGCATTTGAAAAAGTGCGGTACATCTCATATTATCTGCAAATTTGGACATGAGAAAGCTGTGTGCAAGATGGGTGCCGCGTTTGCTCACACTCGAGCAAAAACAAAATGCTTCAATTGAGTGTTTAGCGAAGTTTCACAGCAACAAAGCAGAATTTCTGCGCCGTTTCGTAACAATGGATGAAACACGGGTCCATCATTTCACACCCGAGGCAAAAGAACAATCGAAACAATGGACTCAAAAGGGAGAACCGGCTCCAAAGAAGGCGAAGACCGTTTCATCTGCAGGCAAGGTTATGGCGTCGGTTTTTTGAGATGCGCGTGGAATAATTTTTATTGACTATCTCGAAAAAGGAAAAACTATCAACGGTCAGTATTATGCAAACTTATTGCAACGTTTGAGCGAAGAAATCAAGCAAAAACGGCCGCATTTGGCTAAAAAGAAAGTGTTGTTTCATCACGACAACGCGCCATCTCACAAATCCGTTATTGCAATGGCCAAAATTAATCAATTAAAGTTTGGATTGCTACCTCATGCACCATATTCGCCAGATTTAGCCCCCTCGGATTATTTTCTGTTCTCAAACTTGAAAGAATGGCTCAGTGGTCAAAGATTTCCCAACGATGAAGAAGTGATGTCAGCAGTTAATGGCTATTTTGAGGAGCAAGACAGTTCTTATTATAAAAAGGGTATCGAACTTTTTGAACACCGCTGGGAAAAGTGTATAGAGCTGAAAGGAGATTACGTTGAAAAATAAATAAATCTTTTTCCAAAATTTTTGTGTTTTCTTTGTTGGGTCGGGTACTTCTAGAACCACCCTCGTATGTTGTCATGACGAATCTTTTGTTTTGTGCTATCTACGCTATTAATGGCTAGTTTTTTCAACGTGCGTTTGCTGCAATGGACGCGCTCATTCTGTAAATTTTCACACCATATTACGATAATCATTATTCCGGCCTCATGTTGTATAGCATGATAAAAACTTATACGCATTGTTAACAGTCTTCGCAAATTCTATAAATGTCAATAAAAAAACATTAATGACTAGTAACTTGACAGCTGAAGGTGAGAAAAACAATTTACGCGGCAAATTCAGTTTAAAGTTAGGTTTTATGTATTATATATAAAAATTAGTCGGATTTAAGTTTGTATAATTTTTTTATAATGAAGTCAACGTGGTTACATATCTTAAAATATTTGTTATGTATACTTAATTGTTTCAGCCACAATTTTTGTGTTTGTGTGAAGATTATTTCATATGTATATCCTGTCACTGTTTTTATGTTGCAGTAAAATTTATTTTAATTTTTTTTTCAAGGTATACTACATCCCATCTCTGGTTGTTCTCCCAATTATCTGCAAGATCAGCTGTTCTTAAAAACGAATACTCTTTTATTATAACGTTATTATAACTTTTGTTATAAACAGGATGGAACCGTTCTATTATTAAATAATATTTTTTCTTTTTCTGCAATTTTGTTTTTATCTTTTCTTAATTACAGTATACAAAATAAACATGAAACGTCCATTCTACCTACCTGCATTGACGTTTAAAGGCAGATTCTCAGTATACGGCAGGCTACCAACAGTCACCGGACCAACAAAACATTGTACTGTGCATTTTATATGAAGGTATTCACATCAACCATCACAGACACAGACCGTCGCGACCATATAATATGTACAGAACAATGTTTTGTCGGTCCGGTGACTGTTGGTAGCCTGCCGTATAATGAGAATCAGCCTTAATTGGTACTGAATATAAATCTATTGCATCAACAACTATTTAGCGTGTTTCATAAACCTTATTTATTTGTATATTGTACACTATATTTCAACGTTTATATCGCGGACATTTTATCCTTTATAAGAAGTTGACATTCAACCATAATTATACTACTGGTATAAACAAAAATTACACGTTTATTTAACTATTGTATGTTGCTTGGGATGTGGGATTCACACATGTAGCAAGATTCTCACCTCAGAGAACTTTCTTCCTTTCGTTTTGCATGAGATAAAAATGTACATTGAAATCAATAAATGTGTGTATATAAAGTCATCCATAGCTTGTCCGGTTAAATTTATTTATTTATAAAACAACAAATCTTGACACAGCAAGAGGTTCCGCTTAGAGCGTCCTCGATCCACGTCAGTATAAACTTTCAGCCTAATACATATTTTTCGTAAGGAGGGAACGATACTTCTGACGCAGAATCGCAAATCATCTTTGCGGAGCATTATTGTTCCCCGGCACACTAGTCAAAAACTCCAATTTGTTTTCTACACTAGTACCAATCAGAAACTCTTTCGAGAGTTTCGGAAAACCTTTAAAATTCAAAGTAACATATTTTCACTACATTTAGCAGTTTGAGAACTTTAGGTTATTGCAGTTTCATAGTTCATTTCGTCATTGTCAATAAGTTGATCAGGAGGCTATTATTGGTAGGCCGTATTATTCTATCTACTCTAGGTTGGCTAGATTGTTTCTGTTTTGTGCAGTAGGTTAGAAATCTAATCGGGTAAATCGAGTAATCTACTCCCGGTACCGGCAGATCTGGTTAAGAATTTTTCGTAGTTTTCCTTAGCTGTAACACAAATGTGGGATTTGTGCTATATCATCTGTAAGTCGACTGCTGCCGCACGTTGGGACTGCCTAATAATAATAATCGCCCCTTCCTTCCCCACAAGTTTCATAGCTTCTGGAGTCTGGTTCTCCAGATAATGGGTAGTACCAATTATATTATTATATTGTTCTATACTCCGTATAATACCAAATAGCACTACAACTGTAGTTGCTGTGTTATACGGTGACTCACATGAAACGAGAAATAAACGCCTTTACCAAGTCTAGCTTCTAAAAATCACTAAAGGTTCTATATCGTAAAAGTATACTTTTTTATTTTTTGGCCATAGCTCCGACCATGACAACGAACATGATGAGGTCCGAGAATCCACACACCTAAACACTAATTGTTCTATTCTTTTTGTCAAAACTTGGCCACTATTATCTAGATGGAGTACTACCATATTATATACATGCTATATATATGGAACACAAAATTATTTTGCTTTTGTTCCATAAAATAGGTTTGGTAACAAAAGCATCCTCCAATTGACGCCTCATTGTGCGTTGCTTTGTACGTGAAGATATTACTGCAAAGATAAAATTACTATTTTGATAGTTTGAGATATATTAAATCAGCAGTTGGAATTTGTTTTCTCCTCGGTCCTTTTAATACCACAAACTGTAGTTTCTGCCCTCCCTAAAGAAGAAGTGTAGTTTGTGATTAGTCAAAATGCACGAGAATTGCCGTCACGTCAATTTTAAATATTCAGCAACACAAATGCAATAGGGTCTTCAAACTCCAGTACTTTAAATGTGGCTTGTAATGAGGTACAATCTATCTGGTTATTTTACGTTACGTACGAAACAATTTCACTTGTTGTTACCACTAATATTTATAGAAAAAATATCCAGTCAAAACAGAACACTGAGATGATGTAAATTTCCGCGCAACATGTAACGAGTATCGAACACCTTGTCCGAATTTTACAAAGAACTGGTCAAGTCCTGGCGAGATACAGACGGAGATGTTGTAAGATTATTGTATTTTCAAAAATATTGAGATTTAATTTAAAGTTGTTTAGCCACTAATAGAGTTCATTATTCACTCACATTTCCTATCCTTTCAAAAGAAGAACCGAAATCATCTGATTAAAATTTCTTCCAAATTTGCTCCTGCTAAACGAGTCTAGCTTGTGCTAGCTTACAATTATTTACCTTAATTTACTGTTGTTTGATTTCAGGTCTTCCTGTCCAAGTACTGTATTTTGCTCGAGACAGGTGGTATTTAGTGTCACCGAGACCCCAGGCATAAATCTCATGTTTGTTCTTGCCACTAGTAACTCCCAAGTGCAAAAACAAACCTAATATTCAATTTCAGACAAATTCAGGGTGTTTATCACTGGATAGAAGACTGTTTTACTATCACTGATAGCAAAGGCTTCATTCAGAACCAGCGCCGTTCTTTGAATTTTGAGGCCTCGGGCACAAATATGGAGTGGGGCACCCAGTAAATAAAAATGTGAAGGGGGGTAGCTGTAATAGTAGATTTAGAACATATTTTCCTTATCAACATGTGGTCGCTTCCTACTAGTTTTCCAGAAAATCGCATTTTAAATTTTAAGTACGCCGATTGTACTCACATTACATTAAAAATACAAAACAAGCATTTATTATTTTTAATGTAATATGGGAACAATGGGGATATTTAAAACTTAAGTTGCGATTTTCTCAGAAACTAGCAGGAAGGATAACATGTAGCCACATCTAGCCCCCCCTCCATTACGAGGTTTTTAGTTATATTAGTTACACCCTGTACACAAAATTTTCTCAGATGACTGGCGGTGCAACGTGTAAGCCCTACTAAGCAGTAGTGGTGGGTTATAAGATAACGCATACACTCCTCGATGCTTCTCGAAGTGTTACAACGCTTAGGTGTTGTGAGACCTGCTTACGAGAAGCGTTGAAAAATGAAGTCTATCCATCTTTATTTTAATTCTAAATTCATATTTTTATATATTGCTGTTTATACCACGCCCACTGGTTTAGCAATTCAAACGACATTCAAGAGTACTGTAGTGATCTTAGTTGGCAATCACTGTATTACTCCGGGCAACGACCAAAACAAATGACTTCGATAGAAAAACTAAAATAAACACGTTTTGTCACAAGTCTTGTATTTTATTCCATTTACTATAACATTTAATATAACTCATATTGCAACATATATTGGTATATTACTCCGCACTACCAGATCGTTGCAGTACCATCCATGCTTATGCGCCCGCATAGACGTGCATTTGGGTGATATAATCACTGCACCAAGTTTAATGTTAGTATTAGTAATAGGTAGTAAATGCTATGACGCACTGCTACTGTTTATCTTAAAGCCTCAAGAAGTGTTGTTGATTAAAATAAGGTAGCTGGGTGTGGGGTCCCACTAGTCCTCGGGGCCCCGGGCATACGCTCGGCTGACCGACCTTAGGGACGCTTCTGTTCAGAACAATGAGTGCGCTGTTTAAATGCATTTTCTACACTGTAAGAGCTGACTAGGCAATAAATGCAAAATTGTTGCCAGAGTCAGAAGCAAGGTTTGTAAATGTCTAAGCAAGCTTAGAAAGATGGGTCATCTCATACGCTTCCACTATGCAGCTAGCGCGAAAATAGCGGAACATGTTGATTAACACGAAACAGGAGTAATCGACAACTCGACTCGCTTTCAGTTATGTACTTTTTAATACTAAGCGTTTTTCAACGTTTTAGAACGTCAAGCGCCTCATATGACAATTGTGTCAGCTTCGATAGCAGCCGTAGAGCAACTGTAACTGAGCGCGAAAATGGCGGAATTGCGATGACCTATATTTCTAAGCTTGTTTATACATTTAGGGATTTTGAGTCAAAAGTAACTGGTTGAAGATGTTATCGATGATCAAAGTTTTATTAAAAATGCAACCCACATAGTGTCTAAGCATTTGTAGCTGCACACTCTTAATCTTCTATAGTACATTTATAGAGACACAAATGTTGATGAAACCACAGGAACAGTATTGTACCTTGTACTGGATGGCACAAGTAAGTATTTTATAGTTCTGAAAAGAACCGCTTTTTTAAATGTCGGTGTCAATGTGTACTGATAGTTGTGATAGTTCCTGAAATTCTTTTAATATTTGTAAATATAAATATGTAGCACTAACATCTGCATTTAAAGAATCGCTTTGTAGTGTTCAATAAAACATTTCGATTTTTGTCAACTCTAATGAAAACGAAAATACGAAATCGCAAGCGTAAATATCGCGCACGTAAGTCATCCTGATGTAGCAAGCGCAATAACACTATTTACGTAAAACCGTAACGTATAGGCAGGCATAGGGTTAAATAAATGAAAGTTTGACCAATAGTGTACGAAGTACCAGCGTACTGGTATCACCATGTAGTTATAATCCCATTACCCCCATCTACTTTTTCTTCTTCGTAAATCAACTTCACGACCACAACTACCGCGAAGTCACCATTATGGAGGACTTCATCTATACGCTCGTAGGTCCATCATCGTTTAATGAAAGTACTGTAATGTATGGAAGACCAATGTGGTAATACAGGTTGCCTGTGTGTGGTCTTGTACACTACTTATATGCTATCTCTTGTAGAAGACAATAAAAGACATGTTTACTTCTATGAGATATTTATTTATACTGTTGTTGATTACTGTTGTCATGGCAATCACTTAGCATGCAATGCCTTCTTGAGGTAATATGGATGTAATGACTGATTTTATGTGAATATCATTACAGTACTTTACGATTTCATTTTTAATTTAAATCTTTGCTGGGTAAGTGGGATAAGTTCTTAGGCCTTGTGCTTTTCAAGAAGTTTTTGGTTAGAAGACTTAGACTGGTAATTGTTATGTTGGAAAATCTCATTGCGATTCATTCAAAATTTAAAACTTTTAGCAATTTCCTTACTGAGAAATAAAAAAATCTTGAAAAATGAAAAATTGCCAAAAAAATTTCGTAAATGGAACAAAATATCAAAGACCATGCCAGTGAAAGCCAAATCATTTTAAGTCAAAATTAAACTACTAAAAAGCATTCTTACAAGAATGAATATTATACATGAATTGCTTATTTTACAAATTTGGTTATTTAACAATTAAATAATACAAAAAATATCTGTTGCATGTTACCAATTCAACTGTCGAGTTAATGTTCTCCGCCGAACTGACTGAGCAATGTTAATTTCTGTCCTTTGCAAATAGCCGCTTTGGGCTCATCAGGTTCTTCGGTATTTTAGAGCAAATGTAGAATTTGCTGTATTTTTCTTTGCATCTCGCTCTACCTCTACTCCCCTTGACACTTACTACGACCAATGAATATGTTGATGATAATGAGATTGAAGAATGATGGCAAAGGCAAAACAAGCTGGCCAATGTTGAGCGGCAGCTGTTGCCGATAGTCAGCGGTGGCTTTGGTTAGAATAGATCTAAATGATGCTGTCGGCAAGCTTGATGGTGTTGTGTATTGATGCTTTCAGAAACATACCCCTTGCTACTTGACGCGACTCGGGCGGGCACACACACACACACACACACACACACACACACACACACACACACACACACACAGTCTTACACCACTGGCAAAATTGAAAACAGGTGACAACTGTCTGTAAAAACTGATGACATTTTGACAACCACAAAACAAATTCCGATGTTTTCATCTATCGATAGCTTGTTTCCTAAAAAAAGGTTTTTATATTTAAAAATTGTTCAGGAGGTCTATAAAGACTCGGACAATAACCATAAATGTAAAGAATGGGCAGGGAAATTGGCATAAACAGAACAAGATTCTTTTTTCTTAGATAACTCAAAGATAACTCACAAACAACGAATTAGACGGAATATTCTTAATTACTAAAGTTCTGTCTTTTTTATATATATTAAACCCCTTTCAAATATGATCTTACTTAACTTGAAATTAAAAGATTCTTAGATTCTCAACAATCTATTCATAACATATAATTATAGCTTTCCTATAAGAAAAATCACTCAGTTCTCAACTATAAGTCGGCATAAATTTTGCAAAACGTTCTTATACATATTAATGAACATCCAATGAATCGAACCCTACAAAGTTGTAATCATATGCAAATATCAGCCGACACTCTGCACTGTTTATATCACCTTAGGATCAAAGGAAATTTCACCCGACACCACTAACCTTAGTATTTCCTGCAGTGAGAACTGAAATTTATCTAAGATTTTTATCAAACTTCGTTTTGCTATTTATATGAGAATATCCTCTATTCTGCCCTATATGCTGTCAATAGGTTATGTTTCATGAAATTTAATGATTATTGTCAGCAGGAGTTAAAGTCTCTGATATGAATAATAAACTGTTTAATATTTTTGCATTTTATTTACGGACGGAAGTTGTAGGCCTTTCTATAAAAGGCTCTGACGTATTTATTAGTGAGCGATGTCAGTAATCATAAGAGATTTGTCGTTAAATATTTCAATAGCATATTTAATTATTTGCATATCGCTGACGCTTACCTTGACAGAAATAAATCATTACATCCATTAGATGATAGGATCACTGTTTGTAATTGCACTCATTGAAAATGACCGCGTGATGATATCGATGTTTCTGGTTTCCGACATTTATATGTATACATTTTCAGTTTAAAATTCATCAAGAGCTGTATTACCATTTAAAAGCGTAGATAATAGTAATTGCTTCCTGTTTTATATATTTGTAACTGTTCTTTACATTCAGATAAATTAACTTCAGAATTATCTTTGAAAATGTGGGTGTTAAGAATTACTTCTCTATGAAATATTAGAATGAAGAATCAAGTGCTAAAATACCAAATACTTTTACCAATATACTAAATAGTCGAAGAAATTTCTCTTACAACAACCGTAAAATCAAGCAGACTAAATGCCTTTCCCTTAACCAGGAAGCTTTAATGATCCTATTTCTCTTTTTTAAATTTTAATGATTTGTTATATTCTTAAAAATCATTTTATGAACTTTCAGTTTGTCGTTGTAACGTAAATTACGTCTAAATGTGTCAATTGATTATTTCGAATTCTTAAAAAACATTACATTTCATACTCTAAGATTCCGTAAATGATATTTTGAAAAAAATCTTTTTCTTTGAGTGCAAGAATTTGACTACGCACATGTACTTATTTATGAAGCAAGGGCGTTATAATGAAGGTAATGCCCTTATGATGACTCAGTCCGAGGGCCTTTGTCCCGAAGGATGGATGTCGGCCGATGGGTAGTGCATTTCTTGGAGTAGAATTAGTTTCAATTTATAATAATAATTGTTATTATAGCAGTGCGTAAGAGTCTACTAGTATATCCAACCAATAGATAGAATAATAAAACTTCCTGTGCGATCGTCCTTTCAAAATGCTGCTTTCCATTGGTGAATCAAGCCACGCTAAAAGCGCAGTCCAACCCGCTTTACACAGGCCAATTCTGTGCATTCTGTTTATTTATTTTAAGATGCTTTTTTGCCCACTCAACTCTATTTATTAAATTAAAATCATAAATTACAATACTAATATAATAAATTATCATGTATTGCAGAAGGAATCAGAAAATTGCAAGATAAACTTGCACACCAGCACAATTCTCAAACAAAAAGCATTTTTAGAAAAACATAAGAAACCATAAAAGAAGTTAGCACCAGCAGGCATAAAAAATCAGTAAATTATCTATAAGTTATGGAATAAAGAGATTTAAATTGCTGGAATTTATTATAAAAGTTACTGTGATTTAAATCAATGCAACCATGTGTATAAATATTTTATTAACCATAATAATAGCACCTATTTTATCGAATGGGCCACTTTTTCCTTGCTTATACCGAAAGTTAAGTAAATCTAATTCTAGAGTGCGAATTAGTCTTCGCCTCCTCCACTTTCGACAATACACGAACGTAATTTTTATTACTACATCATTCTGTTGGTTGAATATAAAATAATCACTTTGGTCGTGCCAAGGCCGCTGTTTATTTATTGTGAACGTAACGCCGATTGCAAAAGTAAACGATGAGAGGGCGTTATGAATTATAACGCCCGTTTATAATGTCCTGGTCGTTATGGACTTGTTTATACAGCTCGGCCAACTTTTTAGGGAAAGCAAAAATTTTATAGTTTGAAAAGTAAGGGAAATATATCTTTCTTAAGAGCGACAGAAATGGAAGATGCAATTATTTTTATTGCAAGGTATTCTGTTCACGTTTATTAATTGAATTTAAAATCTAGAGCAACAGGTAAGTTTAGTTTTTGTAATTAATTCTTGAAATTTGACACTTAGGTAACTTTTTAAATTTTTTAAGGTTAACATTTTAAGTTAAACTTACTAATTAACGTTTTCAGCTTTAAAGAGAAAACAATAAATGTGGAATGAAACAGTGAGATAAAGAACAAGTTATAGCCTAGGTAGTTTCTGAAATCATAGTTATTCATAGCTTGATTATTGACATGATAGTTTCCATCTCTGATCTTGTCGCTTGTGCGAAATAGTATATTATATACCCAGGGACTAAAGTGCATCTTTTAATCCTGAATGTGAGTTTATTTTCCGAGCGTTAGCGAGGAAAATAAACACATGAGGGATTAAAAGGCACTTTAGTCCAGTTGTATATAGGCTATTTTTTACAAGTCCTTAAAGGACTTAATCGCAAAAATTCAAAATTTCGAAAATTTTTTCCGAAAATTTCGTTACATGTTATTCGGACAATTGAACTCACACTCACATAGTTGCAGGATAATAAATCCTGAACTGTTGTCATTGAAACACTTTACTCCCTCAGAGAGTAAAAATGCTACCTTACTCCCTCTTTCGGGGACTAAAGTAGAACCTTATATATAGGACGTGTAAAAAATAAATATTTTCATCACTTTATTACCGTTTTCCGCAAAAAGCTTGTCAAGTTGCATCTTTCGTATCATAGGTATAAACAAAAAATAATAGGTAAGTGAAAATTAATAACTAATTATTTACCAACATTATGTGTGCAATATTTGCGTGTTTTTGCACGCGACGGGACATTGGACCACGAGCGTTAGCGAGTGCTCCAGAACGTCGTATACGTCAAAATCCTCATATTAGAAAACGCTACATACATACCTTTAAGTAATTTTGAATAAAAAAAAATTGAAAATGAATGTATTTACGTTTGTGTTTGCGTGCATTTACTATTACAAGTAGTTGCTTGAATCTAGAGATTGGTAGTTTTTCAAGAACTTCTGGGAAGTAGGATAAGTTACTCCTCTGGATTCGATGTGTGTGTGTGTGTGTTCGTTTTTTCGGATTGACCTTGGAAAACAACACTATTTTCACTCTAATCTTAATCTAAATAGAAAACAAATTATACAAAAGCTTTAGAAGTTTTAAAGAGGCAATATTTATCCATCCCATGTAGAGTAAAAGGTTCAAAAGTCAAGAGTAAAATTGTAATTTGAAACGATTAGAACTTTGACTGTTTTAGTGTAAAGAAGTTACCATAAATGATTAAAGATACAATAATTTTAGAGTGTAATAAATTGACACTAACATTGTATTGAAGTTAACTCTATGGTCTACACGAAGGTGCAAATTAGACACTTTACTCTAAATATATTGGACCTAATCACACACTTTTTAGAGTGGTCTAGTGTTTTTTACTGTGTAACTATCTGATTTTCTACTGATTTCCACCTAATTTTCCATGCAAATTTCATCTGTGAGATACAAGCCTATAAATCCACTTCTGCAAGCTTGCCAATTCAACAAGGTATAGAAACATAAATAATATTCCTTTTTGAACTCTGTGCAGATAAAGGTCTTCAGATTGGTTGAGCGAAGAGTTACGGGTGTCAATAAAAACGTAAATTCAAAAATTACAGCAGGTCAACTTTAATGCATGCCACTATAAAGATCGCTGATAGCCTGGTAGACTTTCACTTGCCTAGACGACGAGTCGACAATAAAGCCAAATAAGGCCTTTCTGGTACTGAATTATGCAACTACGAGGATCAAAAACACACAATGCAACTTCTATGTGGATATCTATGTGGATTAGTTGTAAAAGATTGTCCACAGACAGGCTTTTCTGAATTGAAGGAAAGAAGTTTTAAACAGGATCCAACAATTAGTAGAAGTTACCTATTTAGTTGGATTGGCGACAAATAGATGCTGTCTAAGGGTGCTATAATTATCTCGTGAATGCTTCAGCGACGTTCACTACTCTTTACCAAACGTATTAAAGATTAATGATTAAAAATTGTAACAATACAATGGGGACCAAATTATTTATTAATAAATTATTTGGGGCCAAGATATTACTCCATTTCTCAAATTCATTCATTAAATTTCTTATATTTTTACATAATGTTAATTTGGATACTAGTTTGATATTCAACATAATTATGTACAAACCGATTGAATAATCAAGCTTGAGGTGTTTGATACCGTAAATTTGAATAAACCGGATTTTACAAGACAATTTAGGTGTATATTTTGGTCACCTGTTATACTAGATTATAAATGATTATAAAAATCTTCCAGTATCGATAAATTTGTCCTTGAACTCATAGAAGATGTTTATTGTTAGCATTTAGGTTAGCAGTTTATCATCGTAAAATAGAACATTAAATAATTCTATTTATTTAACACTACCGTTTACATATATAGTTATATATATATATATAAAATATTTAAGATTTTATCTAAGAACTGTAAACAGGAATGCAACTAGGTGCATAATAGTCATTATATGGTGTTATGGAGTAGTCATGCTCATCTTCTTGCCGTAAAGTAATTTAGCATGTTTATTTTAACGCCTGGACAATAAACTTTATATGAAAAAAAGGTTGATGTATTCGCGGTTTTTCCTGAAACTTCGAATGTTACATCTACATAGCATTCCATAATAATGAATACGAATGGAAAGATACTCACTAAGACCTTTACAAAGCGAAACAGAACTGAAGAGTATAGACACAGACCAGTCTCTACAGAAGCAAGTACCAAAGAATATCTTGAGGGAGCTGAAATTAAGTATAATTTAATAAATGATGATAAATGAAATTCCTACCCACCCCTCAAAAGAAACATGCAGGGTGCAGGTTTCGTGGTAACAAACAGCATTTAAATTCTTGTTCCGAAAGCCTTTTAGACAATTCGTGCGACCATAACAAAATTATTTGAATAACATTCAAGGTAATTATTGATTATAGAGAAAAGAACATATTTAAAAAGGACATATTCCGCCCTTGTTTTATGATCCAGTGTATATAATGTGAACCAAATTTGACTATATTGTAAGATTTCGTAATTTATTGTTTATTTTTGGGTGAGGAATCGGGATGGAGGAGCATCCTTCGTACCTCATGGCACCGACTGCTACGTTGATTTGGCCGAATGTGGCAAAATTCCACCTCCAGTAGGGATTTTTATCATGCCAAACATCGCATTGATACGGGACCTACAGTTTTACTTCCTATCCGAGAAGAAGACACGTTTTTTAAATTTTTCTCTGCTATGAAAAATTACCAGCTCGGCCGGGGATCGAACCTGCGATCCTTGGATTATGAAGCAAACATGCAAATCACTAATCCATCGAGGCTGGCAGATTTCGTAATTAGCATCAACTATACGTAAAAAACGACCTGCATGTTACTTTTCCGAGAAAAATTAAATTATAGTAGAATCAAAATTTGGCTATGTCTATACGAACGTCAGAAGCAACAGTTGAGCAATTTGTAGCAGATAAATTCCCCCGTTATTAATAAATTAGTTTCTCATGTATGAGATCAACCCTTTAAAATTTTAAATCTTAAAAATATGTATTTATATACTATTTTGGGAAGTTAATGGTTTTGAAATCGACTATATTCATACTCCCATGTAGATGGAGAGTTGTTATGTTGGAGATACAGAATTTGCAGTTGCAAAGTACATTAAAATGTGTTAAGTGATCATTTACAATTTAAAGAAAAAATTATATTTGATGCTCTAAGACTACCTACAAGATTTTTCAAAAATCAGTCTTTTTGGGTGCAAGAAGTCCTCAGGTTTTGCTAAAACTTACACAATAAATACTTTTATAGTTATTTACGTACCAAAGACGTCACGATGATGATAATGTCCGGAGGGTGATTGTTTCATCCCGGTGATTTTAGTCCCGAGGGATGAATGTTTTTCATTTCTCAGATTCGCCCTTTAGAATTTAAGATCTAAAAGGGATTACACACTTCTTTGGGAATTTAACGGGTTTGAAATGTGCTATATTCATATTCCCATATTCTTATTGATTTAGGTCAGTTGTAGAGGTGTTTTTGGAGGCATAGAAACGAATTTTGTTAGGAATTTTGTTTGCAAAAGAAACGGAAAAGTCATCATTTTTTTGTAATTGCAAAGAACATTATGTCAAAATGTGTTGAAATTGATCATTTCCAATTAAAGATAATTATTATATTTGATGCTTTAGGATTCCCCGCAAGAGTTTTCGAAAACAAATCTTTCTTTGAGTGCAGAAAAATTGTCAACTTTTAAAACATACATAAATAAACATACATTAATACTTTTATAGTTCTTTATGTACCAAGCAACACTCCGTTTGTTTCATTCTATTTGAATATAGTATGAACATAAAGAACCTCAGTAACAATTAATGAAGCGGAAATTGTCTGCTACCTTTGATCACCATTATCATGTCCACTCAAAGAGATGATCTGTTCAAGGAAGCCTGTCACAGTTGATACAGTACAATTCGATCTATACACTTAATTAACTAAATGATTCGCTTCAGCTTGCTTTGTTTCCCAAAGAAAATATTCTTTATTATAGACAAGTTAAGGAATAAACAACTTAACTTAATTTTCAAGACTCTAAGGCATTGTAAAATTGTACCTTTTGTACTTGTATTACTTGATTATTGCTAGGTGTCTACAGAATAAGAACTTCGGTAGATATTGGGAAATACTTTTACATATTGCGGATGTTTTTCTGTGGCTGTCAGCTATTGTAGTCAGAGACTGTCAGATTGAAGACCCCTAAAAGAAGATGTTAATGCACTTTGCAGTATGTATTAATCAAGGCAAAAATATAGAAACCCTTATCTAATTTAATACCTAACTTACTGATAAGAATCAGAACTTGCTGTTAAAACGAGTTAACATTTTATTCGACAGTATTACAACACTTTTTGTGATTATATTAATATTATTTAAGTATTTTGGAATTTAAGGGTAAATGAAAAAATATAATACTAGTTAGAGGTATTTGGTTTTTAATAAAATAAAGGAAAATGTTTATATAGAAACATTGGTCAAATGATTTTTTTTTACCAAACACCATCTAACTCTTAAAATAGTATTTCCGTTTTATTTATACATACTATTAATTTGAAAAATTTAAAAAGTCATACAGAAACTGTTTATTTTGATTTTGTAGTTATTATACCTTACATTAGCGATTCTGTATACGTATACTATATGAGAGAAGAACTTGATGTATATTATTTATAATAACATAGCAAATACGAGGGTAAATCAAATATAAACGGTAATTTTGCTATTCCGCTTAGAATGCAGTTCCGAGGTAGCTGATATTGTGTGGAGTAGATGTTTGGTTTATGAGGAGTGGGGAGCCGGCCGGGTTCGCGCACATCCTTGGCCTTGGCTTTGTCGTCAGTACAGCCATAACCGAGCAAGAGGTACATTCGTCTGTTGCGCAACGGATTATCATAAAGTTTTTAACCAATGAAGGCGTTAAACCGTCAAAAATTTTAACTCGTTTGAAGGCACAGTTTGGGGACAGTACACTGTCTCAGTATCGTGTGTATACGTGGGCGAGAGAATTTAAGGGCGGACGAGAACGTGTTGAAAACGAAAGTCATGGTCGACGCCCAAGGACAAGCCTTACAGATGACAATACCCGTACCGTTCGAGAGCTTATTGAACGTGATCGCCGGTTAACCGTGGAAGAAATTTCATCAGAAGTGGGTATCAGCTATGGAAGTGTTCAATCCAATATAACTGATCAACTTGGTTTTCGAAAAATTAGTGCTCGATGGGTTCCAAGGTTGTTGACTGGAAACCAAAAACAGGAGAAAGAAAGAATGAAGGTTGCACAGTGAAGGCCAAAACTCGGCACTCAGCTGGAAAAGTCCTTGCAACGATTTTTGTACTCTAGGGGAATTTTACTGATAGATCTTCTACACGATCAACGTACAGTGAATGCGGCTTACTACTGCCAGTTCTTACGGTCGGCAAGAGCCGCCTATCGAAACAAAAGACGAGGCATGCCCATCAGAGATGTCATTCTCCTCCATGACAACGCCAGGCCTCACACCGCGGCCTTGACAAGGAATACACTGGAAGAAATGGGCTGGGAAACCCTCAAGCACCCTCCTTATAGCCCTGACTTGTCCCCCTGTGACTATTTTTTGTTCGCGCCTATGAAGGAATCACTGGGAGGAAAACGATTTGGAAGCAATGAAGAAGTCGAAGAGCACGAGCACAATTGGCTTACAACTCGCCCTCAAACTTTCTATAACCAGGGAATACTGAAATTTCCAAATCGGTGGCAAAAGTGTGTAGATCACGCAGGAGACTATATTGAAAAATGTTAAAACAATGATTTGTGTATAACGTTATTCATTAAATGATGAAAGAAAATTACCGTTTATATTTGATTTACCCTCGTATTTAGATACATCTCGGATGACAATGAGACTACGATCAAGTTGATATCTACTTTATTTATTTTACTGATTTATGTGATATGTAATCTGTAATTTCAGATATATGTATGCACTAATAAGTCACAATGGCTGATTTCCGGTTTCGCCGAAAATGCTCATAACATGGAATTTTTAAACACCTGCAACACCTTCTGTATTTTGCACCTTTTCTTATCCACGATAAAATTGCTTCCGACTATGTTGCCAATTCTCATTTTTCCAGTATCTTTCTTATTTTCATTTTTCTTATATTTTATATTTTTTTTATTTATTTAATAAAGGAAGAAAAAGAATAACATAATTTGCATGTGTTTACATCTGCATTTTAAAGACTAAAACTTAATTATTTTTTTTATAGATACATTGAATAACTAAAAATCTACTCAAAACCACAATAGAAAAAATAGAAACGAATAGTATCTAAATTTATTATTGGTAATTTTTAGTATGAGCTTAAATATGAAATTAAGTTTAAAGTCTGAATTCAAAGTTAAAAGAACATAAAGATATTGATTCGAACTATAGGAAGTAAAATACGTATATGTAGGTGATGGAAAAGTGTAGTAATCAACCTAAGAAATACTTGTGTGTTGATTATGCGCTTTCCTACTTTTTGCTAATTTACTTGGTGGCCGTAGGTATTACAGTGATCTATTTATTTATTTTTTTTTATAATTTTGATTTAACATTTTCATTCTAGAAGTTTTATAAATTCTGATTAGTGTGCTAATAAATATATATTAAGTTGTTTTTTAAATTTTTGTGCGTTTTTTATCACAATTATATTTTTTGGTAGCATATTGTAGAATCTCGGAGCTAGATACGATGCAGCTCTAGTACTAACTGTTTTCTTGGCTTTATTAGTTTTTACCATTTCTTTGAAACTGTTCTAGTATTGTAAGAGTGTTTCACGTATTTTTTGCATTTTTGTAGTACTGTACTATGGTGTTTTTTATGAACAGATTTCTGATATTATGCATTTTGGTTTCTTGAAATAGTTCGTTTGTGGGATACAGATAAGGTTTTTTAAAAATAATTTTTAATAAGATATTTTGAGCAGTCGTTAAGGGTTTTAGTGTAGTTTTATAAACTCCTCCCCAACCCGTTATTCCATATTGCAACAATGACTGAGCCAGAGCAAAATAGATAGTTTTTAATTGAATTGTATTTAAAAAATTTGTAATTATTTTGAATAGATAAAATAATTTTCGCATTTTCCTAGTAATTTCATTAACGTGTTGATCCCATCGTAAATGTGAGTCTATTTGTATCCCAAGATATTTTGCTGATTGGTTAATTTCCAATTTACAATTTAGGCCTTCTATATTAACTGATGCAAAGTGAGGTTAGTTAACACGATTTGAAGAGAACATTACTAATTTAGTTTTTTTGTGATTTAAGGTCAATAGGGTATTGTCAATCCACCGCCCTACCTTTATCATTTCACTTGTAATCATTTTATGCACATATTCCCATGAACGTCCCACAAAATATAACACCGTGTCGTCTGCATAAGATATTATATCACAATTTATTTCAATTTTTAGAAGATCATTAAAATATATCACAAATAGAACCGCTCCAAGCACACTGCCTTGAGGTACACCGTATCTGCAAGGCAATTTTGAGCTTTTGACATCATTAATTTTAACTTGTTGTCCTCTTATTCCTATCTTTTCAAGTTTTTTTTAATAAAAGTTGGTGGTTTACCGAGTCGAATGCTTTTGCTAAATCTAAAAATACCGCTGCTGAAGGTTTACCACAATCGAAGTTGGAATAAATTTTTGACGTTAGGAATTTAATCGCGTCTTCTGTCGATTTTCCATTTTGAAAACCAAACTGGTTTTGAGAAAGAATTTTGTGTTTTTCCATAAATGAGATAAGTCTTGTTTTCATTAGTTTTTCTACAAGTTTTGAGATCGTTGTTAGTAATGAAATTGGTCTGTAATTATTTACATCATCTATTGGACCTGATTTATATATAGGAACATTATGGCATTTTTTAGCTGTTGAGGAAAAATTCCCTTTTGAAATATAAGATTACAAATGTGACATAGTGGTTTAGCAACAAACTGCTTTATTAACCTTAAATCCTCGGTGGTGATGCCACCCTCTCCAGCCGCACCACTCTTTTTAAGTAAGTTAATTTGTTGGAGTATTTCGTATTCTGTAGTTGGGAATAGGAACAGGTTATCATTAATTTAATTATCATTATAATTTAATAAAAAATATTTTAATGGTTATGTATCTAGTTTTGGAGCTAAAAATGAAGTCTTGAAGTCGTGCATGATGTTTATTATATTTACAAAACTGGCTGAGATGATTGCGAGACTTGTAATTACCTACCTTAAGTATTGTATCTAATGACAAGATGGCACGTTATACCATCTATGTAAATAAAATAACTTTTTTGTAATAAACCTGCTTAGCAAGCTTTATTATTTCAAGGAGAACTGAGCTTATTGAGCTAATTTTATTAATTGATTTTATGTTGACAAGAATGAATTAGAAAATTTCTTACTCAGTCATGATATTCTATGATAAAAAAAATTAAAAAAATGACGAAGAAAATTAGGCAAACTGGTCAGATGTAATTGAATTCGTAAATTACAAAAAGTGTAAAATAATCTAATTTTAAAAGTTATACTGTTACATGTTTTCAAATGATAAGAATTAGAACAAGTGGCAACAACGAAAACCAAACTCCCATAAGAAATACATTTGCATTGTTTCCTGCACTGGCTTCTTGAAGTATTACATATAATAGAACATTTTGTTTTGAAGAATTTATCACAAAGTCGATTGTAGATTTGTGAGCGTTTCGTGCGTAGCGTTTAGTACAAAGCCTTAAAACGTTTTCGTTTCGTACGTAAACCCTATAGACAATAAAATTCGGTAGTAATGATTTCTCGTTTTGTGTGCTCATCTAGTGTTTACCTGTTATGTTTGGATACTTTTTAAAATAAGATTTATACATTCAAATTGTTGATTTCCTCCTCAGGATTTAATATATTTGTTTACACCAAATACAAAAAACCTAAAGTATTAATAAAGTTATTAATCTAGACCAGAAAAATAAATTTTTTAAGAAATCATGTGAATTTTTAAACCAGCTTGACTGCTTGATCTAACTTAACCTAGATCTACCTTACCTAAGATTTACTGGCTTAACCTAACCTAACCTAAGTTAAAAATTGTCTCATGACTTTTTCTATTGTTACAAAATAATATAAAATGAATATAAAAAGAATTTGAAGAGGCATCAAATGCTTGATATTCAGATATGAGCAGGTAAAGATGTGCAGGTAAACAAGGCACCAAATAAGTCATAAACGCCATTATTTTTATTAAGCACAAAATGCCCGAAATAGTTCCGAAAATATTTTTTATGCTTTCAAAAATGTTATAGAGATGGGAATTTTTGTTCCCAAATCACTGTCTAACCACTTGAATTTAGCGCGAGTGTTATCAAAAACATCCTGTATAAGAAATTTCACCATAATATTCCAGCTTTAGTGAAAATTAGAAAATCAACCTTTGGCATTAACTAATTAATATGACAAAATGACCAATAATACTGACATAAACCTAGTCGGTGGTAAATCTGGCCTCTTTTTTACAGAGGCGCAGCTAGGGTTGACAAACAGGCAGGTATGATTACAAAAAAAATGCTATTTAAAATACTCTTTTGTTAAGTAGATCTATGATTATTAATAATAGTTAAAAAAAGGGCATTTTCTTCACAATAAATGTAAAATATAAATCTTACATACAATGAATAATCTAAGTATGTGAAAACAGAATACTTAGTTATAGTATTTACTTATGGAGCAATTCTTTTTTCTTTAATATTTTTGAAAGGTTGCAAACATTAGTTATTTCTATCACAAGTTCAGAAACAGCACTTTTGCGAGTATAGTCCGTTTTCTTCCAATATATCCGGTATAATCCGGTACATTTCACTCCATGAATAAAATTACAACTAATATGTTTACAACAGATCATAAATACGAGTGGGAATCAAATATAAACGAGCCTTTAGTGGCTGAGAGTGGGGAAGGGTATTTGTGTGTGATTGGGCATTTGTAGTCGTTAGGTGGGGATACCTAGAGTAGGGAAACCACATCAGCCGGCTTGTCCAGTGCTTAAGTTAGTAGCCCTTACGATGAGTGAGAGGAGTGTGCCCGTCAGTGTTGAGCAACGCATAATTATAAAGTTCCTCGTCTGTGAAAACGTGAAACCAGCCGAAATTTACCGCAGACTGCATGCCCAGTTCGGGGAAGCTACCCTTTCATGGTCAAGAGTGAAGGTTTGGTGTAACGAATTCAAGCAAGGCCGTGAGCGTGTTGCGAATCAAGCGCATCCCGTCGTCCTCGCACCAGTGTAACTAATGAAAATATTACACGTGTTCGTGAGCTTATCGAACGGGATCGACGCTTCACAGTGCTTCAAATTTCGGAAGAACTTGGTGTCAGCTATGGAAGTGTCCAATCAATCATCAGAAAGCAGTTGGGCTTCAGAAAAATCTCAGCACGTTGGGTTCCAAGGTTGCTGAATGATGATCAAAAAGCCGCACGAGTTCGCATTTCTTAATTGCTTCGAACTCGTTTTGAAGAAGAAGGGGAAGCTTTTTTGCATAAAATTGTCACCTGTGAAGAGACATGGGTGCATCATTACACCCCCGAATCAAAGTGTGCAAGCATGGAGTGGAAAAAGAAAGGCGAAGAAAACCCCGTGAAAGCCAAAACTCGATTGTCTGCGGGGAAAGTGTTGGCCACGGTTTTTTGGGACTGGGTGTCCTACTACCAGTAGGACACCCCCTACTGGTAGATTTCTTACATGGACGTCAGACCATTAACGCAATCGACTACTGCGGTCTCTTGGATCAAGTTAAGCTTCAGTATCGACACAAAAGACGAGATTGTCCCATCCGCGAGGTGTTGCTGCTCCACGACAACGCCAGGCCCCACACAGCAGCCGCAACGCAGCAGAAACTGGTGGAAATGAACTGGAAAACACTCGATCATCCACCTTACAGTCCAGACTTATCGCCATGCGATTTTCACATGTTTGGACCTCTCAAAGAAGCACTTAGAGGCAAGCGATTTGAGACCAACGATCAAGTGGAAACATTCCTGCGCAACTGGTTAGATACCCGTGCAACTTCATTCTACGAGAACGGAATGAAAAAATTACCACAACGTTGGGAAAAATGTATAATAAAAGAAGGAAATTATGTAGAAAAATAATTTGTAGAAATGTAGCTGTTTCTTGTAAAATAAATTTTGTTTATACAAAAAGCTTGTTTATATTTGATTGACCCTCGTAGTTGCACTTGTTAAAGAGCTATCAATAAGAATACCCAACGGTTACGTACTTAGACAACAAAGGTTTTTAAAGTCAGCATATTTATTGATATTTATTAAGTGTATTGTAAAATTATTAAATTGTCGGCTTCCTTGCATTATTTAAAAATTTGATGTAATGGATATAGCGGCATATATTAAAGAAGTTGCTGAAAATGTTGTTAACAATTTATATGCTAAATATTCTGTTTATACTACGGTTATGAATAAAATGAGCGTTTTAGTTCAAAAAATTCGCTGTATTGTAAACAGTTGATGAACAAAATTGGCAGTGTGACGAAGAGCGATTTCAGTTGGTAACCATAAAAGATTCCGTCGTTTTACCGACCAAGGTCGAAAAACAGTGTGTTTCTGAACGCTAGAAAGATATAGAAAAGCGGTAATACCGAAAACATTTACAACTTATTTTTTTAATAGTAAAAATTGTTAAAGATCAATTGATGTTTCTTCGGCCATAGCAGATCTGAGATAACCTTTAGTTAGCTTCAATCTACTGAATGAACGTTCAGCAGACGTTTTGGAGAAAGTCAAAAATCTTTTTGACCATTTGATATTAAAAACGGTAAAATGCCAGAGATTTTAGGTCGATAGTTATTTTCTGGAAAAGCTGAATGTCCCTCCCGCCTTCATGTCCATAAAAATAATTCAAAATTCGAGCGTGAGTCTCTACAAATTTTGATAGTAAAAACATACGTCAAGAAACTCTAAGAAATCTCTAGATTGCACCGAACATCGATACTGTGCGTTGGTCCTAAACCTTCTTCGTTGGACATTTGCCTGGGCGCATCAGCGGCCCAAGAAAACAAGCTGTCGCCTCCATCGTATGGCATTGTAAACAACTATGGTGACTGAATTGTTGTGACCGCAATCCACGTACATTGATCGATCAGTCACAGAGCTACGATATCAGCTCAACCATACTTACCTTCAAAGGATTGAAGCATCCTACTATCTCTAGGACACGTTCTTTTGGTAAGTCGGCCCTTTATTTTACTATCGGACAGTCAATCAAATTCAATTATACTATAGACTATTTCATTCATAACTTTATGAACCAATAAGAATTGCACTTTTCCTTAGATACCACGTATTCCAACGGTTATATTGCGGTAACCATGACGAATCGATTATACGAACCTTTGTATAATCGCTGTAATACAAACCTTTGTATATTCACCCGCATGAAATTCAATTCTTAAATTTCAAGATATCCATGAAAACTCCATAACAGTCAAATAATTTATTAGTAAACAACGCAATGATCCACAAACCTCATCAGGCTCTATTCACAATGTCTACAATAATTGTACGTTCAATATAAATAATAAATAAATGTTAAAGTTGTTAGTATATTTTTTATTCATGAAATAGTCTACCTGTATACAACTCGACGATCTAAAATACTCGAAACTCGACATATTGCCTAATAAAACACCACTCGCCGTTCCGTCTCATGGTGTTTCAGGCAATATGTCTCGTATAATCGACTATTTTCGATCGTCTTGTTGTATAATATATGAATATTTTCAGACCTACCACAATTTTACATAGAAACCTAGATTGAAAGATACTTTATCCGCAGTCTAATTTGTACATACCCCACTCGTTGCGTTTTGTTTCAATGCAATTCAATTCATATTAATAGCAAGAACTTACAGTCAGTCTTTTTTTAGTTTATTAGTGGTGATTATTTGGCGTATCTACATCCAGCACAGATACCAGTTTTGGGATCATATTTGTTGATGTCAGGTAATGTAACATCACTTTCTCGGTTCACTGGCAGTATTAAAACTTGAAACTGAATGCAGTCATCAACTTTGTTGCTAGCGGTACATAAGTCATCTTATTAGTGTAGTTAGAGGGAAATAATATACTCCCTGACACACAGTCTAGGTTTCGACGAGGTCACAGTTGTACTACCGCGTTGGCTAAAATCACAAATGATGTTATTGCGATAAAAAATAGCACTGTTCCAGTGGCGGATTTAGGCACAAGCGCTTGAAGCGGCCGCTTCAGGCCCCGCAAGTCAGGGGGCCCCGCCGGGGCCTCCTGCCAAGGACCGCACTGGACACGCGATAAATAACAATTATTGGCGTGGAATACACTTTCTCGCGAAAAGTGAAACAAAAACGGATTTCATTCATATCGGTTGACACATTATAGTTTTCTACGAAAAGGCAAGCATAAGTAAAATATTGTAACGAAGTATACTGTTTCACAACAGACTTGCGAGGAATGTATTATCTCTGTCGCTCCGAACACTTGCTTTCTCGCACAATCAGCATCAGCGCGGTCATCAGACTACTATGATGACTATAATTTCTTGAATTAATGGTTTCTGATAAGACGTTCGGTGAAGGGGAATTTTACAACGCTTTTCAACGGGTAAAATTCCTGAATGACTTTTGTCAATTGTTTTTGGTATAGTAAAAGTAGAAAAGTTCCATTGTAAAATAACTGATTGTAAGATAAATGTATTTATGTCCGATTGCATTATAAAGTACTGTTTATTGTATTGTATTGCGCCAGTAAACTGGCTTATTATTGTACTCGTAAAATAAAGTGGTAGTAGTAAAATAAAGTGGTAGTAGTAAAATAAAGTATATAGTAGTAAAATAAAGTATGACAACTGTATATTACATGTCAAATTTTTTTCTGTCAAGAATAGATGTCAAATTTATAAACTGATTTTTTTTTGATAATTAGCCAATTTTAGGAATCGAACATAAAGCTTTGTATGCAACTCTTACATAATCGGACCTTATAGACGCGCCCTTTTTATAGGCCTTGCTCGCTTCGCTCGCTCGGCCATAAACGAGGCTTGTCTATAAAGTCCTACATTATGTACTTGTTACATAAATAGCTATTATGTCCTATTGCATTATAAAGTACTGTTTATTGTATTGTTTTGCGGCAGTAAACTGGCTTATTATTGTACTCGTAAAATAAAGTGGTAGTTGTAAAATAAAGTGTAGTATATTCAGTTTTCCAATGGCAACTGTATATTACATGTCAAATTTTCTTCTGTCAAGAATAGATGTCAAATGTATAAACTGATTTTTTTTAATAATAAGCCAATTTTAGGAGTCGGACATAAAGCTTTGTATGCAACTCTTACATAATCGAACTTTATAGACTCGCCCTTTTTATAGGCCTCGCTCGCTTCGCTCGCTCGGCCATAAACTGAACTCATCTATAAAGTTCTACATTATGTACTTGTTACATAAATAGCTATTATTTAATATTTATTAGTGCGTATAATGTTAATTAACGAATAATAAATCAGTTATACCAAAAACCTAAAATTATACGATTAAGTACTATGCCGGCAGAAAAATTTCACTCGATTTTCTTCATTTTGTAAACGGTCTTACATCCAGTGGCAAGTTTTACTTATGTCAAATTGTTATTTTTCTTTTAATGACATATGTCATAAAGTACAATTTAATAAAATACGTAGTTTCTAAATCAAAATGATGTGTCTTGATATAAATTCTTTTTTATATTAATAATAAAATCAGCCAATATTATTTTATTTCTATTGAAATAGTTATTTTTGACGCGCCTATGATATTGTGTCATGCCATGAAAAGTCTTTGTTACTCCTCTAAAATTTAAGAAAAATCAGCCTACTTGATAAAAATCGTGCGAGATTTTCCTGCCAGAACAGTACATATGTCGCAGGAAGATAGTCAAATTCGGAAAACTAACTATCTACCTAGTCATTTACTAAGTGACGGGGCAGATAGTAAACCGAACATAAATCTATACGATTTTGTTATATGCCTAGGTATTTACTAAATTAAACTAAATTTACTAAATTAGAACAGGCAGTTAGTAAATGGCTTAATGTGCTTTCGGCAAATTAGGTAATAACATGCACATTTCTTCGTAGAACATTTTTTTAGATGAACACTTGGAAAATCTTTACCCTTGCCTAACGAATGTTCTGCAAAAAAATGTGGATGTTATTACCTCATTTGCCCACAGCACATGAAGTCATTTACTAACTGCCTGTTCTAAACAACGACATTTAGTAACCTTCATTCAATGAACCCTCTTCATGCCTAGGCATGAAGCAAAATCGTATAGATTTATTCTCGTTTTACTGTCTGTCCCGTCACTTAGTAAATGACTAGGCAGATAATTATATGCCGGATTTGACCACAGATTAAACTTTACAGATGTGAAGCTCGCCTGGTCCCGCCAATCCAAATTTATATAAGCATGCGTGAATCCACCATTGTTTTAGTAGTATTTTAATCAACCTCACTTCTCTGCTTGTTTATATTTTGCGCGTGTGTTTTTGTTGCGTTCAGATATTTTGAATTATTTTGTTAGTACTTTATATATTTTTGCATTAATATTTGATTTGACATTGATATTATGGACATAATGTTACCTTTCTGCACTTACCGATTGATTTGTACAATACAGTATCCATATAAGTATAATTTATTATAATGTTAATAAAAAGTTTTCGATTTTGGTAAATTGTTTATTTTTTTATAGTTTATTATTTTTTGTTTTATAGACCTTAATTTATGTTGATCCTTGGGGGCCCCAAAAATTTGTAGCGCTTCAGGCCCCTCAAGTGTTAAATCCGCCACTGCACTGTTCGATTTCTCAAAAATATTCGTCACATCAGTCAACTACGATTTATTATTGTCTATTTTACATTTCAGAGATCTTTATGCAGAAGCTGTTGAGTTTTTAAGTTATTTAAAAGATCCCCAACCAACTGTACAAACAATACGTCGGAATTCTTATCTTTAAAATCAGGAGTTCCTCAAGATTCGATATTAAGTCCAATACTTTGCTATTTACACTTCCAATTTTGATACACAAATTCTACACGTCAGCTCTCACTTTTACGTTGATGTTACACAGCTGTATTACACTTTTCAGTGGTCAGATGCCAAACAGGCTAGTGAAAATATAAATCAGGATCTACATTTACTATGTCATGTTATTTACTAAAATTAAATCCAGAAAAAATCTAAAGAAATTCTAATTTGCAGTTCTTATGTATACAATAAGTTAATAATGGCATTAAACTACAACTAGATGGCGTAAAAGTGAGAATTCATGGGAAAGTTAAAAGTTTAGGTGTAATTGTAGATAAGAATTTACGATTTAAGTCTTATATTAACAATATGACTAAAAAAGGTTTCTATAACCTTCGTATAATTTATCAGGGTCGGAAATTCTTAAACTCTACAATTAAAAAGATGCTATGTATCAGGTATAATCACATTTAAATTATTGCCACGTTGTTTATGGATCGTGTATAGACAAGAATCATGCGTATAGAACTCAACGATTACAGAAGCTTGCTTGCGTCTGATTTATGGAATACCCAGAACAGTGTATCAAATATCGACGCCGCTTTCATGCAGTTATACCTTATTATTAAATTTTTAGCAAAAAGAGTCCTCAATACCTATATAATAAAATTACATATCGTACAGATGTCCATCATTTGTATTTACGCTTCAAAGTGCTGCTGGCCATCCCACCCCATAGAAGTAGCATGTTTAAAAGATCTTTTTCGTATACATTACCAAATTACTTAAATCAAATGACTAATTGCTTACTACAAGACTATGACAATTGGGAAATTACAAAGGAAATTATGTTTTGATCTTATTTTAAAACAAAATGGGTAGATTACAGTTCTTGCACAAAACTACTTTTTTTCATAGAATTAGAACTTTTACTTAGGTCTTCAGAATTATTCTTCATTTATTTCTTTTACATTATATAGGTTAAGTGTTAGAGCACAACCTGCCTCTAACAGGTTCTGAACTTCTCAGCCCTCACGTTCTTTTTTTTATTGTTAATCTTATTAGTTTTTTATTATACATTCATATTTGATTTTTTTTTTGAAAAGAATAAAGGCATTAGCCTTGGTAGTGTAATGTCTAGCGTGCTGGACTTTCACCCAAGCGGCCCGAGATCGACTCCCGATGCCGGCAGATCTGGTTAGGGTTTTCTGCAGTTTTCCTTAGCTGTGACACAAATGTGGGATTTGCGCTGTTCGATCTGTAAGTCGGCTGCAGCCGCACGTAGGGCCTACGTAATAATAATAATCGCCCCCTCCCTCCCGCACAAGCTTATAGCTTCTGGAGCCTGGTTTCCAGGTAATGGGTTGTAGCAATTATTATTATTATTTCTTAATATTATTCTTATTATTATTATCATCACACATTGTAACCGAATCGTTTGCAAATTTAATATTATTTTCGTGTTCTCTGCTTTCTTCTCTGATTTAGCTTAGTTTACAAGTTCTTAATATTACATTTCTCTTTATTTTGAACTCAAACCTTACGTGTGTATCATTCTACAAAGAGGTGCCTTAATTTCTAAAAACTTTACAGACGCGTAGGGGTACTTGGCTAACTCCCTTCCCCCCTCAGTTGCATCTCGGTTATTATCGTAAAAAACTACTTATTATATATGTGTACTGTTTGCCACAAATAGTCTTTTAAAATAATAACAGAGTAACCAGTTTTAAGACCTTGGTTTGGTCAGGATTAGCGCTCAAGTCGCTTTGAAGTGGCGCTTAGGGCTGTGCGATTATCGAAATCAATAATCGAAAATCGATTGATTGATTAAATCGATTGATAGATTAATCGATTAAATCTATTAATCGATTAAATCGATTAATCAATTGATCGCATAATCGATTAAATCGATTAAGTCGATTGATCGATTAATCGAATGATCAATTCATCGATTAATCGGTTTATCAGATTAATCGATTTATAGGATTAATTGATTGATAGATTAATTGATTATTTAAAAATATAATCGAAAGTACGATTAATCACTTGTGATAATTCGTGTCTTCTATATTATATGTAGTCTAAAGCCTTTTTTGAATTAACATAAATAGTAACGTCTACTGAAATTTTACTAAAGTATATTTTTATATAAATTATATTTTTAAAAATCCACTTCAATTCGTGTGCAGTCAAGCATTGTATGTTGTGGTTGATCCCAGTCTGGTACTATGGTCATACCTTGTACTTATAATAATAATGATAACTTACATTACTTAACTTACATTAACTTACACCTTAATAACTAAATAAATGTCATCACGAGGTAGTATCAAGTTCAGAATCAGATTTATTTCTGTTTCTGCTTTTCCACTTAAGCTCATACTAATACATTTTGTTTTGCATTATACATAGTACGAATACGAGTAATACGGCATCATACATCACCAATGTTGTGCTTTAGTAGAGAAATAATTTGCGCAATTCGTGGTCGTTGTTAATGCTACTTCAACCAAAGTTTGAGAAGCAACTATGGTTGTGCGATTATGAACATCAATAATGAATATAGATTAAAAAATAAATCGATTAATCGACTGATTGGTTAATCGATTATTCGGAACTACGATTATTTTCTAAAAATAATCGATTAATCGATCAATCGATTAATCGATTATTTAAAAAAATTAATCGAAGGTCCGATTAATCGATTATTATGCACAGCCCTACTTGCGCTACAGAATATAAGTAGTTGGTATACCAAAAAGTAATAATTTCACAATTTCCCAGTATTTCACAGATTTAGAAATCCCAAAGTCTCAAATCTCTAAGGATTAAAATTTTTTAAGGATTATTTGGAAATTTAAGTTTGTCGAACTCTCCTTGGGAATATCACAAATTGGGGCCAGTTTATCATAAGCGTCTTCCATATTTCTTTTTCTCATTCTTAACTTTCAAAACCAAAAAAAAGTTTTTATCAGTTGAGAATACACTTTTACATACATAATACATACATACAGGTAGTGCAATACCATTATACAAGTGCAATGTGGGCATTGTTTTAAATCTGACCTTAAATCTTAGTGACATCATCAATAAATAACAATAAAACAGATGTAAAATTACAATGACTGCAGCACCTACACAGATAAGATGATGCATACAGGTTTATATCGTGGCCAATGCCTATCACATGGGCGCGCGATTCAGATTAGCATACAATAGGAGAACCATACCGGAATTATTTTCATACTTCCCCAAAATTCGCCTGTGCATACTATCAGAATATTTAGATTTATCTGATAATACGCCCTTTTAAATATTTATATTCTTTCAATTAAATTATAGAAACAGAATTATATAATTCAATATAGTAAAAAGAAAACGATATTGTTGTAGGAAATTCCTTAATAGTAGTAGTAAAAGAGATTTCACAAGTCGATGAAAATCAAGGACTTAAATTTATTGTATTTATTAATGTCACCATCATTCTTATCTCTGAGAAAGTGAAATTATATAACCGTATTTTCATAATACATACATCCAATAATAAATAATTGTTATTAAAATGAACATTGAAGAGGTGTCTACTAAGCAGCGGAAGATGTTGAAGATGTAAAGAACTGTATGAGTCATGGAATCCATTATACATCTACGTGTGACTGCATCTATGTTTATGCGCTTATATTTGAATACATAAATTGATTTAGACTTAGAAGGCATTTCTGTGATCAATTTAAATATCGATTTGGAATACGAATTGTTATTATTCCCAAGTTCATAGTAACTTTAAATATTCCAACACCGTAACGAGAAATCAAAATATACTTACCTCGTCCAAGACATAACAGACCCATCAAAATATCGTAAACCTTTTCCAAGTGAAATACATTTTGCGTGTCGCAACAAAATTATACATGTCAGTGGCTACATTTACACTAAAGAGAATGAAGTAATCTTTGCGAGTACTGAAAGACCAAATTCGGATGAAGGTGTGGTGTGTATGTAAATGTTGTAGTGGATCAAACGCCTCTAAGTATTATTTATTTTCTACGCTGATTTTGTTGTCATAAAGTGGGACGCCTTAAGATTAGATGTAATAAAAGTCATTTTACATTTACTTATAGAAAGTCGATGCAGTTGCACTTTATTCAAGATTTACTCTTTGCAAAAGTTGCTTGTAGAAAACGCCCATTTTTTTTAATAACTTTACAGTCAGTGAACGCAGTATATAATTTTGCAAAAATACCGCAACGAATTTTTGTCTTTGACTCTTTATGGTATGTTGGGTATTTACAGATCAAAACGATAATATTAAACTTAAAACGGTCGGTCTATTTAACTAATATAGCTGTAATGTAGGGAAACGGAAAATTATCGGCGAAAATAATGGAAAAGATACAATGTAAAAAGTACCGTTATTATTCGCTTTTTACTGTTTTAGTTAATATTAATTGCAAGGGCGTTTGTTAGAACCCAAATAACACATTTAGTTCCTTTATTACGCTTAAAGCTTTATAAATAATATATTATGGCAACTTACAGAGCTAATTGGTTGTATTGAGACTTTATTCAGTGCTAAATTGCTTATAAAACAATTTGGTGAAGCAAGATTGCTAGTAAACCGTTCTCACAGCATACATGTAAGGCTGCTTTATTAAAGGCTTACTTCATAAAAGGCTTGGTAAAATTTTTTCGCTTTAAAAGCGATTTATATTATCCTCACTTCATATTATTCTTAATGGCTGTTAAAGTCTCTGAAATGTAGTACGAATATTTTATAAATCGTTTATGCACCGAAAATTCTCTTTTGAAGCTGTGTAGCTGCAAATATTACGCTGCTATAGAACTATTTTACACCCAAGCTAATCTGTTTCATAACCTCTAAATGACTCGCTTACATAGTTTAAACAAAATTCCGTGCGTATTTCATGTGCTGTTTGTTGATAACTGTTACCCTACCATCTACCATATAGATCAATATTGGAAAAAGAGAATAATTGAAGCGGTAATTAAGAAGAACTGGAGGAATCAAATTAAAAAAAATACTTGAAAATTCAATCACTTGATTGAAAAGACCGCACAGACCACTCTTATGTAATAAACATTAAAAAGCGATAACAAATACGAAGAAGTAATAATCAACGCCAATGGTGAGGGAGTCTCCCATAACTGGGATGACAAACGGAAGCAAAACAACATTCGAGAAATAGAAGGGTCAGACTTAGCAGAGTTTCTTGACCGCAGTATTAGACTTCGTATTGAAATATAACAATGGGCAACTATGTATGGAATTAGTCGAATAGCTTTGAAGAACTGATTTTGAATCATCATCTGCCGAACAAGCTTCTATCATCAGATCTTGGATATTACTAAATACTCCAAGAAATATTTTTCTTGTCAACGTTGGCAAGAACGCTCATTACTGGCATCATGGTTTGGAATTATGTTTAAAAAAAGCTTTAGCTACTGTGACGCAACATAACATCAACATAACTTTGGTATGTTGATGGATTACCAATTTATAAATGGATGATTGTGTCCCATTTTATTCAATATTGCTGAACTGTCTCACGTTATACCTATGGCCATCGGAATTTACTATGGATATGGAAAACCTATTGCCAAGATTTTGCTAAATATTTACAGCAAGCACTACGAAGTATTCCGAATACATGAATGCATCATTTTAAGACTATTTTTTTAAATGCTATATTTCTTTAGATTCTTTATTCATTTTTTATAATTTTTAACAGAGTATCAGATTCAAGGAATTTTAGAGAGATGTCTATTATTTCAAAGTATAACAGCATGTTTCGATAGAAAAGTGTTCTTCGCATGGCAAGTTATTTTCCAGTGTTGTTTCTGCAATATAACAACTACAAAACTGTTATATTGAATCTGCTACAGACACTATATGTAAACCATAACGCGTATGAAAGAAATCTTTTACTGCGACTGTGACATTACTTTTGTATCGTGCAAATTGTTATTTAATTTTATATATCTCAGATCTCAGGGTCGAATTATTTGATGTTCAATCGTAAAATTACCTATAAAATTACTTTATTCTATAACTTCATATGAGACTCCTATTATAACCTTTCAATATGGGATTCTGTTATTGAAAGGTTAAATATTATCCACAAATATTTAAATTTTTTTACACTCATGCAGTGGTTAACAATTTTCAATAGATAAAGTTTGATTATGAATAAATACCATTGACACATACATCTGAAATGTCAAACCTGACAGTTATCAATAAAAGTATTTCTCAAGAAGGAATAAGTACGCATAGCATATATTGTTTATTAGCTCTTTATTGTTATAAACCTTTATTTTAGGATTCAAAATTGGAAAGAAATCTTACCCTTGTCAACTTACATGTAAAATTTTCTTTAGGTAAGTCTTCCTTGTATGGCCATCTAATAGTTTCTTAAAATTTTGACATATGTATTTTTTCTCCTCTCCCAACAACCACCTCCACTTTCACAACCTATAATTTCCACAATCTACACTTTCTGCGAAGAACCGTGATCACCGCCGTAGATTCAGCAGACCTCACACCACCGGACTACTGGACTGCCTCATAAACTGCTTTCATGGTTTTCTTCTTATCTAGGACCCGAATGATGACTGCCAGCTCCCCAACACCTCAGTAAGTATCTTCTAATCTCTTTCTTATGATTAAGCTACCTTAATAATTATTTTCTTTTTCAGGAATATGATGACGACTTCAAATCTTCCACACCTTGATGATTAACAAACCCAGCTCAAAGACAGTTTTTTTTTAATTTTATTTTTTTCTATCCAACACACCTACTGTCTCATAATACCCTTTAATTTTGTTTTCAGTATTTAATGCTCTTACTCTTCCTTTATTCAATAAAACACCGGTCTTTCCTTTTATATGTTGTAATTTAACAAATTTTCTTCTTGGACTTTATCAGTTTACATTTACTAGATACACATTTATTTTATTTTTCTATTATATAATCAAATTTCTTCTTTTATAAAATTGAAAAATTGATCGACTTACCTGAAAGGAAGATTAATTGGAATTTTCCGAGCTTTTCTTCCGAAAATAATTACACAATGTAGTGTCGATGATTCACACCTGACGGTACAGTTTAAAGCAAAAAAGTCACAAATGTTGTTAACTAAGACGCCCTGATATCTCACTTCGGTATTTGTATCTCTGGATCGCACTGGGTAGATAAGGGTGGGAGGGTTGTAATTATTTTCGGAAGAAAAGCTCGGAAAATTCCAATTGATCTTCCTTACAGGTAAGTCGATCAATTTTTCAATTTTCCTTCGCTTTTCTTCCTCAATAATTACACAATGTAGATGTTTAAAGAACTTTGTGCGATCCGTGGTGAAATACTTTATTTAAAATATTTTATAAAATTGAAAAATTGATCGACTTACCTGTAAGGAAGATTAATTGGAATTTTCCGAGCTTTTCTTCCGAAAATAATTACACAATGTAGTGTCGATGATTCACACCTGACGGTACAGTTTAAAGCAAAAAAGTCACAAATGTTGTTAACTAAGACGCCCTGATATCTCACTTCGGTATTTGTATCTCTGGATCGCACTGGGTAGATAAGGGTGGGAGGGTTGTAATTATTTTCGGAAGAAAAGCTCGGAAAATTCCAATTGATCTTCCTTACAGGTAAGTCGATCAATTTTTCAATTTTCCTTCGCTTTTCTTCCTCAATAATTACACAATGTAGATGTTTAAAGAACTTTGTGCGATCCGTGGTGAAATACAAAGTAATTTTAATATAACTTACTATTAAGGAAGCAACACAAAGTTGCGAGTAAGTTTTAAAATATGGAAGGTATAGAACAGGTTGGAATTTATTTTTGCAGATGTAATGTTTCTGTTTTATCTGAGTGAGTTGAGAGAATCTGAGGGGTAAAGTCCTTTTAGAAATTCCAATACATGAATTGATCGTATCTCAATTCGTGTTCCTGAAAGGAGGACCGTAGTTATTATTTTATAAGGTGCGCCACGTTAATTTAACGCTATACGAATTGTTGACTCAGTTCAATAGTGGTAGTTAAAACTTACTGCCACTTAGTAATTCCAATACTGGATGAGGATCCCAAGTTAATTAATATTTGGGTTGAGGTGGCTAATGTTGTGTACACCAATATACCTTCAAAAACTCTATTTACTATATTTTTGTCTGTTAATAAGGGATCCTGGTTGGTATTGTCGGGATTTCTACTTTTAGGTAGATTCGGACGGAGCTCTGTTGGGGTTCACCAAGCCTTAATATGGTACCGCGGAGTGGCTAAATTTTGGGATATCCTAGGTAGTTCCAATTTCCGAGTCTTAGCCACTCTTGAGGTTGAACTCGTTGGGGCAGTGAAAATCCGCATGCTGAACTAGGGGTGATGGAATTCCCTCGGACACGGACTCGACGGGTGAGCACGTAAATAGCTCCGGCACTAACCTGGAGAGCTTGTAAAGGGTGAATAGGCAACCTCGCTCCCACCAGTGAACTACTGGTAGCTCTTACAAAGTAACGGATGCGCTAATTGAGCGTAAAACATTCATAGTCATAAACTAACAAAGGTGAGCCACGTTAAATAAACTTTAGATGTGTCGATGGAAGAGGTTTATTAAATTTAACGACGATCTGCAATTATTAAGAGTGGAGTATAAGAGGTTTTTATTTATTTGTTCTCGAAGGAACCCTAAGACACATTCGAGATTAAATTTAATGTTTTATCAATAAGAAGTCTATTAAATAGAGGCTATCATGGCTGTAAAGGCCAATTGGGGACCAGTAAGATATTTTAGCTTTTTGTTCATGATTTTGTGTAATACTTTAGATATTAAACATCAAGACGGAAAAGCATAAAAAAGGGAACTTCACTTTATTGTAAACGCGTCTAATTGACTAGAATCGTTATCGGGGCCCAAAGAAACATAATTTTTACACTTCGAATCTAATATAGAATCGAATAGATGAAGCTGGTTTTCCAAATCTTTTGCAAATATCTCCAAAAATCTTATGGTCTAATCCATATTTTGTTTCTATTTGACAATACTTAGGTCAGTCAGTCAAGTAGCTTAAGTCAGCGTAAAAATGTTCCTTTAGAAGAGATGTAACTATAACGCGAAAACATTAATTTTCCGTTCTCACACCAATCTCATAACATACTGACGATACAATTTAATCTTGGATATTAGAAACTTCCTTTTTGTTAATACAACTTAATAGTAAGTTAACACTGCAACTAACCCCACAGGGCAGAGCCTTATTAGATCTGTACTTCGAGAAAGGTATCCTAGATCAGACAGCCAGAATGAGAACCAAGGAAAATACGCGTCTTTAGTTTTAGATTTTTATTGGAATCTTTAATTTGTACTTATAATTGTCACATGTTATAATAATTATAATTATTTGCATAATTATTATTTTATATTGACTATAATGAATACAATATAATTAATTGTTCTAATGTAAGTTTTTTAAGTAAACACCGTTGTATTTTATTTGTCTTGCCTTCATTTTTGAACAATAACAGTTTTTTATTGAATTTGTTTCTTTTCAAATTTTTTTGTGTAAGTATGATATTGGTGACTTGAACTCACTATTATTGCTAGTTAGCCAGATTTGCTCTTCAGAATTACTAGATTTCCATCAGTTATTAAAAATATTTTCAGCTATCTCTGTGAGAAAAACTTATATAGCAGATGAAGGTAATACACATTGAAATGTAGTAGAGGTGTAAAAATTGAAAACATTCACATTTTCAATGTGCATTTTCCTCCCATCCCATTACAGGGTTTCTCCTAGAATTAGCTTAAAATAGGATTTTCAGCGAGTGGGGGAAATTTGGAGATTATGAATAGAAAATTAGGCAAACTACCAAAAATAGTGATTTGAAATCACCAATGTCCTGATAGAAACAACCAGAAAATATAGTAATGTGAACTTGAATCATTGGGTAAAATCAACTAAACGGAATGGTATTTTAGTTATATGCAATGGTCATGAATGCTATCATATGTAGCTGATTCCACCTTTGAAAGATGCTGACTTAACTTGACGTATAGGTATTTTTACTATCCAATATTATTGCATCAGCCAGAAAATCTAATGCAACTACATCGTGAGTTGCTTTTCCTAGTCTACTAGGTTGATTTAACTATATGAGATTCATTTCTAACTGTCTCATTTCGTATATCGAACTAATCTATTAAGACTGTTTCAACTATATGCAAGGCTGAAACAACCTAAAACGGTATGGTAAATTTAACTATTTACCGGTTGCTTCTACCATATGGGAGTGTGATTGATTTAACCTTATTGGGTAAATTTAACCAAACATATTTTACTAGAATAATATAGTTCATGTTACCCACAAGTATTGTTGTCACTTTTTGTACCATATTTTCGGGTTACTGCAACTCATTTTTGGTTAATTTAACCTGAACATTTTTTTCAGTGTAATATAGAGCTCTTTCATGAATCAGATTTTGTACCGAATTTTTTAAATCCGTCAGGTTTTTAAAACCAGGCGGCTCTCTTTCTCCATAAGGATTTTCGTACCTGACAAGCTTTTCGAGTAGTGGCAACAGTTGCCTCTGTCTGAAAAATTAAAAAGAGATTTAAAAGTTGACGCTCAATAGGGTGAAGGTCAATATTGATAACACAGCCAAAAACTTTAAGACGGCTAAATTTTTCCAAGAAGCCTATTCATCAATTCTTTTGGCATTTCTTCTGTTTGCTGCATATTTTATTTGTTTACTTTTGAATATCTGGAATTTCTAGTGTATTACATTTGGACAATTAACATTTCCCAAGACTTTGACAGGTATTTAACGCACCGTTTTAATCTTTAAGAATGAAAGTTTTAAATAAATGACTCTGTAAATGATGATCCAAAAAGAAAAGCTATTAAGCCTTATAAGAGGATTATGAAATAACTTCTTGTAATTTCAATTTGTTTTTATGTCTATCGTTCTATACTCCTTTGTTATTTTTTGGAATTCACCACACTTAATGGGGATTACGCAGGCACATTTATTATAAACGTTTATTGTATACTTTTGGATTTTGAACTTTCTAAAAAATAAAATACAGGGAGGGTAACATCTGGAAACCAGTTTAAATAAATTTTGTCAATGAAAGTAGCTTTTAACTTTCGTTAAAGTCTTCATCATTCTTATCGATCCAGGTAGTTTGATTTTGGCGAAAGAGTATGTGCTCTTGACTCGATTAACATAGATACTAATGGGCTTATTATCTGGGTTTAATTTCGAAGATCTATATCGTCAATTACTTACTTACTCTAAATCATATCAAGTATTTTTTATCATAAAGTGAGTCTGGGAGACTCTTAAAGTAAAACGATCAATACAACTTAACTCCCAGAGTTCCCAAGACTTTTTCATTTATAATTTCTCTATTGGCAACCACCAACAACATAAAACGAAATATTTATTCACTTTAAAACTTTAGATACCTACATTTATTTTATGTACATGCGAACACTGTGGTCTTACAAATATATTTTTTCCATTTGTTCTATGTAATTTGTTACAATTTCTTTTTTTAGCTGATGTTTATTTAATTATACTGTTGGTACATATACACAAGTAAGAATTTTGTAACGTACTAACGAATGAACTTTCGGTTCAGTGTTTAGAAGAGAAATCTGGATTTATTGCTGAGTACAGTATAAACGCAACAGATTCAGACGCAGGGCAGCACAGCACAGAAAAAAAGACTGCGTGGCGGTTTACCGGTTTTTTGGGCAGAGTGAGCGCACATTGCCAAACTGTTCTGTATCTGCTGTGTTGCAAGTGTTTGATTTCTTATTGAAGAAAATAATGGCAGGCGAATCGTCCAAAGATTCGTAAACAGATATTACATCTTTACGGATATCTGATGTTTTAGCAGCTTATCGGAAAACCAAATTTTAGGATATGAAATAAATTAAAATGCTACCTTTGTAAAAAGAAATAGGCTGCAATGGCGCCACGATGCCTAACGACGCAACAATTGTAAATATCACGATGGGTTGTGTGATTGCTCATTTGAAAACCATTTACTTTATACGTATTGTGCTTTACTTTATCTGAATTCTTATGATTTAAACCTATCTCTTGCGGACTTGCATGATTGAATTGTGCAAACATTCGTAATAGCATAATTTTAGAGACAGTTCAGAGATGTTCAAGCGGAGTTCCAAAATAGACTTGAAAGTTCAAAAAGCACATATGGAACCTTTACTTAAATAAATTTATGTTTATTTGATTCTGAATGTATTTAATTTTATCTTGCAAAAGCTTATCAAATAAAGAATGAACAAGGCTTTCAAATGATTCACCAATTCATCCAGCTAAGTTGGGGAAGGAATTATTTCAGGAAAGCAGCAAAATTCTGGACACTATTATTGAAAATAAATCGACAATTTACATAGCACAAAACATTATGTGGATTTTGCATGTTTAGATCCGAGAAGTTTTTGTAACACAAAAAAGCATGTACTTGAGACAAGTCTGAATTTTAGAGCAATACAAAACTAGAGAGGAAATTGACTATGATTTAGACTCTGCTATTCGACATGCAAAAATTGTGTAACATGCTGTTATAAAATTCTGCTCAACTTAGTAAGGACTGTTGAACTTATAAATTTCAACTTAGTAAGGAATGTCTGTAGTCTAGAGCCAATTAAATATTTTTCGCGATTACAGCGCCATCTGTCACAAACTTAAAAAAAGTTTCAAACAAAAATTCATATTTTTTAGCGCAGAATCCAAATCTGCATAAAAAACTGGGGGTTGTTATTAAAGATGACGGAGTCCCACTCCCAGGGGGGTGGGAGGGACTTACATTTGCTACCATTCAATAGAGCTTCAAAAAAATTTCGCACGTATTTTTCTTTTCTCAATCCATTTCGTATTTCGAGATATTTGTGGGGTATGGGTGGTCTGAAATACCCAGTATAAGTTATACTTACGAAGAAATGGAAATTGCTTTAAAAATAATACGTTTTATTTGTATGTGCGGTATAATTCGTACTAGTACGATATAAATCCGAAGTAGAGGCGTAGCTATGCCTCTTCCGCTTTAAAAATGCAGAGTTGCATTTCAATTATTTATAATTTTTAATTTATTTTTCCCCAATCGCACGAATATGAAACTATAATATCAAATTATTTTGTATAAAAAGTTTACCATTTAGGAACTGTTATTGGTTAGCGTAGCAACTGTACAAAAAGTCATCATTTTTTTTTACTAGAACAAAAAGTAGTTGGAGGTTATGTATGACATATCTTCCGCGGTGCTCTAAACCATTTTCTTTTATACCATTAATGCGAAATAAGTTGACTTTTCAATTAAATAATAATCATTTATCTTTCTTTGATAATATTAAAATATTAAATTAATTTCATAAGACAAAAAACAAAAAAATCGACGTTTCCATTAAAAACTTAAGCTCGGAACGTCGACACACACAAAACAAAAACCATTCCTAACCTCTTTTTATATAACGCTAAATTTCTCAAAAGTTCTTCGAATTATCGATGAACCGGCTCTCATAAGATTGCCAGACTCCGCTAACGCGTCGTCCGACAGTTTTCTTATTTGCCCCAAAATCATGCATTTTTTTGTATTACCTAATAAAACAAATAACTCCGGAGTAATTCATAATTTCAGGAGAAAACTCGACTTAACTCCGTTAAGCGGTATAAATCTACTATAACCACCCTGCCGACCAGTAATATTTAAACGGAGTAATAATGCTAATGCTCGAAGATCCTCCACTAGCATAAACTAAATAAAGCAAAGGCTAGACCCGATATAAATCCTTCTTTATTTTACTAGCGCGTTCCTTATCCTTATTAAGTTATTTTACAATACCTGTAAAGTACTATCCCTGGACACATTATTACGGGCACCCACATTATGGATACTAGTAGTAACAAATACTAGAATAAATTAATTTCAACAAAAACTTTGTTTCCGAACACTTACTTCGCTATCTGTTTATGAAGTGAGCCTATTTTAAACAGCTAAGCAAAGAAAGACTATTGAATTTAATGTCATGTTAAAACTGGGGCCAGATTTGAGTTATAGAGGCCCCAGGACTAAAGTTTGGTGGGGGCCCTTTATCTATTACTATACAGGGTGTCTCAAAATAAACTAGCAATAACACAGAGGGTTGAAGAGCGTCAGAGATTGAATGTAAAACTGAAGAAAATTAATTAAGTAATTATTCAAGCTATAAACAATCTACTAACATCGCAGATTAGAACTCGTAATGTAATTAGCTTATAAATCTGAATGGTTTTCCAACTAACTTTTACTTTTGGTAAAGTAAATTCAAAGGCGTCCACATTAATAAAAATTAAGATTTTTTTAGGAAACCTTATTAGGAAACCAAACGTTCTCTTTAAAAATCAGATATTTACAAAGCTGTTATAAAATCATTAATTTATGTTAATATAAACAAACTGCAACATAAGTAAAAAAGGCATGTGTTTTATTTACGAATGCGTTTCAAGATCAACAGTCATCTTCGCCAAGTCATTCTTAGTATTCTGCGGCAGAGACAAATTCGTGCTTTATTGACAAATTGTTTCAAGTTCAACAAACTACAATCCTTGGCATTATGCGACATAGGAAAATGTCTAGCAGAGTGCAGGACTCAACTGAAGACTTTTAAAAACTTATAACTTATAAAAAAAAAGTTATAACTAAGAAAAGTTTTCTCTACACATCAACAACTATTTTGTACGCAAGTATGGTTCATTATTTTTAAGACTGTTTATATGATTTATATAGTTTATATAATAATGTTTATATAATTATGTATTATAGTATTTTATTGTTAGTATGGGTTTTGTTAAAAAAATTTTTAACGTATAAAATACGTTTGGAAGTTATTTTACTTAATTGCTGAATGCATTGATTTGAACAATATATATTCTATATATGTATGTCTAAAAATCTTAGACTAAATGTCGTTACTGATACACAGCGCAGCGTAGCAAAAAGTTTAAACTTATTATTTCAAATCAATAAGACTTAAATTATAATAATTGCATGAAATTGATAAAATATTTAGTGTTCAATAAGGTTTGATGATTTTATTTATTAGACTGTAAATATTCGGTCTTTTTCTCCGACAATATTATTTTTAAATATAAAGAAATAAAACAAAAACAAATTTCTAAATTTAGAAAAATTCTAATGTTTTTCATTTGGTGTTGGCGCTCGATTGGTGATGGAGGGGTACGCAATTTGTTGTAACGCGAAATCTTCTTTTTGTAAATAATATCTTAATTTATATTAAAATATATCAGTTTGCGTGATTGTAATAAACTTACCAATAATTACAAAATAACCTGTAAAACTAACACCAACACTTTTTCATTTTTATTCAGTGCTGAAGACAGTATACAAGATATTATGAAATTCGGCATTTACTGTTTAAATTCTTCTTTTTGTAACTCGGTTTATATTGGACAAACACTTAGACATTTCGACATAAGATACAAAGAACACGTACGCTCTTCTAGAAATAAACACCCAGAAAAATCTAATTATGCCAAGCACCTGCTGGAACAGAACCACCTAATGACACCTCAAAATAACATCAAATTTTCGAAATATACAAACATAAACGCACAGTACCTTTAATGAATGAACAAACTGAGCTTAGTAATTCTCCTTTATTAGAAGTGTCAGATATTTAAATACACAAAAATATAAATTTAAAACACAAAGGTTTTAATAATGTGAGTATTCATAGTTATAAAATAATAAAAATTTGAAAAATATAATTTTTTCAATTAATGGACGACTATGCTCACAACATTTCAAAATGATATGCATGTAAATCACAGACAGCACCCTAAGACAGACTGCTTCAAGCTATTGGCTCTCATCAGTTAGGGGTAGCTGCCCGTGATTCCCATACACATCATTCGAGCTTATATACCAGCTCGGAAATAACATTAACACCAACAAATAATAGTGGTGCCTCCTGTAGGAATCAGACCGCACTATGCGGTTTTCTTCTGATTATCCATTACAGGATATACAAAATATACACTAACAATAAAAATCCGGTCAAATCGAATGATGTGTATGGGAATCACGGGCAGCTACCCCTAACTGATGAGAGCCAATAGCTCGAAACAGTCTGTCTTAGGGTGCTGTCTGTGATTTACATACATATCATTTTGAAATGTTGTGAGCATAGTCGTCCATTAATTGAAAAAGTTAAATTTTTCAAATTTTGATTATTTTATAACTATGAATATTCACATTATTAAAACCATTGTGTTTTAAATTTATATTTTTGTGTATCTAATTATACAGTCGGACGCTTTGATCGGATTTTTATTGTTAGTGTATATTTTGTATATCCTGTAATGGATAATCAGAAGAAAACCGCATAGTGCGGTCTGATTCCTACAGGAGGCACCACTATTATTTGTTGGTGTTAATGTTATTTCCGAGCTGGTATATAAGCTCGAATGATGTGTATGGGAATCACGGGCAGCTACCCCTAACTGATGAGAGCCAATAGCTCGATACAGTCTGTCTTAGGGTGCTGTCTGTAATTTACATACATTTTGAAATGTTGTGAGCATAGTCGTCCATTAATTAAGAAAGTTAAATTTTTCAAATTTTTATTATTTTATAGTTAGATATTTAATTTTTGTATGTATTGTATCTAGTTGCCTATTTTGTGTATTTAACCTTAGCAACGGGTTTGTTTATCAATCTTATATACCCTTGATAACGACAAACAATTGCCAAGTTAAGAATTTATTAAAAACTTGTGATTTTTATTGTATTTTATGATTATGGAGTTCCACAAAGTAAGGCTAAAGACAATAAACTCTGAAAATTAAATATGAATCGAATGTTATAAATAGAAATACTAACACTTATTAATGGATTTAATGTGCTCATCCCAAGATATTTACGAATCATAAAAATACAAAAACAACAAGGACTAACAAACTTTTATTAAATAGAAGGCGTGAGAAAAGAAACTGACATTGAACAATCCTAGGTGTTGTTAATGTATATAAAGTTAAATTTAGGCAAATTTATGACACCATCGAAGTGATTGATCATTAAATAATTGTCCATGCAGAGGAAGTAGTAACACCAATTCCAACACCAACAAATTACAAATATAGAAGAAACCTCGATTACATTGCCTATACACCTACGCCTAACAAAACTGCAAAGTGCAACTGTAAGTGGTAATAAATAGTAAATAATATATAAACAAAAAATACAATTAACCACAGTCGAATGTAAGTAAAAAACCACGAGAAAGAGAAGATGAGCAGCATCTAGTACGTGGTGTTAAGTGAACTTTTTGACCTCGAGTATGGTGCATAGATTATTAATGATCTGAGCACTCATTGTTGGTAGTTAGCCAACACTGAATGTAATTTGTTAAAATGGTTATGTAGTGTCTTTATATGTGCAACAATAAACTTGCACGGCTCTCTGAAATTGTCGCTGTCTTAATTGTCTTATTTAGTACAGTTCCAAATATGGTCTCCCCGTACTCGTTTTGTGACATTTTCATGAACTAAATGACTTTTTTGAGCAAAACTACGTCGCATGAACAAATTATGCAAGTCTTTGTTATAAGTCAAATGTGGGCAGAAAGAAAATTTAAAAACAATAAATAAATAACCCAACGGTGAAAAATAAATTTAGTTATACCAAAAGTATATTTGCAGACGCTTTCTATAAATTACTTGCAACCGTTCAAAATATGAGAATCACCCACAAAGTGTTATAAATGTAAAGTTAAAACCCTAAATTAATTATAAAAATTATTTGTGGCTAAGACACACCCCCAAACACCATAAGACTTATATGAGGATCTTAACCCACACCAATTGTGTTTCTCATTCATAGTGTATAGCTTAGAAGAAGGTGGGCCAGAATTTATGAATATTAACTGACCTAATTCGTAGAAGATCATTAGTTCGTCAAAATGTTATTAAACATTAAACCTATGCACTGTCATTTCATAAAATAAACATAAATAAATTGAGAGGAATGCCAATGAAATATTAATTGCATACGCAGTGAATCATCTCATTTACGTATTGTAGACGTAGGTAAATTAATTGAAACTTGTAGGCAGGTGGAAGTTTATAAATAACTTGTTCTAATCCACTGCACTAACAAAATTTAAATAATAAATTAAGCATACTGACTAGAAGTACTCTTTTGAAATACAATTGAATGTTATTTATTAATCGACAACACATTGTTTAAACAACATTAAAAATGCATAACTCTTACCAGAAAAATGGACCGATATTTTCAAGTCATCTTAATAAATGATTGCACATTATGCAAAATGAAAAAGTTCTGTACTTTATGAAACAATGGACGTATAGATCTTTTGTATTTAATTGCTGTAAAAATGGATAATAGTACAGTTAAGGGACAAGAGCAGATTTGTCTTTTAGAACATATAGTCCCTATTATTATTATTATTAATTGTAGAAAGGAATAGAATTGTTAATACATTATTTGAAGATTCTGTTGTGAGATGCGATAATATATCAATTTCCAATTATTATTACATTAATTATGTTTACGATGTCAACCAATGAACAATTTTGATTTATGTTCGAATCTAGCATTTATTGCACTTTAATTACTAGCTAATAAATAATTAAATGACAACTTTAAATAGCTTTATGTATAATTATTGATTTATAGCACTAACATGAGATTAATTAACATAATGTAGTGCATATAACATTAATATCTAAACAATTTTGTTTGTATACTTTTTATCTTTTGTAAAATCGCCACGAGCATTAATTTGCAACCAACAGATATACCTGTGTATCCTGTAGTACTTGCATTTTCCTTTTTTACTTCACCATCATTAATTTTTATTCAAAAGTTGTAGTTAATACTTTATATACTTATACATAGGAGAAATACTATCAGCAATTACTAACGATACTATAATTTAACGGTGTCTCCTAACCACACATTGTATTTGACTAATTGCCAATACGTATTTCGGTAAGAATCTTACCTTTTTCTCGGCATAAAACCGTCGAATTTTAAAAGTTTTTAATAACCCTCTCCATCTGTGGGTGAATCTAAAGAGCGATCACAACCATGCAAAAGAAATTAACACAAACATGCAGCTAAGGATATAGATATATTTTTAAACATAAAGGAAAGAGAAAGAAAATTTTGTTGGTTTCAAAATCTTTCTCTTATACATAAAAATACTTTTATATAACCTTTACTGTGTTCCTAACCAGCAAAGTTTATTACGTTTTCAATTGTTTTTGTTTCCGGGTTTTTATTATATTCCGTCCTGCAGCGTTAATAGCACCGAACTGTCTATATTTCCCCGACTCTTTCTAAGCGTCAAGTGCTTTGGCTGAATGAATACTTTTCAATAATTTCAATTGCTCAATTTTAATCGAGTGCGTTGTGTCATATATAGTATATGTTTGGCGACACTTTTTTTCTATGCGATTGTATTTAAAATCCGATATATGTTCTTTGAACTAGTCAAAATTGATCTGTTTGTCTTCCCAACGTAACTCTTATTAGTTACAATCATTGCATTCAATTTGGTATAATCCTGATTTCAATTTTTTTATCAGTTTTATCTTTTGGATTGCCTAGCACGTTTTTTTAAATAATAATTATTCGAAGTATAAGATATTTTCACGTCCTCGTTTTTAAATACGCGTTTCAAACCTTCAGTTGTTATGTGAAAAGGTAGTATAATAAACGTACTCGCGCTTCGAATGCTATGTTTGTATTTGAATTTCTGTAATAATTTCTCGATGTTTTTAGAAAAGTAACCATTATGCAAATCTAAATTTTTTATAAAACTTATTTCTTTATTAAACTGATTTTGTTTAATGGGAATATAACTAATCTGTTCAACAAAAAATTAAATGCCGCCATGTTATGTTGTCTACAATGATATGATTCCGCTACAATGTACCTTTTAGTGCTGGTTTTCTTTCTATTAACAGCGATTTCTAGTCTATTGCTATTGTTTCTAACTACTAGACTGACAAGAAAGGGCAGCTACTTGTCCACTTCTTTTTCTACCGTGAATTTAATGGTGTTGCATTTTGAATTTAATTTTTTCATAAACTCATCAATATAACACATATTTGTATTAAACACCGCGAAAATATCATCTACGTACCTTAGCCAAACTCTCGGAAAATATTCAAATTCTTCTTTTATCAATGTTTCAAAATTGCTCTTAAACAAATTAGCCATAAAGTGATAGAGCGTTTCCCATCGCAGTTCCTTCACGTTGTTCAAAATATTTCCCATTTATTTGAAATTTTTTTCAAAGGGGAAATAATATTGTGGTAATCGGCTAAAGGTTGATACGAAAGACAACCTAGAACTCATAACGGCGATGAAAAGGTTTTTGAGAAAAACTGAAATCAGATTGAATATGTATAATGAAAAAAAAAGAAATCATGAAAAATAAAAGCAAATTGAGAAAACCAAAATGTTCATTAATCACGACCCTACGGCAAGAGAAAAGGAAATAGAGACTATAAGAAAAAAAGCAATATAAAAAAACCAGGTGGGAAATGAGGTTAAAAAAGGATACAAGAAGATTACAATAAATGGAACACTTTGGAAATGGAATGATGACGAAGGATCACCCAGTCAAAAAACTAACGAAATATTGAAACGGTCAGATTATGTTGACAACAAACGCAATGAGCAAGAGAAGGATAGGAATAAGAAAATAGATAAAGAAAGAAAACAAAATGGAAACATAGAACATAACAAAGAAAAGAAGAAGAATTAATCAATGAAATGCAAAAGAAAAACAGAATATTTAGAAAGGAAATGGAATAAAAAAAGTGACAAATAATTTTTTGGATATGGTCAGGGGTTGAAATGAACGAGCATGCAAGAGCTGGTGTTGCCTAAATAGTGAAAGAAGTTGAAAGTAAATACATAAAAAGGGAAAAGTTTGTTAACGAAACAATTCTCATAGTAAACATAAAAGTAAAAAGAGAAAAGGAAGAATATTTGATTGTGATAGCTTACAACTCAAACGAGGATGCGAAAAAAGAAGAAAAAGATAAATTCTTCCAAACATTACAAGAAATAGATGATAGTAATTGTCGTGTAATACTGATAGGAGTCTTAATGAAAGAGTAGGTAACGAGAACAAAGGAATTGAATGAAGCTTAGGAAAACAGGAACAAAAAAACGAAAAATGTTGATGATGAAAGGATATTAAACTTCTGCGTTGATAATGAATTAGTATTGGCAATCACACATTTTCAGCATAAAGAAATTCACAAAATAACAAGAGAAGTAAAAAGTAGAAATGGGAGATCAGTAATAGACTACTTTCTAGTAAGTAAAAATATCTGGAGAAAGATCAAAGATGTAACAGTCAAAAGAGGAGCAGAAATCGGAAGCGACCACTACTTATTGGTGATGAAATGGGAAACAAAAACAAAAGAAAAAGAAAAATTGAGAATAGAAAGATCAATGTCATAAACTAAGAGAGACACAGTTTCAAAATAGATACCAAAAGCTTTTGGAAGAAAAAATGAAAAACATAGATACGTAAGGAACAATAGAACACATTTGGTCGAACTGCAAAGAAAACATAACAGCAGCAGAAGAAATATGCGGAGCCACAAGAATTATAAACACTCAAAGCCATTAAAAAAATTAAGACGGAACAGTCCCCATGGTACAACCAAATAACGGCTGACATGATAAAGGCAGGGAAAGACCAAATAATAGAAATCTTAAAAAAGATCATGAATATGACATTAAGCACAGGAAATCACCAGAAGACTGGCATATGGAAATAGTAAACCCAATAGGGGGCTTTTAGGACTCACAATATGGATTCAGAAAGAACAGAGAAGTGACAGACGCAAATTTGATGGTACAGCAAATAATTGAAAACGCAATTAGGGAAGACGGTAGAGAAAGTCTTTGATAGTGTAAGTAGAACAAACATATGGAGAATAATGGAAGCAAAATACCTGAATAACAAAATAATAGAAGGATTAAAAGCACTATATAGGTAGACTAAGAACTAACTATGTCAGATTCAAACACGAGAAGACACGAATGTTTGAAACTACAAAAGGAGTAAGGCAAGTATACACATACAAGTTATTTTTTGATAACTTTTTATAGTGGTTATAAATGAAGCTATCAAAAACACGAAAACCAAATAAACCGATATAAGATATGATATTGAAAGCTAAAATTTCAGAATGGTCATCATTGCATAAGATGAAACGACAATGAACAGTAACTTGAATATTTATAAAGACAGTTTAAAGTCAGTCAACATGAAGATTAACAAACAAAAAACGAAAACGATGATTGCAAGTAGGCAAGAGAACATGCATTAAATAAACAACAGTTTGGAAGAAACAACATTAGAACAAGTCAATTAGTTTAAATACATAGGGATAACATGGGGGCAGCAGCAGGATTCTTCAGCGCAATAGAGAACACCTTTCTAGCAAAAAAGACATATCAAACGAAGTAACTAAAAGCAGAAATTTTTAACAAAGTAGCAACTCCAGCTCTCATTTAGCTTTCCAAGACATGAGAATCAGAGAAGCAAAATACAAAGCTCAGAAATGAGAATTCTTTATAAAAATAGAAGAAAAAATTAGAAAAGACAAAATAACGATACATAAAATACAAGATACACTAGAGGAAGTAAAACTGAGATGGTTCAAAGAAAGTGTTCGAAGCAAAACCATACAAAAAGAAAGGAAAAGTGCAGTAATCGCTTAATTTCAAAGTATTTGATACACTACAAATTATTTCTAATGAGATTTGTCTAATCCATCCTCCCCAATTCTACTGAATTCCTACTGGAAATCCTTGAAATTGCTTAGAATTCAAGATACAAAATAGTATCGATCCTAGAAGACCTCTACCGGACCTCCTATTAGCACCACTAGCCGGTCAGGAAGTCTTAGTTATAGTTTTAAACAAATAATACGAAACTATATCCTGAATAATAGGTAACTGTGCCCGGCAAACGTCTGCTTTTGTAACAGCCGCCGTTCAACTCAGCATAAAATATATAAATAAGTTTAAGAGTTAATAAATAACTATTTCTACATACAGTAGAAACTGCCTAAAGTGACCACCTTTGGGACTGACCCAAAATGGTCAATTTAAGCAGGTGGTCACTTTGTAAAAGTGGGAACTCTTTATACACTACAATTTGCCCAAAATAGCCAAGACTCGTCAGCATTAAAAATATCCTCTGTTATAAAGCTCTTTGCAAACTCTGTAAAACGAATAAGAAAATAACTTACTGTTGCGGGATCAATTTCATTTGCATCGCCAACTAAACTTTTCTGGGAAATTAATGATTCGAGCCAACCCGACGATGCTTTAAATTAGGCAAATATGACTGCTGAGCAAATTTTAATGCTACTTCTTGTAACATTGGTCCAGAAAGTCTTGCATTTACACTGCGCATTTTTTAAAAACAATTTAAAGTTAATCGATTTCTTTCACTGTGGTTTTCTAAAAACTCTAACACCTTTTGTTTTTCTTGCAAATTTAGTTCTTTGTAAACTTTTTTTGAAGACATCTTGATCGCACTAATTAACACAATGGTTTCAATCAACAGATGAAACAAGACTGATTTTATAAAACAATTTTAAAACTATCCAAGGGTTACTAATGTGAAAGTTTGCAGGTAATGAATTTCTCAGAAGCAAAAATAAAATCTTAAAACTTCACTATTAAGGGATTATGATGCATTGTTAGAAATTCTTTGAATGCAATTTACATGTACATACCTACTTAAACTTCTAGAAGATTAGTTATAACTGTTTTAAGTAATCCCTTGGCTAATGGTCACATTACACAAACATTTTTCAACAAATATTTGACGTAAATGTGGTCAATGGTCACAAAAGAGAAGTGGTCAGTTTATACAGTATAAATTACATTAAAGTAGTGGGATTTTTGTAGGGACTAAAAAAGTGGCCAATATGACCAGAGGGTCAGTTTAAACAGGTGGTTAGATTTACAAGTTCTACTGTATTAACATGAAAAAAAATTAATCAATAAATCAAATCAATAATAAATAGGCAAGTTCGTACACGATCATTAATAACAGTAAATTATAAACAATTATCGAATAATTTATAATTTACCAAAAATGAACCTTATGTATCTTACTTAAAAAACAGTACATTTAGTAAGTAGTACTTGAAGACTTTTTTGAAAACGAGTTCAATGCAGAAAAAATTAAATGGTGCAACAATGTAAATATTTGTAAAAATATAGTATTTGCGGGAATTCTTACGAATAGATATAATACCCGGCTCAATCTTTTAAAGAACAGCTTAACAATATATACGCTAATGAAATTCTGACTAATAACTTTATAAAATAGTTTCTTGAATAGTTTAACAAAAACGAATATCTAAAATTTTAAATAATTTTATAAGAATGCAAAAAGACTTTACTAACATTTTTATCTATGATATTTATGCCATCTATGGCTTGGTTTTTTTTTTATTTCACACCTACACTACTGGGGAACCAACAGCTAAGGTCATCTGTCCCCCATCTAACATGCAACACGAATACACACATCCATAGTTGAGGTGGCGGAATTTTCCAATTAGAAAAATCCCGTCGCCCCAAGTGGGATTCGAACCCACGACCCTTGGAACACGAGTGATGCACTGACACCACTCGTCTACCACCGGCACCTGGTTTGGCTTTAATGTCGACAAAGCAACGAATAATATATTCAATATTCAAATAAAAATGGAAAGTAAGTAAATGTTGTTTGCTCTATAAGTTTGCATAGGTGGGTTTATTAAACACTTTTCCTCGCTGGGGAGACAAAATGGATACTTTTCCTCCTTATGGAGACCCCCAAGTAGCTGCTTCCTTTCCCTAGGGAGACAAATGGGCACCTTTTCTTTCTAAGCAGGCAAAATACCATTTTGCTCCTTTTGCTTCACGATTTATTAATTTTTTAAATACTGTCGAGTTTGCAGAAATCAATGAACCAGCCATAGTAATGATGTAGCAAACTTAAAATTTTTTAAGACTAAATATTTAAGGTAAGCCTAAAGTCAAACATTTTTTTCTATAACGTTATATCAATTTTGTCAAACTGGTTAGTTATAAAAATTTTAATCTTTCAATTTATTTGTTTTAAATTATATTTTTTAAACAAATATAATATTCTTAGAGCCGGCTCGTGTTCCAAGCATTGTGGGTTCGAGTCCCACTTGGGACGGCGGGATTTCTCTAATTGGAAAATTTTGCCACCTTAACTATAGGGTGTGTATTTGTGTTGCATGTTATATGGGGGACAAATGACCTTAAATTTTGGCTCCTCCGTAGTGTAGGCGTCAAATTAAAAATATATTATATTTTTTAGTAGTGATTCTGCATAGAAACTTGACAGTATACCAAAGGAGGAGGAAAGCTAAGGCCGGTTTTAGGCCAAATTTATCGTTGAACTAAAATAATTAAAAAATCATTTTTTAATCATCTACCATCAATAGTTAATCGATTTCACCCCAAACTAAACCTTCCCCAACTCACCCATACCTTTTATACCTCACTAAACTACTAGATAACCAGAATTCAGGAACAGTCTCGCTAAAATATTTTTGCGTTTAAAAAATGTTTAGTGTCCTTGAAAAGTTTTCTTTCAGAAAAGTGCATCCGGGTTACCTCTCCCACTAATCTGTTGCCCCCCTCCCTTCGCCTACATACCATCCTACGCCTAATTCTGGTTACCCATGAAATAGTATAAATGCTTTAAGAAAATGTATGAGTTCTTTTATTTCTGTTGTTTTAATTTTTATATTTCAAAATATTTAATTTTTATATTTTAAAGCCGGTATTACACTATAAGGTATCTTTTATCAAATCAAATGTTTTATAGGATTTATTTTAAGCACTTTCTTTGAAGAAACTCATAGGAGCCGTATTACACTGTTTAAAAACGTTTGCAATAGTTCAATGTAAAAATGGATTAGATGAAAAATAGGAAAAATGTCCTGTAACTTCTATATTTTTCATTTTAAAGAGGTAATAAATGTAAACTTTTGTATTCATAATGCCGTTGTCCATCCATTTTTATAAAAATATAGTGTCCTATTTCAGAAAATGTTACTTACGAAACTAACTGGAAAACGTGACGTTCAATTGTTTTTTGTCTTCGACGTGTTAATCAGCAGAAAATATAATGCTAATTTAACCGATTTATTATGAATTCCTGTTTCATATTGCAAATTTAATTATGTTATGGATTTCAAGAAAACTGCCGGTAATATTAGCGGTACATAACAAAGTAGCTATTAGTATCTATAAAACGAAATTCTTTGAAAAGGATAACTTCAAATACAATAGCACTCAGAATATTTGACTTGAATATTTTTAGTCGAATTTTGACACTTAATTAGTCTCTTATCATCTACTTTCTAGTAGATCTGTATTATCCATCAGTATTCTAAATTGAGTAGTTTCCGTTTGTTTTTTAACGCTACTAATGGTAAACCAATGGTGCTTAGTATAAGAGCTAGTGCAAGTATAAGAGAGTACCAAGGAGAAAAATAATTTACTTATTTTTTAGCTGGCTCTGTGTTGGCTGAAGTGTAGAATATTAAAGTTGATATCGTACTTGATATTCGGAAAAATATCAGGTAAGTATGTGCAGGTAAATAACGCACGAAATGAGAAGTCATTAACGCCATCTTCTTAATTCCACACGAAACGAGAAGGATTCAGGTAGATTTTCGTCGGCGGACGAAACAAGAATATACCCAAATCATTTTATAGTGTAATACCGACCTACCGCATGCCCGCTACCTGCGAGGTCATTACAATGCGATGCACTTAGTGCAGTTTTATGCATAAACAATTTTACTGACTCTAGCCAGTAACAATAGAAGTATAAATGTTTTATTTAAATAGTAGGAATAGATTTACTGGCGTCACCAATCCTGCAGCTATTGTCAAAACACAGTGCTCTTTAGCAAACTTGACAATCCTGCCGATCAATGCCCAAAAATAGTAGGATAATACCTGGCAAGTAAAGATTATTGCAACAAAAGATTTTTAAAAGAAACACTGTTATGGTTATAGATGGAGAGCAATTCTTTACATTTTTAAAAAAAGTCTAGGTACAAACCGCAGCTTTTATTGATATAAGAATTTTGTTTTCCTTTTTGTTAATATTAATTAAACATGTTAGGTAAATATTTTTGACAACAGATCCAAGGTTGTAAAAATATCATTAATTGATGTAACAGCGCGATCGCACGACAAAATTTAAGAAGTTAGCGAGAATTATCAAAGATTTTTGATAATCTTATATGTAAACGTAAACTTATATGTAAATGGGCCTATAGCCCCCCCCCAAATAAAAATCGTTCCGCTTTAATGATTGAGGTTTTAAGGTTTAACAAGCCAAGAGCGGATATAAGATACAATAAAATGGTCGCATACAGCTGATCAGTTGATTTATTCTATAAGAAAACAATTTTAAAGCTTATTGTACAGGGTGGCCCACGCAAGATGATCCTGTACCTTATCTTGCAAACTGTAAGAGTTGCGAAAAAATGTTAAATACCAAAGTTGGTTGGTGTAAAACAAATTTTAATTTTATAATAGTTTTGTATATACCGAGTGAGTCATATTGCTGTGGCTACTATTAACTTTTTTATTTTCAATGGAACACCCTGTATATTTTTACTGTTTTTGTTTCTACACTTTATTTTAAGTATGTTTGCCTAATGTATTTATTAAAAGTCTGCACAGTTTCTGAGCAAACTCAGTTTTTCTGTTATTTTTTCAAAAATCCAAGTTTTTTCAAAAAATAAATTTACATAGTGCAAGTTACATTTAAACGATTATAATAATACACGGCGCTTATATATATCTAAATCCGCCATTCTGCATAAATTTATTACTGAATAGTATACAGGGTGTTCAATCTGATATACCAAAGGTATATCTTTGATCAGGAAAGCCTCACTTTTTTCAAATGGGACACCCTGTATATTTAAATTTTATGTGATTTAGTTTTTGATTCCCTACCAATTCATGTATATATGTTCTATCTAAAAGTGAACAGTTTCAAAGTTATCAGCGTTTTCCTGTGTTTTTCGATATTTTTCCTGCTAATTTGGATGGGAAGATTTTCAGCGTTACAGAAGCAGCTCTTTCTATTGGCTAATCATTTTTTTGGTTAAGAACTAGATTGACTATTATCATTTACTATCGATTTCAATGAGTATCGGTATTTAACTACTGTCATTTGTCACCGCCATGGTCATCCAATATACATAGCAATGCAGGGAGGTTACGTCGAAGATATTATTATAATCGTTCACTAGTTTATGTTTTACTGTAGTAATTTATTCTTATCCTTCTTATCTGTTGCTGTTTGTTTGAAATGAAAATGTTCTAACACACATCTTACAGTTATTGTTAAACAATTTGATAATAGCTCTTTAATATACCCCATTCTGCATCGGTAAAAATCAGTTGAATCCTACTATTTTTTTAGATGAAAACTAATAATGAAAATGTTGAACTAAACTGTTACAAAACCGTAAAATCATAACCTAGTCTGAAGTCTATAATTTTGAAATGAACTTATACTGTTCCAAAAGGAAATCGGACAAATGACAATAGTTAAATACATAATTAAATACTGATACGATTGAAATCAAAAGTAACTGAAAATAGTCAATTTAGTTCTTATCCTAAAACATGATCAGCCAATGGATAGAGCTTCGTCTGTAACGCTGAAGATCGTCCCATCCAAATTAGTAAGGAAAATATCTAGAGAACCAGGAAAACGCTGATAACTTGCAAACTGACCAAAAGTATAAATCTTTGAACAGGAAAACCTCATTTTTGGAAACTGTTCGCTTTTAGATAGAACATATATAAATGAGTTGGTAGGGAACCAAAAGCGAAAGCATATAAAATTTAAATATACAGGGTGTCTCATTTGAAAAAATGAGGTTTTCCTGTTCAAAGATTTATACTTTTGGTCAGTTTCCAAGTGTAGTGGTTCCAGTGTTATTTTTTAAATAAGTGCGCGCTTATATCTGTTAAGTGCCAGGAGAAGTAGCTTCAATGCGCAGAGGATAGTTGAAGAAGAACGCTCGAGGGGTTGTTCTGCACTCAAGTCCAAGCCTCTGTCCTTGGTGGGTTGTATATGAATACCGCATTATATTACTTGTTGTGTTCTATATGTGTGTATCTGTGTATATGTTTTTTATTCTTATCATTAAATTTAATAAAGAAGAAATACCAGTGTTTACTACAATATTCCGAACCTGTATCAAAATAAACGAACCCTGAGATAAGAGTTAATGGTGGCTTAGTCCAACCATTGCACAAGTTATCATCGTTTTTTCCAGGTTCTCTTGATATTTTCCTTGCTATTTTGGATGGGAAAATCTTCAGCGTTACAGAAGCAGCTCTGTATATTGGCTAATCATGTTTTTGGCTAAGAACTAAATTGAGTATTGTCAGTTACTTTCGATTTCAATGAGTATCGGTATTTAATTATGCATTTAACTATTGTCATTTATCCGATTTCCTTTTGGAACAGTATAAGTTCATTTCAAAATTATAGACTTCAGACTAGGTTATGATTTTACGGTTTTGTAACAGTTTACTTCAACATTTTCATTATTAGTTTTCATCTAAAAAAATAGTAGGATTCAACTGATTTTTACCGATGCAGAATGGGGTATATTAAAGAGCTATTATCAAATTGCTTAACAATAACTGTAAGATGTGTGTTAGAACATTTTCATTTCAAACAAACAGCAACAGATAAGAAGGATAAGAATAAATTACTACAGTAAAACATAAACTAGTGAACGATTATAATATATCTTCGATGTAACCTCCCTGCATTGCTATGTATATTGGATGACCATGACAGTAGTTAATAACCGATATTCATTGAAACCGATAGTAACTGATAATAGTAATTCTAGTTCTTAACCAAAAAATGATTAGCCAATGGATAGAGCTGCTTCTGTAATGCTGAAAATCTTCTCATCCAAATTAGCACGGAAAATATCTAAAAAACAGGAAAACGCTGATAACTCTGAAACTGTTCACTTTTAGATAGAACATATATACATGTGTTGGTAGGGAATCAAAAACTAAATCACATAAAATTTAAATATACAGGGTGTCAATATGAAAAAATGGGGTTTTCCTGTTCAAAGATTTATACCTTTGGTATATCAGATTGAACACCCTGTATACTATTCAGTAATAAATTTATGCAGAATCGCGGATTCAGATATATATATATATATATATATATATATATATATATATATATATATATATATATATATATATATATATATATATATAAGCGTCGTGTATTATTATAATCGTTTAAATGTAACTTGCACTATGTAAATTTATTTTTTGAAAAAAACTTGGATTTTTGAAAAAATAACAGAAAAACTGAGTTTGCTCAGAAACTGGGCAGACTTTTGATAAATACGTTAGGCAAACATACTTAAAATAAAGTGTAGATTCAAAAACAGTAAAAATATACAGGGTGTTCCATTGAAAATAATAAAGTTGATAGTAGCTACAGCAATATGGCTCACCCTGTATATACAAAACTATTATAAAATTAAAATTTGTTTTACACCAACCAACTTTGGTATTTAACATTTTTTCGTAACTCTTACAGTTTTCAAGATAAGGTACAGGATCATCTTGCGTGGGCCACCCTGTACGTTACACAGATTTAGTGCACTGAAAGTATGTACATAATTGCTTTCTTATATACAGTTTGAATAAACTTTGTAAATAATAATTCCCTTAACTGTTCTAATAATTAAGTAACATTATTATTAAGGTACAACTAGTAGTAATAGTAAGTTCTTTATTACAACGAATGGTCCACATTTTCGACTTGCCTTGCCAGACCCAATGTACAATAATAAAAAAAGAATGCCACGCGCGGTTCTGTTATCAGTGTAATGCTATTAAATACTTACCTTGTTCTCAACAGAACAATCATATCTTTTAGAACAGGCGTGGTCAAACGGTCGATCGCAAACAGTTCGACAGTCGATCGCAGAAATTTTAAATAATTTACTAGATTAATTTCAAATCTTTTAATTTAAAATGTGTACTAAAAATTTAGCAGACCATGAAACATGAATTTAAAATTAAACCCGTATCTATTCTACAACTGACATGACTAATTGCAAAGCAGTGCTTCTCCTCCTCTTCTTTTAAATATTTTCCATATTTAGAAAAACATATTAAACTTACTGGTGAATGTAATATTGAAATGTTTTGTTCTGAACTGGAAAATTTTAATCAAGAATTTGAGAGACGATTTGCAAATCTCAATAATCTTCAACCGATTTTTGAATTTATTTCATTTCCTTTTGGAGAATTCGATAACGAGGATATTTCATCAAATCTAGCTCATACTTTTCAATTGAATTCATCGGATCTATAGAGTTAGAAATTTTAACAATACAATCAGATATAATTCTGAAAGCACGTGCAAATGAAAATTATTTTTGGAATTTATTACCAGAAGAAAAATATCCATTATTGAGATCGGTGGCAATGAGGATATTTGCATTTTTTGGTTCCACTTATCTATGTGAAGCAGCGTTTTTACAAATCGCAATTTAGGAGTTCTCTGACTGATGACCACTTAATGGCATCTATTCGATTGTGCATGAGTGATTACGAACCTAACTTTACAAGACTTGTTGATAAAATGGAATGTCACGCATCTACATCAAAAAATTAATCCAAAATATTTATCAATAAAGTACATTGCACAAAATAGTAAATACAATGTATTTAATAGTATATTATTATCAATAAAGACCTTAATTAAATTTTTATTTGTTTTTAATTTAACCCATTTTTCGAAGTCGATCGCGCATAAATAAGAAAAATTAATGTCGATCATACCAGTATTAAGTTTGCCCACCCCTGTTTTAGAAGGTATATAACAGTTTGCGATATGTTTATATATAACAATCATTACTTACATTATAATATTATGAAGAGATCAGAAAGAAGGCTTGTATTGTTTACCAGCATTGGCATTTCCACTAAATATTTATAATATGGAAGGGCAGACCCCCTTGTTATCTGGAAGATGTAAACAGGTTTGCTATTAAAATGTCGAAACTCAAAAAGTCGAACGCAAAAAGGCGAAACTCAAAAAATAAAAACGGTTTTTAACTTCTTGCAATGTTCAGTACAAACAGCGATATCTCTTGAAAACACCCACAAACATTACAGATATTATAATATTTATTATGTTTCTCACAATAACCAATAACATAAACCAGTTTTAAATTACTTCATCAAATTGCATCAGTTTATTGACATTCCAGTAAAGTTTTCTTGAGAAATCGTAGATCGAGGTTATGTAGTTCCGATCCTCGAAACAGTCAAAAATTTGGAAGCTCTTAAAGATCATTTGAGATGATATCTAGAACATTGTAGAAACGTTGGAACGATGACGTAGTAATTAATACTTTGCAGATATTATTGGGCATTTCATACATGCTTCTCATTAAAGATATAATTAATAAATCAAATTATAATAAAACTGTTTGTGAAAGTAATTATATGTCGTTACTATTGGCTAGAGTAATTCATGTTTTGTTATTCTTTACTTTTTTATAGTTTTTTTTAATAATAATTCTCAGAGTTCTCACCTCTTCTCTGACTTTTGCTATGAGCATTTGAGTTCTGGTTTAAATCCTTTCTGAAATAGGATGTCAACCAACAGTGACATAGAATTCTTGACTTGCACCAATCGTAACACAAATTATTATTTATAATTTCAGTGTACATGCAAACTTGTGTACTATTGCAATATTGTTTATATCAAAAGTAAAAGCTTTGCGGTAAAATGGAATTTTACCTTTTTCTATATATTTCTGCGGTACCGTCGACTAAAGTATTAAGCTGTCGCAAAGTTGTCAATTTCAAGCACTAAAAATATAAATATATATTGTTCTAGGTTCCATTACGTATAAATTTACTTTATAAATGTTAAAATCGAATATAATTTACTAAATAAGAAGTTCAATTTGTATCCATTTCATTTAGACGGAGTTACTGGTAGCAAGCCAACACAATACAACCAAGGGGTGAACTGGGTATGCAACGGGTTTTCAAAAAATTTTGAAAACGTATGAATGGAAACTGATCCTTTTATTGATCTATGGCCAAAATCTGAATTTCTTAGGAAGATACTTAACGGATTTAATAATTTAAAAATTTAAATAGTTTAACGGGGCGAGTGAAACTTGACCAGAGAGTCGATAAACAAATATGTTAAAAAATAATTTCATTATTTTATTGACTACTATGACCAATTAAGAAAAAAATAGATATTGATTAAATTTGCAAGTTAACTATTGAGCAAAAAATGTTTATTTTTAAGATTTATTTTGATTTTCTTGTTGTGTTTTAACGTAAAATATAAAAATGAATTATAAAAAAATCTTAATTTTATAAATTAAATACAGTGGAATTTCTGGTATTAATTGGTGGAACAGGTATTAATTGTTGCATTCTAATTTAATTTCGAATTATTTTATTTAATAGTAGTTCAAATACAACTTCGAGAAAAGCTCACCTAGTATTGTTCATATTTATTGCTGAAATATTTTCATTTTTAATTAGTGCTGAAAATTGTTTTTAAAATTTATTTCAATATTCATACTTTGATACAAAAGTAACCAAATATTTAAATTTCTTTTCACTTTGAATGATACAAACACTCCTAGCAATTATGAAACATCTTCAACTTCATAAGTGTTTAATAATTATCATCATCAATTTTTCAGTAACTGACTTTGTTTATCATTGAAATTGATTTTATATAACCAATATAGCCTGTTCTTTATTTAGGCATCGATTATAATGTAGACATGTATTTCTAAAACTTTTTAATACTTTCAAAACAAAAAGTACAAAACAAGGAGGTATAGAGAAAGTTTTCAATAAACAAACGACATTGTTTAATATAATTTTTTTTATTTAAATAACATAAAAAATCTGTATAAGTCATAAAAATGTGTAGACTACATAAGGCACTATACAATGGCATCTTATTTCTGTCTAATATAATAAATTGAGGAGAGACTATCTTTTTCATTCCTCTGACTAGATTAAGTGTGTCGAATTCCTTTTGGATTTGTCTACAAGACAATAAATTAAATGAAAGGATTTAGAAATCCTTAAAGTAGTTCTAGCTGAAATTATTGCAAATAAAAGAAACTGACACACGTACGGAATATACATACTATAAAAATAATCATAACTATACATGTAAATTTACAGGAAAAATATATTAATTTTAATACTTATATATACAATAACGTACAATAGTAGGAATTCTATTTGTACACATAATTATTTGTTCAGTCTTTTCTTCAAGGCACCTTATGCATGAATACTGTTTTAAACAGGATAATTATAAAAATAAATTTGATAAAACTGAACTGTAACTAAAATTTAACTGATAATAATATGGCAAAAACTAAAATGAATACATAGGATGCTTTATAATTAATGATAATAAATAATAAAGTAGTTGAAAAAGCGATTTTAATATAATTTTTCCGCGTGTAATAAATTTGCAGTTCCATTACAACCACCTTCCGCATGTTTAGTCAGCAAAGACATTCTTGAAAACGTCTTACTGCATGTAGGGCAAGAATACTTCTTAACATCTGAATGCGTTTGAAGATGAGCCCTCAAATTTGAACGATCAGCGAACGCTCTATTACAATACGTGCAAGAAAATGGTTTCTCGCCAGTGTGCGTACGAATGTGACCTTGTAATAACCAAGGTCTTGAAAAGGCTTTGCCACATATTGAACACTTACATGGCAATGTGTGCGTTCTAATATGCATCTTCAATGCTCCCAAGGATACGTACACTTTCTCACAATATTTACAACTGAACGATTTTCTGGGGCCCTCACCTGCTGCACAGTGGAACTGCCGGTGCTTAGAAAGTCCAGAAAAGGTCGAGTAACTTTTACCACAATCGGGACACTGGTGTCTAATTCCCTGTCGCCTCTTCTCGTTGAGATTTTCTAGGGTTGCTGGAGGTGGTGGTGATGTTGTTGATGAGTTTGGACTCAGAGAGGATTGATCTATGGAGGAATACATGGTAGGTCTTAGAGCTAGAGGAGCTAATGGTTGGTTATGAATGTGTGGGTGTGGTGGTGAACAGGAACTATCATTGTAGGTGGAGGTTGGACTCATCATGTTCATATAGTCGTGATTGTAAGGATAAGGGATGAAACTGTAGGATGTGGGATACATTGGTGCGACGCTTCTGTGCCAAGTTTGTGGCGCTAAATCTGGACTTATTGGAGGACGGTATGATGGAATGCATGGCTCAGCTTTAATAGGTTGATAGTAATGATGAGGTGGTGGAGATGGGGATGATATTGGTGGAGATACTGGAGGTGAAGTTGCTGGCGATGATGGTGATGACACGCAAGGTGAAGCGGTTGGTGACACGGGTGGTGATGCTGATGGTGATGTATGTCTGCCAGTGATGCTTAAATCTTCAGGTTTTGTGCTGAGGTTTTCAGGTTCATCTATAACAAGGAAGAATAATTTTTAGAAATTTTGTTAAATAAATTAAATATTATTGTTATTATTATAATGTTTATCTAACGTCTGGTATTATTTACTTTAATCAATGCAAAATTGAGATTTGGTCACTGAACTTATAAATAAATAAAAAAATATTATTTACTTCCTAAAGATACGAAAATGATAATATAAAGTTCGTTAAAAAAATATAAATCGCGCAACTTCCGTTTAAATTTTATAACCGAAAATTGTCCTATCGATAAAGTAAATATTTAAATAAGTTGGGAATCTTCCGTTTGTGAAAAGTTTTCTAAACAACAAATCAACAATCGACGGATTAATTTGCTCTCTTGGAATTTATAATTTCTTACTTTCAAAAATAAAAGCATCTCGTTTTTAATCTGGGCTAAGACAATCTAATAATTTTCACACGGAATTTCTTAGCTTAAGGATAAAGTGCGGGTGTATTTCAAAAGATAGCACGCGACCTAAGACTGATCACTTCCGGCACTTCGATGTTTCCGTGTATGCTTCAGGTTATCTTTGATTCGGATAACTGTTAAACTTAAGTGCATCTATAAATTGGTTCACTTCAGTGCGTTAAACGTCTTGTAATTTCAAACCGGAGCGATATATTTACGGAACTTAATAGAATAATCGTGTTTTGAAATCTCGAGTTTCACTAACGGCAAAATTGATATTTAATAAATATGAAGTTTCACGAAGTAAAACTGGGCATAAATAATAATTATTGATATTTACCTGAATATTCCTCTTTTATCAGATACACGGGCCTCTTCTTAAGAGGGCAGTGGCTGTAGTTTTTAGCCATAATATTAACTGGCATGTTATTATCTAACATAACACAAACTTTAAGTAAAACTTAATAAAATGTTTTTAAAGGCACAAGTAACACGCAAGTGTAGTAGCACAAATAGTTATAAATCCATAAAAAATGGTAAAAATAAACACAGTCCCAAAGGTTGATGAAAACGTAAACGAACAAACAGCGAACTGCGAAACGTTAAATCCTACACACAACGAAGGTAAACCAAGTCTGATGTAGGAAGCAGATTTACCTGTCTAATAAGAGGTCCCTACCACAAAACACCAGCTGCCTAGAACACCACTGCACGTGCCATTCAACCAATCGCATTCGATCTTAAATGCGACAACCAATCCGAGAGTGTTATTAAAAATGGTAGGGGAAACAGGTGCGCTACTGAATAGGTCGGCAAAATACACTATTGACACATTGTGCACCGTTGGGTGCTATGGGTCAGGTTTGAGGTAGCTGCACTTTGAACGCATTTTATTTAAATAATGCGCATTTTATGGGTTTGCCAAAAAGGATTATTTTCGGCAACGTAATTAGCACTTTCTAGTGGAGACTTCAATGACAGAAAAGCTACAAACTCCTAAGGCCATGCTAATTTTTTAATTATTTTTAAAGTATTAGGTTTTTGCAATAACTAAGAAAAGTCGATGTCGCGCCATTCGATAAATAACAATAATTCGGAAAAACCTTTAGTTTATATATAATGACTGGATCTTAAATTTAAATTCCATGTAAAATCGTGGCGTATTGAAGTTTTACGGGGATTTTACATCTAATGCAAATTTAAGGGTACCTTTAATGAATGAACAACTTGAGCTCAGTAATTCTCCGTTACTGGAAGTATTAGATATTTAATTCTGATTATTATTATTATTTTATCTAGTTACCCATTTTTGTATCTACCTTAGCGACGTGTTTGTTTATAATTATATTATCTTGGATAATGACAGCATAGCTGTCGAAACAATATTGTCAGGTTATATTTTAATAAAACTGTGAAACTTTTACTAATCTTTATTTATTTCATGATTATGGAGTTCCACAAAGTAAGGCTGGAAACAATAAACAAAATTTAAGGGTAGTTAGTATATATAAACTAAAGTTTTTCTGAATTATTGTTATAAATACTATGGCGCAACATCGAGTATTATGTGAAATCAATTTCAATTTGGTACATTTTAATTTATTTACCTTTCGCAGAATAGATAAGACGCCTTCTAAGAAGAAAATATGAACCAAATTGATCTTATCAAAAATTTTTGCAGATGTGCATGTTATGAGTAATTTGCATATACATACATAATGACGCATGTTATAAGCTTGAAGATTATACATTGCAATAAATATTTGAACGCATTATGACAATTCCAAGGATACAATTAATTTTGTCTTTTTCGTATTCTTTGTCCCAATTTATGAAAATATAGATTTTCAAATGCCATTTCGTTAACACCCACAGAGCATTTACGTGGGACATTTTTTTTTAAAGTAGGCAATAAATACAAAGATTTAACAATACAAATCTGAAATTATTTGCATAAAAAGATTATAGGGATTAAAAGGTTTTTCACCAATGTGCCAACTAGGCAAAGCAGCCTTGGTATCGTTTTAAAAATATTTTAGGTTTCCTTAATTTTTCCCTTGACGTATTATTAACTTTAAAAAAATTGCTTTCGGGTGCAATTTTTATTCTAACGATAAACCATACCACATCGCCAAATGCATTGGGAACGCATTAGAAAATCGTATGCAGTAAATGCCAAAATGTTGCATCATAATAATTCAAAAATTCTTCCGACATTATCATAAAAAAAAGATAAAATCAACCGAAGACACACACATTTCTGCACATGTCGCATATACCACCACCAACGGGCATAGTTGTCGAGGAAAACAGGGTAACCTCCCCTATAACGGAGGGTGCTTGTAACGGTCTGCAAACGCAGCTGTCGAACGCGTGCCTGTACTTTACCAAACTACAACCGCACCGCCCATATGTGTTCTAAGCATTACACATCATTTTTATTATTATTAGGAAATTCCCTAAAATAATATTTAATTTTATTCTTTATACCCCCTATCAAATCCCTTATGGTAATCTTAGATGAAATAAGGGTCAGCGAAGTCATTGCAATTGCATAATCAACTAGGGTCGACTTAAGTTTGGATTTGTGGATTTTATATTAATGAGTGACTCTGATCTGTAGATCACGACTTTCCGTTTTGTTATGGATATTTTTTTCACATTATGATACAGTAAATATCCAGATAACGATAGTATGTAGAATATTTTTAAAACTTCAACAGAAGTTCAATTTTCCCATATATCAGATACCTACAGATACAGATTTCACGGACTTTTTTGGTTTAAGCCAATAGGCATTTTTGTGTAAGGGCCATATTCGGGATACAGGTTTGGTGGGAAGAAAAATGTAACTCTTCTGTATATTGAAGAGTAATTGTTGGCTTTACTAAGTAAGGCCAGAGGAATGAAATAAATGCAGTTTTTATGTTATGGTTTTCGTCAAAAATCTTAGTGTATTGAATTTCGTCTTGAAAGCTCACTCTCTGCCAATCATATAAAAGTCATTCGCTAGGTTCGCTATTTTTTGACTTTGTATGAACTTCATATACCTGTGATATAACACACAAAGTAATTTTGCGATTGCGACACAATAGGTTGTCCAAAGTCTTACAGTATTTACAGTGCATCCGTCTACTCAAACCTAGTGGTCCTAGACCTTTTTTTTCTATACCAGAATTCGTTTCTGTAACCAACCCAACAAAGCCATAATAAATACTGTTGTGTTGTGCTATTGCAGTGAAATCAAGAATTTGTTAGGCTATTTAAGATAAAACGTTATTTCACACGTAAAGCAGTTTCACGGGTGTAGGTTTTGCAATAAATAAACATCTTCTTGTAAACGCCTACATATAGGAGTTAGATTTTTTTTTCTATAAAAATGACGAAATTTATCAATCTCTAAGTTAACACTCTTGTAAGTAGTCGAGGTATACTATCAACTGAACGCTGTTATTAGCATAACATGCTCTAATGTTACTACCTTATCTAAACATTAAAAGTTAATATCATAATCTGGAGACGTCAAACAATACCTTTATCTAAATTCTGTTCTAATGGAATTGGTGTTTTCAATTTTAACCTATAACAAATGAACCGTAACAATTTATTGCTTTTAGAACGAACTAGCATATCTGACCCTAAGCAATCTTAAATTGTATAGACAGCGCTCTATTATAAAACCTTGCAGTTTATATGCAGAATATTGCAACCTTTTGTTAATATTAATAAATCATTAATTTTTTTTGTACTCTATCCGAGTTGAAATGATGATTGCTGAATATAAATGTTATTATTACTAATCATTTATTATATTGTTAGACATATCAGCTTCTTTGCTTTAAAATTATCAGAAAGTTATATAAAACAGTTCAGTCTGTAAAAGCAATTAAATATATTGATTTTTATTAAGAGTCAAACGCGTTTCTGTGCCCCATTTCGTTACGCAATTATAAAAATTCCAAAAAGAAAGCTTGTTGAAAAATTATTTATATAGCTCCAAGGTAGGTTTCCATTGAAAACTTACCTATTGGATGCATAGAAATATTTTTCGCTTTATTGACCATGTAAAATATAGACATAGATTTTCTTTAGATATTTTTGATCTTTGTATTCATATGAATGTAGAGTATGAAGTAGAGCAACCTCTCATGAAAGCTTGAAGGTGAAGGTTTTTAAATGGATATTAATACAGATAGAAATGCTAATAGCAAAGATAATCAAGGAGAAATTTTTTGCCAAAGAGGAATTTGATTTTTTTTCCAGAAACGTTGCATTTGTGCAACTAACATTCCTTTACAAATAATGTACTTTTGTAGTTCACAGTTCATTGGGTGGTTGGAATGGATTTGTTGATGACATGCATTATATTGTTGTAATTTGTCAAAATGATATCTTTCGAGTCTAAATGTGGTAGATAAGAGATCTATGCAATGCACCGAAGGCGATTTAGCGTAAACTGTGCAATGCATGTAAAAGTATAATTTCAAACAAATACTTTATTTCCTCACTAAGAATTATTCCTTCTTAACATTCTTGAATATCCTGGAAAAGATAGTAATGTTAGTGCCAAAAAACATTACATTTCGATATCTCTTATTTTTGAAGTAGAATATCCACATTATAAAAAAGTTTAGGAGTGCTTTTTAAATGTTGACGGTTTCTGGACGCATTATACCCTAATGATTAAACTGAAATAAGACAAATCAGTGATCACCAGGCCCGGGCATGACCTTGCCGAAGAGCGATTCATCACTTGTCGATAATAATTTATAGGCTCGACCTCACGGGGTTGTGTACTCATCTACACAATCGCCAAGGTGATTGGTGAATACATTGAAAGTTAACATTCATTTGTCTACAGATATCTATTTTCCAACAGATATTCTTCACCCATTGGATGAATAATGTGTACAAGAATACCAAAGAAAATAAAATAATAATTAGTTTTATCAAAAGTTTGTAACCATACCGGATTAGCAGTTGATAAAGCTAAAGGTTAACCTCGAAATTAAAAATTTATCACGATAATCACGATACGTGTCGGGTCCTACAGCTGCACCGGTATTTTAATGTTGTAGGTATGATTTAAAGAAAATAATATACGTAAATAGTTATTGTACATTATATTACCTTTTATATAAGATTAAATCAATTTCCTTCTTAATCCCAGATTGGCAACTGTTGTCATTATTATCCCATTAAGAAACCAAAAGTCTAGAAAGCGTTTAGATGTCCAAAATTCCTCAAAATTATATCTTCTTCTTTTTTCTTTTCCTGACTAGATGTTGATTCCAAAGGTATTGAAGCCAAACCATCTATTGATGACAGAGAATTCCGCCTTATCTAGTCTAAAAATACGGTAAAAATTCTAAATCAATATTAAATTTCTAAACTGAAGAATCCTCCAAAGCGAACAAAATCATTGACCTGAAACTTTCCCAACTAAAATAATATCTATGTCCTAAGGTTATAAGGAAGGCGTCTTTCTTGTACCAAACCTTGCGTGAGAAAAAAAAGATTATCATTTGAAAAAACAAGATGATCCTTCGAAAAACTAAAATTTGAACAATTTTATAAATAGTAATCGCCGTACTTCTGTCGAAAGAGCCCGGTTTGTTGTTACAGAAATCTTGCTCACAAGTGTAACACCAATGTTTAGACCATGCATCATTATCAGTAGAGGCACATACAAAAATCTTGCTCACAAGTGTAACACCAATGTTTAGTCCATGCATTATTATCAGTAGAGGCACATATTTTTCTGTACGTGGGCCTTTCGTACATTCTTCCCAAGTCAACTTCTTAAAACAGACTCTGGCCACGACATCCCAAATAAGCAGTCCTGTTGATGCATTAAAAATCTTAGCTTCAATATGGAAGCATCGTTGATCTTTGGTGAAAATTTGGTACAGACAACATTCCACATCTTCCGCGAACCGAATCCAACTCCAACTCTACACAGAAATAACATCGAATTGCATGACTTCCCGTGGCTACATTTCTAAATAAAAACTTCATAATAAATAGTCGAGAAAATTTCATTATTTAGAATTAAAAAACATTTTGAAAGCTGAACACAGCTGAATATAACAAAGAAATACACCTAAAATTAAGAGCTTCGGTTAAATTTGCATAGTTTCATCATAACAAAGACACTGAAATAGACAGTTTCGATTAATATTCAAAATTAATTCTCTGGAATGATCCTGTTGATGATTTAACAGGAACGTGACTGTTCTTCATTTATTTTCTACAGACACCAAGACTAATTTGATCTATAACATCTAACCATTCTATTAAATATAATCAGTCTGACTATCTAGCATGATAATAGGTGTGGGTGAATTTGATTCGTACCTGGGACAAGGTCTCTTATGGTGCCTTGAGTACCCGCTGCTTGATTGAATCTTATGGAGGAGAATTGAAGTGAGGTTTATCCCGGCCAAAATGGGTAAATTTTGGCTAATGGGAAACTGCATGGCACCAGGTAATTGTGTTCCTATTATCACCCTACGACTTGTCTGCACACTGAGTCTTGTGAACTGTTCTAAAGCCACTACACTTAAACGGTGTTGAAGCAAACGTATAATATCTTACGCTCAAGACAACTTCACCCTAACGGGCACATACGGGAGTCTAGATCGTGTTACTTGTAAACGAAGCTCCGTCAAAGGCACACCAGGCCTATATCTGGGAGATCGGGGTGGCAATATCATAAAACCAAGTCCTGCCACAATTGAGGTTGGATTCGATCGGACAGTGGGCCCCTAGAGAAGGCACCGACGGGTGAGCACGTTTATAGGTCCGGTACTAGCCTGGAGAGCTAGTAGAGGATATATAGTAACCTGGCTCACACCAGTGCGAACTGGTAGCATTGCAAAAGCAATGCGCGCTAATTGAGCATATCTCAATTCATGTCTTCGAACGGGAAGCGAACACCCGGAAGTTCTACTACCATAGCACAATTAGGGCCTATTTAAGGTATCTAGGTGATAGGCTATGAGACGGGGGAATCCACATACGTTCATACAGACAACAATGTCTAGCGTGATATAGTTGGTCCATTCAGCGAGTAATGCCATCGACACAATTTTTCCTCGAAATCAGCGATCAATTAGAATCCTATAGAATCGATAGGAATCCTAGGAAGACACTGTGTAGATTAGGTTTACATCTAGCTCTTTCAGATAAGAGTTTGATATTCTTCTTCATCTAGTGATCCTCTTTTTCCTCTGCTTCGCATGAAACTACTAAGCCAACAAAATAGCTACCTCAGAAATAGGTAGTGACAGGTACAAGCACAATTTGTTTCAAGTTGACCTTTAAAATAAAGGCAATCTTCTGCAATGGAAAATTAAACTTTTAATAACTAAGTTCTAAATAGTCGTTAGCTTTTATACTAAGCGAAAGGAAGTATTTTAGATGCCACAATTAATTTTTTGCCTAGGTCCCGTAAAAATCTAAAATCAGCACTTCTGATATTGATCAATACAGCTCATTGATAAACTGTGTGTGATATTTTACATGCGCTAGACAGTTTGACAAAGCTTTTATAAACCGGAGTGACTTTGACATTTATCAATAAAAATCTAAATATTTTGAAGAATATATAAACGTAGGTTCGCACATAAGTCTGAGAATATTGCATGGGTCGAAGCGCGTAGAATGCCAAATTTTGAAAGGAAACTGTTCGGATAATTCTAAAACTCAAGAAGAAGTTCTGCTGTGTGCTGATCAAAGAAACAGAATAGCGAGCAGAAACCAATTTTCCCTACGAAATTTCTGAAAAGACAACTATATGCTAACATTATTCAAAAATGTAAACTGCAGGTTTATTACTATGGAGTGTGTATTTAGAGGTGGTTTTTTGGGCTTTTATATAATTTTTGTTACAGAGATAATATCTTAGAATAACATAATGTTGTATTTGATGGGTTACAAATAAAGGTGGTAATTTCTTGTTTTGTTCGTCGCGTTTCGCCCGCCGATAGAAGGATTTGTTAGCGTTTCGTGCGGAACTGTAAAATCTTCTGGTTTCGTGTGTCAACCAGATGGACAATCAAGTTAGGTACTAATGACTTCTGGTTTCGTGCGCTCACCCAAAATTTACCTGCTGACTTTGGATACTTTTTAAAATAAGATTTCTACATACAAATTGTTGATTTTCTTTTCAGTATTTTATTCATGTATGTTTTCACACCAAATACAAAAATCTAAAGTATTATAAAAATTATTAGTTTAGACCAGATACGAGTAAATAATTATTCTCATAATTTTTTAAACAGTCATGTGATTTTTTTTAAACCAGTTCGATTGCTTCATCAATTATATTGATTTTCTAAATTCAAGCTATTTATTTTAACTACTTTTAGATCCTAATTAATAAAAGGGAAATAATAATGGATAAGTACATATAAATAAGAAATTTAAAAATGTGTCAGCTTTAACAGATGTCAATTTACAAAGCATCCACATCGACACTTAAGGAAAGTAAGGTTTTCCCATATTAGTGTTTCTTTAAATCCTGTACATTATGAATTGCTGTTTCACATTGCAAATGTAGTTATGTTATGAATTTCAAGGAAATTGCAGATTAGCGGTACATAACAAAGTAGGTATGTAGATCTGTATGATCCATCAATATTTTAAATTGAGTAAAGTTTCCGTTTGCTTTTTAGCGCTACTAATGGTAAACAAATGATGCTTCAGTAAAAGAAACTACCAAAGAGAGAGGAACTTGCTTACTTTTTAGCTGAGTCTGTGAAATGTAGAATATTAAAGTTGATATTATACTTGATATTCAGATAAGATCAGGTAAACATGTGCAAGTAATAACGCACGAAATAAGAAGTCATTAACGCCATCACTTTAATTCCGCACGAAACCAGAAAGTTTCAGGTAGATTTTCGTCGGCGCACGAAACCCGACGCACGAAACAAGAATATACCGATAGAAGTATACCTAAACCCTTCTTGTTTCGTGCAGAACAAAAATGATGACGTTTATGAATTCTTATTTCGTGCGTTGTTTACCGGCACATCTTTACCTGTTCATTTCGTGCGCAAAAGATGTACAAAATATTGATAAGAAAATCAATAAATTCTATGTAGAAATCTTTTTTTAAGTATCCAAAGTTGCAGGTAAATGCTAGATGAGCGCTAGATAAATGCTCACAAATCCAAATAAAAAATAGTAACAGAAAAAGATGTGTAAAATAAATAAATGAAGGATTATTAAGGGAAAGAGTGAAAATAGTTCGAGTTGGTACATAAAATGGAGTTTCAATCTATCTACAAAGTGGTGAAATTCGTAACGGATTAAATGATTCTAGGTTTCTGGTAGTGATCGATTCTGATGAAACGGGTTTGGTTTTTAAAAATATCTACCTGCTTTAAAAGCTTTAATAACAAACATACCCACCAAAAATTGCTACTGTGATTTTCCCCTTTTTTCCGCCAACTTTGTCTAAAAATAATCAAAAGCAACTTTGTCTATTTGTAATGCAAAAATTTAAATAATCAAGGTACAAATTCATTTCAGAATTGAAATTCTGAAATATACAAATTAGATAAGGATAACAAAAAATCGTTTCAAGTACTTAATCTGTTCAAAATATGAAGTGGTAAGTAATCATTTAAACCATCAAATTGATAGAAAGGCCACTCCACAACTTTAAAATTAATATGAATATTGGAATCATTTGTTATAACAGTTTATTAAATTTTATTTTAATTTATTATTAGATCGAATGCACTAAACAAATATCGGTTTATTAGATAGGTTGTTATATGATCAATATGTTAAACATAAATTGAATCTTCTTACTATACATGTAGTGAATGTTCATGAATATGACTATGTTAAACCCGGTAGCCACTGGAGCTTTAGACCACCCCGTATTGAAAAACTAAAGATAAACGAATAGTTCCTTAATATAACTGCAATCTGCAGATGCTGAGCAGTTAAAAATGAAAACTGTGCCCAGAATAGAACCATTGTACTGTAAAGGTACAGCAGCATCTGCTTGTTGAAAGGTGTGCTCTTAAAACTGAATTGGCACCCTAATGTCATACGATAGCCCGTACTTACAGGTAATTATGATTAGAATTAAGTTCGTTGCGAAGTTAAAATAAAATAAAAGAACTAAAGAGAACTGTTATTTACTTTTATAAAGAATAATGCATATTAAACTAATCAATAAAAGAAAAATTATGGGTGTGTTCTTGTTTGACGTGCATTTATTGTGTTTGTATACTGAAATTTTATGACATGGGAAAGCTAACTTAAATAAGGTTTCAGAAATTACATAGTACTAGAATAAAATGTTTGTCGTTATCGATCCTTATAATTTGAGTTAAAGGTTTTTATCTTCTAACAGCCCTTCCTTGGGAATTGCAGCTGATAATATTTCACATCAGTGCAATGTATTTAGATAATACCTACCTACTCTTAGATGGAAATTTAGCCTAGAGAACCCAATTACTCATAAAATGTACAGAATTAAAAAAAGAATTGTAGAGATGGCCATTTTGACCTTACAAAATAATATAATTTGAACATTGCTGTGCACTAAACATTACTTACAAAAAGTATCTGATGTGACATCTATTTAGTGCCTTTGGCACTAATTTTTATGTTCTGTTTAAATTAATGTGTTCTGATTGCTACCTAATAATCTTATGTTGACCATGAAAAACGGCGACAAAGTCAACCACACTTCACAAAAGCTGTTTTTCATAAGAAAATAACCACATTATACATATACACACTACCCACCATTATCCTTCACTTTAAGATTTTGGTTACCCAAGACGGACGCAGGTGTGAAGAAATATTACAATAATAGCATTTGATCTGTTCAAACAATTAATCTATCAACACACACATAAGGTTGAGATATTCCGATAGCAAATCCAGCGAATGATCGATTTTTTTGTGTATCTCATATCATTTGTCAATATATCAACAATCTGTCATCTAACCTACATCTGCGAAAATGTACTACAAAGCACAGTGCAGTTATTTTGAACGTTGCGTCATAATGTGCTCTTTTATAAAATTGTATAAATAAAAAGGGGTCGATTATAGAGAAATCATAAAGTACATGCAAGGTGTGACTGAGACACTGATGTTTTTATACCTGATTTTGATTACAAGTGATATGTAAAATCAAATATTGTAACTGGTGTATGTGTATACACATACGATATGCAAGTACAGTGGAATAGATAAGATTGGGGGTTTACGTTTAGTTTAGTTAAAAGCATATTTATCAAAAAACGTTAAACACAATTTAGTCAAAAGAGAAAGATACAAAACAAAACTCTTACCATCGGAAAGCCATTGGAAAGTTGTTGAAAAATATGCGAATTTCTTCGCAAAAACACTTGATGCAGGTAGCCAAAGTTCAAAATACGCAAAAAATGAAGATAAGGAAAGGAGGTCGTATGGGGTATCAATCGAAAAGGCGTCGGTCGTGCGGACATTATGCCAGCGCTATTAATTTTTCGGAAAGCGTTCAAGACCTAGATGTGTTGATATAATAGGGTACATGGTATACAGTAAATATAATAGATATAACTTTTTAACATAAAAAAAGCAAGAAGAACTTGAAAACGTTCGCCGCGCAAAATTTTAAAAATAGTGTTGAGAAAGAATTAATAATAATAATATAATAATAATAATTGCTACAACCCATAACCTGCAAAGCAGGCCCCAGAAGCTATAAGCTTGTGCGGGAGGGAGGGGGCGATTATTATTATTACGTAGGCCCTATGTGCGGCTGCAGCCGACTTACAGATGGAACAGCGCAAATCCCACATTTGTATCACAGCTAAGGAAAACTGCAGAAAACCTTAACCAGATCTGCCGGCACCGGGAATCGACCCCGGGCCGCCTGGGTGAAAGCCCGGCACGCTAGACATTACACTACCAAGGCTGTATTAAGAAAGAATTCTTGTCCTGGCTTTTCTTGAGTTGTTCCTTTGTGATTTATGTGAGGCTGCAATTGTCAGTGAAAGCTTCAGAAGACAAAATTTGTTCTTCACTATATATGATCTCATTTGGTCGTCTTTGAGGCGTCTCTGAGAAATTGTTCTTCATAGGCTGCTGGTTGCTGTTGTGCACTGTCTCAGAAGTAAATATACAGATCGTGTATAAGTAGGATGTGTGTATGGTGAGAGCGACCTCTCAAGAATACCAGCTGATTGAACCTTTGCTAAGTGTTATCTTGTCTGTTTATGCACTACTGTATGTCTGACTGGTGTGTCAGAGGTAACATCTTTGATTCAGTTTGGAAAGTCATTTAATATAGATAATCAAGTAGCGATTAGAAGAAGTAATTTGAGATGTGAGAGGTGATTGGGTAAATAGTATATTAAAAATGAAGGTTTGTAATGGTACAGGGTAAGATGTTATAGCTTGATTAGCTATAACACTAAAGGAAGAAGAGGTTTGTCGTTGGATCAGCTACTCTGATTTGGTTTGTAATAATATAACAGAAGGAATGGATTGAGTTGGTGGTTGAGTTTGTCCGATGTTTGGATTGAGTTTGTATGATGTTTGAGGATGAATTAACGGCAGATGAAGGAATAAACTTTAAAGGCTTTGGTGTTTTAAAAAAGACTCCATTGACTGGTTTCAGCAAAACCAAAAGAAAAACAAGAGTTAACATAATGAGTTGAATTGATATAGGAATTATTACATGGAAATGATTATGGGGAATGTTGCGTGACAGGTGGAAATTTGGTATGTCATTTAGCAAAAAATAAAAAATAGTGACGTATGCCATTTGACAAAAAGCAGGAAGTTCAATATTTTATTTGCAAAAAAAAGCAGGAAGCAATTGTAAAATAAAATAGAAAGTATTTACCTTAAATGCACAAAGAAAATGCAGCAGTGGAAGTACGCAAATCGCTCTCATAAACACATAGTCCCAAAGTCTGACAGTGATGTCAGAAAAAATGCAGTTGCAATCACTTGGTGTAGATGTCTTTATGGCTTCAGAATTTTTTTATAGAAATGCTAGAAATGTTTGGAGACTTGACACTTGTCTGTGCTCACTATTAGTATACAGAATGCTGAATTCTTGTAGTCTTGTAGTTGCAGTTCCTAAAATTAGTGAATGTTCTTAAAATAAAACTTTTCCCCATTTTCGTCAGGAAATCGCTAGGGTAAAATTACACGGTTCTATCTACATAGCACATGGGTGCCATATAAAACCATGTTAATCTAGGATAGCGAAATGATGTTTAGGCTTCTTTTACTCTGATGTAGCAACTTTTATACATTCTTAAGATTAAATTATCTGTCGTTACAATGTATAGAATGGCTCCTGACTTATCAATACAAAGAACCTAGTCTATGAAATTAGTTAGTTTTCTATTCTTGGTTTTTATGTAAATAAGGTATATATCTCTAAGGAGAGCACGTGACATTAATGATTTCAGTGTTTTAAATTCAATATGTGCACAAGTGTTACTGTTTTAAATAAGCATAGGTGGATAGATATGGAATAATTACCAGTCTAGTGTAATTATTATTAATTACTGCTATAGGTGTGTACTGACCTAAAGCAGTTCTCAGCACTATTTGCTGGTGGTTTGCAACTCCAGTTTTACGTTAAGATTGAATCACTTTTGAGAGCAACCAACAATAAGGATAGACTTATGAACCGATGAACTTCCTATAATTCTATATCCAAAAGGCCAGTCCACTGCCAAATATGAACACTCTGTTGATGAATTCGCTTCTGGAAAGAACTGTATGTCATTTATTAATATTCTTCCAAATAAGATGATGGGGTTTGGGACAAAAGTTTCTTGGTAAGTGGCTTGTCGTAAAAGCTGTTAAAAAGAAAAAGTCTAATTTTATCGACCTAACGCCGTTGTGCTTTAATAATCAAACTTCCATGTTCTTATTGGTTTAGATCATGGCTGTTCAGTTGTTTTAATTTTGTTGAGGGCATAGTTTTTTCTGTCCTAAGAATTATTCTTATCTAAAAGAGAATTTAAAAGCTATTATATACGTGGAAGATCCTACCACTTTGAGTCAGTTGAGGCTATTACGGTGGTAAAAGAATGCGTTTTTTATTTTAGTAACTATTACAAAGGCGGACTTCTTTATAGTTTTTTCTTGATCTATGAAAAACACTAATTTGGGCTTAGCATTTAGAAATAGGGTAATATTGTGTGGTCACATAATAGATTTCTATTTAGCGTTACCGCTTGAGATTTTCTTTTCCACTGGATGCCATTCAACTCAGACGTTTACCTCCTATGATTAATTTTTTATGCGTCTTTTGGTGAATCTCGAAATGATGACGATGGAACTCCGAAGTTTAAAACGCAGTATTTAATTAACAATTAAGACAATTGAGTCTCTAAAGGATAATATCTTTTATAATATTTTTTTGTAAAGATTTTAGACACGTATCAAATCCTGCACATCCACAACGTTGAAGCAGTAAATTTATTCTGATTCTAGCATTTAAACAGTTATTGTAAGACTTCGAATGCTTGGTTTTATACTTCTGGCTATGCACCTACTTTCGTGGCTACCTCTTACTATTCAACATCAACGAGCACGATTTAATTGACGGGGGTAGTCTTCTCTAGTCAAAAAAGTTTTTTAACTAGAACAATAACAGGATCTTTGTCTATGGCAGGTTAGCGAGAGGCAAAATCCCGACTGCATCATTACGTACCACACTGCTGAACAATTTCAGGCACGATTACAGCTGTAGAGTAACACAGTAACACAGAGTAAGATTTCTTAGTGGCTTCCTAATATGTTTTTAGAATAGATCATAGACCTTTTCGCTCTAGGGCCAACGTTAAGTTTCGCTCGAACTTAAGGAAACTGATTTTATACAGTTTTGGTAAAATTATGTTTTAGGTTTGAACTTGAATGTGTGAGCAAAGGAAAAATAACGCGTAGCTGTATATATGACAAAGATAGATATTTATCGCATACTTGCCATAGTAACAGTTTTGCCAGAAAGTTTTTTTTAAAACAAATTGACGTTTGTTAATTTGTCATTCTGCCATGTTAAAGCTTCGCAAGTATGAGATGATATCTCTCTTTCTGAGATGTATTGCTATTTGCTATCTTTCCTATGCTTACACATGAATATCTAACCCCAAAACGAAGTTTTATCAACACGGTATATGTCTCTATTTTCTTGATATGTCAATATAAGGACCAAAAGGGAAAAGGGAGGATGACGATATCACATATTTATAAATTTCTGAAGTAATACTTGAGCTTGAGGTAAAAAATTTATTAATTTACTGAAATCATTTAGAATTATTTTTAGAAAGCACGACATACACGAGATTTTTTAAATACCATTACGCATTCTGAAATTAAAAATTTTAAATGCGTTTTATACAAAATTTAAAGGGACCATGGGAGTCAGGACTCTCTGCCCCCTTTCATATTGGAAAAGTAATTAAATAAGTTTTCTTTTATTTTATATAAATCCATTTACTGAATCTACAATGATTGAAGCTACTGTTATAGAACTTCTAGACTGAGACGATGAGATTGAATCTAGTTGGTGAGTGTATTAATATTCAAGCTGTTATTATCTCTTTGTGATAATGCTTGATTGCGCAATTAATTTTGATTTAATTAATAAGTTTAAAATTAATACGTCTTAAATTAGTATTATTATAAGACTCTTAGAACCCAAGACGGCTACCTCGTTGAGGTTTCTGAGTTAAGCTAAGAGCCCTTACTGCGCAGGAGCTCACACCTTCAAATTGTTTAAGGTTGCGTAACTCTTGTTTCTTCTGTTTAACTAACATTGGTCCTTCGATTATATATTAATTAAAGACAATTAGGCGACGCCCCAATAGGATACATAATTTGTTTCCTTTAAAGTTTCCTCTAATTAATTAGACTTAACAAATAAATCGAAGAAATAAGTAAATAAATTTATCAAAATTAAGCGATTTCCAGTAGAATTAGACCATGGTAATTCCGTTCATGGTTTCTAAGATTCCTTTAAATGGTAATATCGTTCAAAAATTGCATTATTGTCATTATTATGTCATTAGGTATTAGCAAAGAATGCAAGTATTAGAAGCAACCTACTGTATATGTTAAAATGAATCTAAAGGAATCAAATTTGTATTTCAGTATTCTAAAGATAAGCTGATATTCTGAAATATCTTCCTCTTCATAAAATTTTATTAGGAATTATCTTAATGTGTAAATATAATAATTACTTCTTAGAACTTTGTAAACTCTTTGTTACGCTGAATGCATTCATCCATTAATAGATGATTCAATTACTGGAAGAGCTTTAAGGAATTCCTGTATAAAAGTATTTTATATTTTAATTTAAATCTATTGTCAATAGAACTTTATTAGGGTTTCCTAATGCCATCGACATTTTGAGAAAAGAATATAATTGGATAATTGGAATATAACAATAGCTTTTATTATTTTTGAGTTATCTAATCTTTTGTAGCAAGTAATTTGCACTACCTAGGTGGACTCCTCTACCAGGAAATTTTTTTAATGTTTCTTTAACTACTTTGTTAACAAATGAAAAATAATTTATTTAGAAACGTTTGGATCTTATCCTCAACATAGTTAATAAATGTAAATCACAACTTCGTAATAACAAAATACAATTTCGTTCCTGAGAAATTATTCATGATTGGGTAAGTAACCTTGTTTACGAACAAAACATTGATTCCAATTGCGCATCTCATAAATGAAGAATTTGTTTTGAATTCCTGGTTATATTTCGTAGAAAGCTGTTGAGTATTGACGTGAGTAACCCATATCAGTTTTAATCTCTCTTTTCATACTTATTATTTTTCCTCGAATTAACCTCCACAAAAGAAAGTTAGAAGCTGGAACTTGTTCTGCTTCTTTGTATTATAACCTAACATTTAATACAAGCACTCTTTGCAAAATAAAATCTGAACTCTTTACTGGCGTATTTAAAAGGACGTACAGGTGTTCCCCAATCTTTTATAATAATTATTATAAGAGTAAAATACAAAAACGTTAGTTCAAGTTCAAATCTGGTTCATAAATAAAGACTGGTTCGTATAATAATAATTGCCATGCGAAATCGACGGCCTGAATAAAAATTATAATAATAATGGGCATTTCTTAGCTTTTAGAGGGGGCTGAGAACTTCTACAATCTGCACTCCCTATTGAAATTACAACCTTCTAACCTGCTCACATTTTTATACGCGTAATGGACCATTGAGATGAGCGCGGACCGGAACAGACTTGACGACATCCGGTTTATGACACATTTTCCTCTCCTTATACCACTCCCTTAATGGCAAAGAACTATTTTTATACACGTGTGTTCTTCTTTGTGGGGCGACCTGTGGGTACTACTTTTAATGACGCAGTTATTGTTAATTTTTATGTAGTTGAAGCGGTTATTCATATTCACACCTTAAAAAGAGGGCTACCACAAAATGTCGGATAAATCATCTAATAGTTCCACTACAACAACTAAAATGCAAGTGGCAACACTTTAGGAACTTTTTGAGATATTTCCAATTTTTTACAGTAATTCTTGGTGTTTTTTAAAAAAATGTTTCATAGTAGAACAAAGCTAAATATGAGTTTTTTTTCTCAAGCGTGCTTTTCAGTGTATTGCGTGTCCAAAGCTACCCAAAAATAAAAACTTAAAAATCCATAAAAATAAAAATACTCAATTTTCAGATCACAAATATTCTGTACACATATTATTTAAATTATGTTCCTTCCCATAAAAACTAGACCATCAAACTTCATCCCTTCTTAGGAATATGACTCCTTAAATAGTGATAATTCCGCATAAGCCTTGTTTTTCAGATTTAAATTACACCCAAAAGGCAGCAACTATTTTGAAAATGATCGAGAAATCAGTGTGGTGGATTACTTCATGTGGATTGACCCTAATAATACTAGAAACAGAAACATGGACTTTTCTTTGGGTTTTATAGTTATAAATATATAACAAAGTAATGAAATTGTTATAAAAATGTTTTAGACAATAATAATAATAATACAACACATAACCTGGAAACCAGGCCCCAGAAGCTATAGGCTTGTGCGGGAGGGATTATTATTATTACGTAGGCCCTACGTGCGGCTGCAGCCGACTTACAGATGTAACAGCGCAAATCCTACATTTGTGTCACAGCTAAGGAAAACTGCAGAAAACCTTAACCAGATCTGCCGGCACCGGGAGTCGATCTCGGGCCGCTTGGGTGAAAGTCCAGCACGCTAGACATTACACTACCAAGGCTGTTACACTGAGAAGTCTCGCGATAGGCAGTTGTGGATCGTTTCAAATTCCAAACTAAGAGATGTTGGTTAACAATCACTCTTAGAAGATGTCAATCTTAACATTTACTGCGGACTCGAGAAAGACCAAACCAATTTCCGCAAGTTTGTCGATATTCTTCATTACCCCAAGAACAATGACAGCCAAAAAAATGTAAACACCAAATTTTTCCTATTGTAAATGGATTTAATTGATTTAAATCTAAGATTGCTGATGTCATATTATTTTTTTTATATAGTTGTCGGTTGTTACCAGTTGACATTTAAATAACCTTTAAATAACTTATAGCAAAAAAAGCGTTAACTTGATTAATGGCGTTTTTATTTTTTTGGTCGCCACTGTACATTGGGCAGTATCAGAACTTAGGCCAACTCTTATGCTGTTTCAGTAGGTAGTTCCGTCCATTCTGTTCCTTGGACCAGAAGTACTGTTACAGTAGTATCCACTTAGTGATGTTCTATTACACAGCTTGTTTCAAAATAGAGTATCTGGGTATAACCCAGAATCAGTTTCTGCAACAAAACTGCAAGGCTTTGAGGTTCAGACATACAACAGAAGATCCTCCTACAATACAGATATACGTTTCGCATTATACAATCCAGCCAGGTTATTACAGTGTGTATAGACTCTTCTAGGACTATCCAATATGCAATGGTTAACTAAGAATTTCAGTACTTTAGTACAAGTCAAAATGCAACAACCATATATCCCTTTTTAGAAATTTTAAACACCTACACTTTTTCTAATAGGTGTAGGTTTATTCATAATTAAATTTAAAACAATATAGTGCCCTCTTGAGCTATTCAACCATATGTTAAACATAGATTAAGCGGGATATTAAGGATGCCTATAAAAACTATGTGTTAAGGGTAGAGGATAATTTGACTGTTGATAGTAGTACCTTTTTTTCGTTTGTTAAAGCTTCTAAACGAAATAATCAAACCAGCAATGACGAAATGTTCTATAATAATATTACCTTAACGAAGAAAGAAGGTATTGTTAATGGTTTTGCAAATTATTTTAAATCAATTTATAGC